>OZ026570.1:2533278-2663278 GCA_964020155.1 Chondrilla cf. caribensis
AACAAGGCTACAATAGCGAGTGTATGGGAACAGCTGTTGACTCTATCCCGGAAGTTTTTGTCCATCGTACAGACTATTATAAATCTTCCCAAAGAAATTTTTTCAGTATAAAAGAGGAAATCAGTGAACACATTTACTTCATTCACGGATAGTTGGAAAGTAAGATTTTTTTCCAGTAAGAAAAACGATTTTTAGAAAGAGAGAAAAGATTGGAGGAGAAGGATCAAGTTTGAAGAAGATCGATGGCAAATACAACTAACGCAACAATTTTGTCACTGCTAGGAATCCTTGTGTGTTTGAAGGGTGTTCCAGTAACTGCGTCCACCTGTCTTAAGTTGGGCTACGATGATGCCTACGAGATCTTCACCAACATTCTCTGCCTCCATGGGGCAGCAGTGTCTGTCATCCCTACTCAATCTGGCGTGAGTTGGACAGTACGTGTTGAGAGGTATATCTACCACTGTGGGCTTATATGGTCTTACAATGTGTGTGTGTGGCTTTGAGTTAAATACTACAGTATATGACTGCTACTGTAACATGCACTAATTTGTACTTAAGTATTGTAGGTACAGTGAATACTCGTTAATCCACCAATTCATTTTCAAAGAATACGGTGGATTAACGAGTTTGACAGATTAACTGGATATTCATTTGTACTTGTACATTATATTGGAGCTGGGAAATTGTGGCGGATTAAAAGGTTTGGTGGATAAAGTGGTGGTGGGTTAACAAGAATTCCCTGTAGTATGTATGTGTACACACATATACACATACGTACACATAATCCAGCATGGAACACTATTTCCCCACAAGTACACTAGTGCTTCTTCCCGTTCTCCCAGATCACCTACACATCCCCCGACGTGGACTCAGGCACATATCAACGCATGATAACCCAACTGCACAGCGAGGCCTCCATAGCCTACATCTTGGTGTGGCGATATAACGACCTCACAAAGGCTTACAGGGCCGGAATGGACTATTGCTACATCCAGGCCATCAACATCAAGTGCAACAGCAGTGTCAGCGACACATACCACTGCTTCAACCAGTGCTTGACCCTGCTGTCGATGACCAGGAATGTTACCCATCAGATCAGACGGCTGGTAAGCATGGGGAAAGATAGAGCGCAGCAGTGCTGACTAGGCAGAATTCCAAAAATCGAGCATGTCATGCATACACACATATGTATGAATGTACATACGTACATGTAACAATTGGCTACTTCACACACTTACCAGAATTTCTCATATTAGAATGAATTGTACGTCTAATTTTATAATATATAATGTATAATATATATGTATAAATGTAATATCTGGACTTCTGACACTAAACTACATACAAAAGACACCATTGTGTTACGCTGCCATATTGGTGGAGAAAATGTATGCACATACGTACGTACGTAAGTATTATGTGTCAAGTACTGCTCGTAGGGATGTGCATATTGAGTGTATCTGTGTATCTTGTATTAACTATTGTCATAGAAATGTGCATATTGCTTGTGTATCTGTAGATTCTTGGTCTTGGATGCGAGGATGTGTCTCGGAGTGGGTGCAACGGTTTTGCACTCAACTACACAGCTGCGCCCGAATACAGAGTGAGATCGATGAGCGAGTTTGCCGCAAAAGTTGCCAACGCAAGTACCGAATTGTACAACGGGTTGGCAGGCTACAACAAGTACAGAAGTGATGCTCTGGAAGGGTCTGGGACAGGGACACTGACGCAAAGTGACTTTGTGCCTTCTATCCACTTTGGTGAAATGTGTGGCAACGACGAGCAGCCAATCCTGCTAACCACATGTGAGTGAAGGTGCGGCAGACCCAAACCGGATAGACTGGATTGAATCTTGGAGTTGGAACTGGATCACGATAACAATCAAATTCATTCTCACACAAAAGGTGCACACACAAAATTAGAACAAACAAATGTTAGAAACAGTATTATCAAAATCATCATAGATTGAGTTATTATCAGACTGAGTTTATCATATTATCTCATACAATGATAGCCATACAAGCAATAAGGAATTTTGGTTGAAATGCCAAGGGTCGTAATTACGTCAATAGGCCGTCGATTGATTTCCATCTTTTATTGATCAATACGTGGGGGGGGAGGGGTAACTGGGCGTGGCTGATGAGATGACACAGCCAGTACACTTCTGAATCTTTGGGTATGTCACATCATCATGGACTCAACCATAATAAGATGGTTAATACGTACAGCACGGATTTATCCTTAAGTCAACTCAAATAGGTGAATCAACATTGACAGCATCTAGGCCACAAACATACATATGTTCACTAGTGCTGATCAAGAGCACATCAACCCATATTCTCTACCATCACTCAGTTAGCAACCATGTACAGTACATAGAAGTCAAATTTTTCACAGTTGGGAAAGAAACTACGTAGGTATTTGAGTTAATCCAATAGTTATTAAATTAAGTTTGTATGATTATTAATTCCTCTCCTCTGATTATCCCTCATTTTTCACACCACAAGTTCACAATACATACGTAAAGTGGAACCTCTCTATAAAGGACAAATTGGGACCAGGAAATTTGTCCACTGTAGAGAAGTTGTCCACTCTTTAGAGGTGAAAAATGTATTAGTACTATAGAGAAATCTATTTTTGGTGCCTTACAGAGTGTCCTTTGTAGGGAGGTAATTTCTATGGCGTCCTTTATTGGGAGTGTCCTTTAATAGAGGTTCCACTGTGGTACATATAATGGGCTATGTAGTTAACATATACAGAAGCCATTCAATGGACATCATGTGAGAAAGCTGTCCAGACAACTCCACATTCTGAGAACGATCCACACAATCAACAGAACATAATGGGTACATTGTTACAGACTGTTCATAGCCGAGTACTTCTACCACAGGTCTGCAAGCTCACAGTCCACACCTCATGGTGACTCCATTACACACAGACATATTGTCTAAGAGAGACGTGGTATGTACATACCCCTAATCCACCTGTGCCCCCCCCCCCCCGTGAGTCGATGTATAAGGTATCCTTACCCACGAAAAATGAGGCATCCACAAAAAGCTGCACACACCTCTAATCCACCCACCTTGCTATATTGTGACTCAATTTATAAGACACCCACCAAAACAGACACATTGCAAAGCTGCACACACTTCCAATCCACCCACCTAGCTACCTTGTGATTCCATTTATAAGTCATCCACAAAAACACAGACATATCGCAAAGTTGCACACACCTCTAATCCACCCATCTAGCTACCTTGTGACTCGATTTGTAAGGTATCCACGCCAATACAGACATATCACAAAGTTGCGCACACCCATCTACCTCATGACTCAATATTGGATGTATCCACATCACAAAATAACACAAACTTACACCCACCGCAATTTTCAATACTATGTAATGTACCAGCAGGTATAAAAGGAGTCAGAACTACGTAGTTAGACAGGTACACACAGAGGTATACTGTATTGACACTATTGGAGAAAACTATTGGAGAAAACGAGTCTTACTGAAAGGAGAAAATGATCAAAGTTGTCCTCACCTGTGCCGCTATCCTTGTGTGGGTAGAACATGCGGCTGCTGTGTACCCGTGCTACAAAGAGCAGTGTCCTCCTGGGTACTACTTCAATCTGAGACGTTGTGAATGCGTGAAGATCTGCATCCCTCCAACCTGCTACCCGCCAAAGACCCTGAACCTGGGCACTTGCAAATGTACTTGCCCTTACTGTGCTCCACCCAAGGTCCTCAACACGAACACGTGCGAGTGTAAGTGTCCTCCAGTCTACTGTCCATATCCCAAGAAAGTCAACCCGAACACGTGTTTATGCCAGTGTCCCTACAAATACTGCCCATACAACCAGGTCCAGGACCCCTACACCTGCCAGTGCAAGTGTCCATACGTCTACTGTCCTTACGGCATTGTCAGCCCGCACACTTGCAAGTGCATCTATTACAAATGACAGGAAGGAACAACCAGGAATCAAGCATTGAATGACGGCTATGGTGCTTATTATTAGAAACATTTGTTTAATCAACAGCCGCAATTTAATCCCCATTTACACAATTTTTCACACGAGCAGCTGTAATTAATCTTCATTTACATAATTTCTTTGTTAACAGCTGTAATTAAATCATCATATATTAATTTTCAATTATTCAATGCTCCTTTTACTGATGACATATTTGAACTTGATAACCCAGAGGTTTTACATGAATACATAACGATAGTACATACATAAATATTACCTCTGTCAGCTCTCGGACAAATTCTCGTTAATCTGTATCACATTCAGTTTTGAAAAAATGTGGCAGATTAACTGGATGTTCATTAGCACTTGTATATTATATGGTAAATGGGGAATCGCGGTGGATAAAGCGGTGGTGAATTAATGAGAATTCACTGCACATCACTATAATATTATGTATGTAACTTCTGCATAGACAGAATGAGCAATACAAATACTATTAATGGATCCATGATGACCAACGTAACACTTCCTCTGGGTGCATCCTGACTGTGATATAATCCAAACCGTACTGCATTCACATGAGCCCCAGTTTGAGGGTGAGGGAGAGTTTTTCCAAGTTGAGTGAACCTTTATAAATCTGCTACCATTCTATCCGCCAAATCTTTCAATCCGTCACAATCTCCCAATACCAATATACGTACGTAATATCTTAGTGAAATGTGGTTTGCCAGATTTGGTGTGTAACTCATTTTTTGTCATTGTGATGGACTAGTGTACTAGATACTCAATAGTTAGTTCTGATGTCATATGTGTATTGATGTTACAGTGCTACATAGGACCAATGGTATGTCCTAGCACCTTCTGGTGTGGTGCACTCAAATAATTTTCGATTGATCGACTGATTGATGTACAAGTATTTATGAATGTCCAGCTAGCCTGCCAAACTCCACCATATTTATCCACCATGCATTTTGAAAACCAATTGTGGTGGAATTCACGGTAGCTTCAAGTCTACGCTAACACATTAGAGTGTAAAAATGTCATTATGATAACATTACTGATTCGAGTAAACAACGTATTTAGTTGGCTTGCGACCAGTTTGAAACTGTTCAAGGATGAATGTTTGAAGGCAACTGATAGCTAAAATATACCTGACAGTGAAGTCAACCACTCAAGTGGTTTACGGTGTGTTGAGTATTCACCAATGATCAGATTTACCTCTCAATTTACCTTAGGCATGGGATTCTGAAATTGATACACTTAAAATAGCGTACATTGTTATCAACTTCACCTCATCAAACAAAGAAATCCGATTTCCAACAAATAACAGACTTCTTCGACTTTTTGGAGAGACAACTGAACCAAATTGCAAGATTTGGCTATCCACTCTCTTCAGCGGCGTATAGTCAAATATGTGGACTGCATGGTTCACCACGCCCTAGGATCGGGTCTACAATCGTTTGATCGCTGCTCCCAATCGTGTAGCTCCAGACAATAATGGCACGTGCATTTGAGCGCGCATTACCACGTGGGCCTTATCTGAGTTGGGACGGCCATTTTGTGTCATTGCGTAACTTTGCACGCTCTTCACGTAAGTCCGAGACGCCGGACGCTGCAGCTGCCAGTCAGCGCGAAGACCTAATGGTGTTAAGCGTTATGCATCACATTACATCGAGAATACATCTCGTGATGCTTAGATGGATTTCTATGTAATTGGTGAGGTCTGTAAAACAAAGATCTAGCTATCTATATACTACAGGCTAGCTATTTGTCTATATGGACTCTATATCTCTTCTGAACACCTTTTACCAGTAAAGCTCCATGCAAAAATGCAAGTATGAGATATCCATGATAAGACTAAGATTGGATGCCTTAACGTCCAGGGTATACTGTTGACCGGAGTTAGTAACAGACACACAACTCAAAAATTCACCTACTGTTTAGTGACCTACGTAGTAATTTGAATTTCCAAAACATTCACTACTATGTGTTGAGTGTGTGGACCTGGGAATAACCTGGAGGAGAGTGAGCTGAGTGAGATAGAAGTACTTGAGCGGATTGACTGGATATTCATTAGTACTTAGCAATTATATTGGTACACTCTGATTTGTGGTGGATTAAAAGGTAGGAGTAATCTTGTAGGGAAATTCCCAATGTAGGCCCGTAATATAAGCCCACAGAGAATCCCATGGTAATAAAAAACACTTGAAAAGTCAACACTACCATTATATATACATATGAACAGTGAATTCTTGTTGATCTGCTATGATTCATTTTCCAGAAATAGGGTGGATTTACTGGTTTAGCGGATCCACTGGATTCCCATCAGTACTTGAGCTAGTTATGATATGTGACTGCATTAGCTGAAGGTGCACATCCCGTTTGGAAGGGATATAACTAATACATGTATATGGTGTCATTAGACAAGGAGCAATAAATACAGGGTTAAAAATGATGTGTACATAGCTGCAGATAGATAAAATAGTTTTATAAAGCTTGCGCATCACCTCATCTAAATACTCTCAGTCACAAGATCGAAAGTTTTGAAACGGATGCCTTTTCCAGGAAATTTATAGTGTATTTATAGTACACATTAAGATTATGTTGAACAAGACCTCATGGCTGTGGAGTTTATTTGATGGATTCCAAAGTCTACACTGGGTACTGAGTTGTATCTCTGGTAGGGATTCCCTTATTTGGAGATTCACAGTAGGGAGATCAACAGTAGGGAGATCAACAGTAGGGAGATCAACAGTAGGGAGATCAACAGTAGGGAGATCAACGGTAGGGAGATCAACGGTAGGGAGATCAACAGTAGGGAGATCAACAGTAGGGAGATCAACAGTAGGGAGATCAACTGTAGGGAGATCAACAGTAGGGAGATCAACTTCACTCAGTGTGTATTATGTATGTGTGTGCTACTGTGCATACATTGCAACTGTGAATTCAATAAGTGTCTCTCTGTGACTGCATCTTGTGGCACGTATATAGAGATCCCTCTATTCACAGATATGCAGTGGATATTCGGTCGCTGTATGTATAGTGCTCCCATTTGTAAGTAGGAAGTGCATGCATGTGTGTTTATATGTGTACATATGTGTATACATATCGACATACATGCGTGTATGTGTGTACATTGTACTGTACCTGTACTTCTGCATAATATTGATGCTCCTCATATACCTTCCATGCTGACGTCAACTTTATCATTATACGTATACATTTGGCAGCTGTACAGTAAGATCAATCAGTGATCCACTTCAATGTAGGCAATGTGTATAGCAGCTGCGTTGTTCTGAGAGAACCTTAAGAGGCTGCCTCACTGAGTGTGAGTATCTGTTAGTATTGAATGTCAGTGGTCCTTACAACTTGTGGTGCACTAGATTTGGTTCTTTCAGAGTTTTAGCAGTAGTAATCTCTAACAATCGACTACATTCAGTGGCCTAAATCTAGAGTACAATGTAAAATTACTATGAAGCTGCATTATATACCATTTCAACAGTACAGTAACACTCAAAGCATAGTAATTGCTAACCCTAAACTGTTCCTGTAGTAATACCCTACCTATGTACATGTGTATACACATATGTACACATACGTATATGTACATACATACACAAGTATAGATGAGCTATGTAGCATTCGTTGTCAAAGAAACTACACCGCTATACAGCAATTTCATAATCTAGTATATAGGGCCATTTTTTCATATTTATGATATCAATGGATGTTGTATTGTTAAAGACATTGACAATCGGGTATTATGACATATGACATGCACTCAGTATTTCATGCTGCCCTCGTGCCCATGTCTGAACAGCTGCACTGATAACCATCTCCACGCATTGGGGTAACCGGTTTGTTTTAACGGCCCCTTTATTCAGTATTGCACAACCACCAACGGATCTCATTGGCTGAATGGCGCTCGGTTGATGGAAACAACACCGTTTTTACCATCACTTTCGAACTTCAAAGAAATTCCATCGCAAATAGTTGTTCAAAGAATTAAACACCTTCATCTAACAGGTATGAGCTGTGAAATTGTGCTTCTTTCGGCGCCTACAAAAGCTCAAAGGGACACCAAAGCTTTAGCGTCACCTCTGAAGTTCCTTGAGAACCAAAAGACAAAGTTGAAGCGTTGTTAGCGAATCCTCTCCCGAGTCCCCGACTTCCTTTGAACGAAGCTTATCAGTACGACAACTATCAAGGAGAAATGAATCAAAGCGATAGCACAGCCAATGTAAAAGGAGAAACTGCCGAAGCTTCAAGAGTCAACGGAAACCACCCGAGTGTTGTGGCCGATGTCAAAGGTATGCGCTAGCAAGCACAGATACCACGCGAGACAACCCGCTGCAATACATCCCGTTTGGCGTGCACTTAATGTGTGCGGTGGACGAAATGGGGAAATCTCACAACGTATAGGCTAATTCGATCTCTCCTTATTAAATTAATGTCTACTCCTGTTTCATTTACAGATGACAAACCTGATTGTTCTGATCAGCAGAAAAATGAACTGGTATGTGGACCTTTAGTGTGGCTACAATTTTACTTATTACAAAACAATTTTAACCCATTTTCCCTTATTTACAGAAACAGGTGTCTGAGGTAAAGGAAGATAAGGACTCCCCCAACAAAGACAATAATGTTGATGATGGTAGCAAGGAAGAATCACACACAGATGGTAAGTTTTGTGCAGCAGTGTCTGAAATTCTCAAAAATTTCATTGCTTGTGGATGAATAGCTGGGGAAGGACTTCAAAACCATTCTTCTACACAACTGCCAGCATATTAACACCAGAAAGGCTGTTATAAGCAAACGATCAACACTTGTTGTTGTTCCATTGTTTACATTAGACACAACACAATCAGATGAGACTCAACAAACAGACAAGGTGAATGTGGGTGAACAGTCAGTGTCTGCCAATGGGAAAGTCGAAACTGATACACATGTGGATGATGATGATGATTTTGGTGATGATGACGATGATGAAAGTCATCTTCATCGGCCAAAGCGGAGCAGGACTGCCTACAGTAGTTATCAACTGGAGTATCTGGAGTGGGTGTTCACGCACACTCACTACCCTGATGTCCTGGTGAGACAAGAGCTCTCCTCAAGACTCAATATCCAAGAAGCAAAACTACAGGTGTGTGTGTGGGTGTGGGTGAGTAGGTGGGTGGGTGAAGAGTATTATAATAATTACAGGCAATGCCATGCAATTAAATTACAAAAAAGTGTGCATGTACGTATGTACGTACATACATAGCATGTGTATATATAATGATACTTATTCCATATGGGTAATAGTGTATACACTATATCTGAATTATACAGGTTCTTTTTCTTTAATTTTTTGATTAGGTGTGGTTCCAAAACAGAAGGGCAAGATGGCGTAAGCAGCAGAGAACTGGTTGTACCAGCTCTCGTAGCAGGAGCAGGAAGCGTCCCATGACGGCAGCCACCACTGTCCCCAGCATGGTCTCACTACCAGCCACCACTAACCCAGTGGTAGCGCCTTGGATGGTGACACAGTCCATGCAAGGTACGTACATATGTATGGTGTGCTCGCACAAGTACTTACGTATATACCGCTAGATATAAGGAAGGAATCTGACTCTAATACATATCTGACTAGTTACGGGTGTGTCTTGAGACATACACTTGTAACATTGCCATTTCAACTTAGTGTACAACCTTTATCATTGAGTGTCCTGTGTTGGGTGGTGGATTTTGATGCAATTTTAGGTAAACTTGCTGGGTTATTTCTCTGTTCCCGTGTACTACGTGGTATGATGACAGTGTGTTACAGACACTCCTAAACACATAAACTATGCATATACTGCTCACATCCATACTATGTGTGTGTACACACATACATGCTATATACATATATTGTGAATCATGGCACCATGTGTTGTTCTTAGCACATAATAAGTATGTACATATGAATATTAATGTACCATTAATGTTCTTTCCATACAGGTTCTGGAATGTCTCTGCCAGCCATGTATGGAGCCGCACATACTTCAGGGTACTTACCAGTTGGAAGTACCAACCAGCCCGAGACACACCTCCAGCCCCTCCCACCTACCACGGGTGGACTCATGCATCAACATCTCTCAACCACATGTGTCCCTAGCAACGGGCGGCCAGTTCCCGCTGGGCTACCTCTCACCCAACCTCCCCTCCCGTACATGAACTTCCCTGTGGTGTCGGTCACACCTCAACAGACCATAACCGATAGAGACGCTCAAGGATATGGAGGATCGTACCAGTCGTGCGCTGTGCATGAGAACTGATTTGTACATACTAATAACAACAACAATGTAATGCTCTTAAATTATAATTTATTATTTCAGCACTGTTTTCTTACCATTCTATGTACATATAAATCAGATTTATGTATAGGTGATTATCTTTCTGTATTATTAATTTTATGTACATTCTTAAAGTTCATTGTGATTTACATCATACTGTTGTAGTGTATTTCCTGTTACTAAATAAATATTTTTATGTACAATCCACCACAGGTGGTCCGATTAATTGTACCTTCATTGTTACCATTAGCATAATTACAGCAATAAAATTAATAATTATGCATGATACGAATAATGAACTGTAATTATAACATACAAAAAGTGTTGAAGTTATGACTGTGATAATTATGAACTCACAGAGTTAAGGATGCCATCCTTAACTCTGTGAGTTCATAATTATCACAGGTAATTTTAAAGCGCGTGAAAATTAATAAGCACGGTTGTAAGATAGAGGTCGCTTATTCGATGCTATGCATTAAGATCTAGACCATATTGCATCAGCGTTGGTGTAGATCTTGTACTTTTTAGATCATTGTACATGTACGTATATACGTATGCGAGTTGCGCTAAACCAAGCGCCTCAATATGACGTCAACCCCAGGTTAACGCCCACTTCGGAATTAACGGTGCTTACCCTCTTTCCCCTCCAAGTGCGTAGTGATGCATGGAACTCTGTTCAAGTGGACGAACTACATATCCGGTGAGATTTTCAGGAGGTTGAATCGCGTAAACACGAAATATGCGTTGAACAAACCACCATACTATATTGACTGTCTCATTCATTGTTTGTGTGCCTTGAAACACTTACTTACTCACGTGTATTTTGTGGTATTATCTGCGCATGGATATTTTGTATGGAATGTCTTTACGTATGGTATGTTATTCGCACGCACACACACACACACACACACACACACACACACACACACACACACACACACACACACACACACACGCACGCACACACCATAGATACTCAAGCACACACACACACACACACACACAAACACACACACACGCACGCACACACACACACGCACACACACACACACACACACACACGCACACACACACACACACACACACACACACACACACACAAAGGTTTATGTACTCAAGTAAGGGCATGGTATGTTTATTGTATATTGTTGTGTATATGATGGTCATGTATGAATGTATGTGCACACAAGTCCTTCTTAACATACATAGTTTGGCATTCTTTCCGTATCCTGATCCCTAGGTGTCAAGTCTGCCAGTTGTAGACCTATCATACATGTTATGCGCAATTTCTCCCTGTGTTCCCACAGGTTGGCAGCCGCGGTGGTTCGTGCTGGAGTCCGGGATCCTCTCCTATTACCTGTCTCAGGAAGAGGTCAAGAACGGTTCCAGGGGATCCTTCAAGGTTGCCATGTGCAACATAAAAGGTATGTATATACGTATATATACGTACATACGTATATGTGTACCTAAGTACATACGTACGTATGTGCTTATAATCTGCATTAGTATGTACGTATGTATGTGCACACATAATTTTAATACATTATCCATATATACGGATGTATTAACGGGTGTATGTATGTGTCCATACGTAGGTACATACGTACATTTGTGCATACCTATACACAAGTACAAGAAGGAATCCGTTTTATCCAGTTGCTATACATACGTACGTACGTACATGCATACAGTTTTATTCAGTTTTCTCCTGCTACTAGACATACGTATGTCCAGTTTTATCCAGTCACCAGGCATACGTACGTACATACAGTATTACACCAAGCAGCAATTCAGTGGGATACATACATACATTTGTGCATGCATACATAGCCAGCCAAATGAAGCTGCAGGATTGTCACATATTGCGACAATGGTGTCAAATATTGGGGGTGAAAATTGTCAGCAAATTGTCACTAAGAATATTTTGGCCTTTGTTGCACTTCTGAGACATATAAGCATTGCTGTTTGTGAGAATATTAGGATTTATTGTCTAGCTAGTCATAAGTACGTATGTGATTTTTATATTGTTACCACCAGTGTTGACATCAGACTTGAGTGATAGAGTTGTTTGTCCTTCTGTAGCACATCCGTCCGATCCCCTCCAAATCATGCTAACCTCCAAGAGTGGTGCCTATCTCTATGTAAAGGCTTCAACTCTGGAAGATCGGCAGAAGTGGCTTGTAGCCCTAGGCATCGCCAAGCAGTCCGAGGGATCCTGGATTGTGGAGCAGACTGATGGGGAGGATATGGAGATGGACGTGAGGAAAAACATGGCTGCACTTCGCCAGACATGTAATGTTTTGGTGGAGCAGATAAATACTGTTAAAAAGACTTGTTCCAACCCGTCCTCTGTTGATGTGAAGGTGAGATGTGTCCACTGAGTGATGTCAGGTGGTGCTAAGTTTGTACGGGCATGTTGGTGGAGTTAGGGTACTAGGACATGCTCATTGATAACTGCTTCACACTCATTACCTAAACCTTTAGCTATGAGTATCCGTAGAGGAGCATACGTAATTACTTGAGTGAGCATTTTGAACTACACACGTACGTACAAACAACTTATTTTAAGGCATGAGTAAAACCATTTAGGTTCCTTGAAGTTTGAATACGTACGTATATGAATATACGTATGCTGGTGTTATCCTTGTTTCTTTCGGATGTTCTGAGTCTTGAAGTCATCTTTACATACGTACGTATGTACATCTCTCATACATATGCACGTATCTTCTTCAAAGAGATACGTGTGTATTGTACGTACGTACATCTTCCTTACTTTTCCCGAACGCATACATAATTGGTATAAATTATTCTTATTTGCATACTACAAATAGTGGCAATAGTGTACCATTGAATATGTGTACTTACATACGTATGTACGTATGTTATTCAATCCATATACTTACGTACACACGTAGATATTAGAGAAGAGTTGCTTGGAAGTGCAAGTAACTTGTGACACTTTTGTCAAGAATCTAGCTGACTGTATGGCAGTGGAGGACTACTTGAGAACTGTGAGTACATACACACACACACACACACACACACACACACACTCACACACACACACACACACACACACACACACACACACACACACACAAACAAACAAACCACCCTCACACCCACACACACAAACCACACACACACATCCACAAACAAGCGCACCACTCCCTCACACACACAAAGAAACCCACCCACCCACTCACCCCCACACACAAACAAACAAACCACCCATGTATATAATTACTCTCTAATTTTGTTTCTGTAGCACATTCCGTTGAAACGGACCACAAGCAAATCAGAGGACGGACAGTCCAAGCACAAAACTGTACAGTCAGTCCCTACTGACTTATTTTATCCCAACAGTTCAAGTAAGTACAGATTACCATACATGAATGTACTTTGTATGTACGTACGTACTTACATACTTTGTATGTACTTACGTACATTCGTATGTACGGTAGAATCTTGTTGTACTGTCATAACAAAGTTTCTTCATGGTGACACTGAATGTAACTGGTTCTTCAGAGCAGTATTCTACTGTGATTTTCGACTGTTGATAGTTTGTTTCTGATGTGGTGAGGCCATTTTCAGTGTGGTATAATGAGATTTCTTAGCGTCAACAAGATACTATTGTACATGTACACATGTGTATAGAACATAGTGATTTGTATGTACGTACGTACATGCATACGTAGGTACGTACATACAGTGTTTCACATATTACATAGAAGCACACACTACATCCTTCTGACCACCGTATGTAGGTGTATTTGTATGCGCATAAACCATATGTAACAACCAGTGCTGGGGATTGGCTGTGATCTTTTAATCAATTATCAGTGTATAATAAATGATTGATTAATCCACTAGTCGCGGGAGGTAATTAAGTTGGTGTAATCCGAAACCACTCCCACTTTATTAGACCGAGTGGTCATCCAATAGACCTGATGTGGAGTCTTTAGAGTCCTTTTCACATTTCAAGTTATCTTGAAGTACAAAATTGAAATCATGGAGTGAAGGTTTTGGGTAATAAGGTGGGGGGTGCTTCCTATTCTACTCACTTATTTACCTCCTATGATTAATCAAATTGCTTACACTATTAATAGATTTGAAATGAAAATCGATTGTTTAATCAGTTAATCGTCCAAGCACCAGTATGTACTTACATACGTGTTTACATACATACTGTTTGTATGTACGTACGTACATCTATTAGATCTCTTTCCCTCGATAGGTCCGATGTCCCCAACATCACCTCTCACCTCACTATCATCACCGTCTCGTGCTAGAGCCAATCAATCCAACCAGAAGCACCCACTTAGACTGACAGTAGAACCAGCCGAACCGCGAACTGTCCAAACCAATGCATCCGGTGGTGGTTCACGACATGGGATCCCCGCCCACCTCAGGGCTCACCCCACCCACCCCGGACACAGTATGGCACTCCAGACCTCATCCACACCCAACAACCTGCAGCACGTGTTTGAACACAGTGCAACGGTATTCCACGATAGCACTCAGATAGGTACGTATGTATTTGTGTATACTTATGTTTCAGTACAAAGTGTATACATTTATATGTTATATATCATCTTAAGGTATGTACGTATGTAGGATACACAGGGAATTGATCCTTCCTGTGGGAATGATTAAAGTTGATTTTGCACAAATGCGATTAATCAATTAATTAATTGCATATATTATACTACTCATTAAAGTGATTGTGTGTTTCGTACCCTCATGCGCACCATCAATCTTCATCCAACAGTAGCTGTGGAGACCACCAATCATTACCATTTCAGTAGAAGCGGATCCGAGGCCTTCATCACACCGGAGTCCTCCCCTCGAGACTCCACTGTGGGGACACCCACTGAAGATGACATGCCTCCAGACACGCCCCCAGGTGACACCCCTTTTGAAGACACACACCCTAGGCCTCTGCTAAAGGTTTCAAAGAGTTTATTCTCCAAAGTATCCAAATTTGACTTTCCTCTGGAATCTAATGAGGGAATTCCTACAGTGCAATTTCTTGAGGCCAGCAAAGGAGTTGTAGTTTTCTTGGGTGAGCATCCACTTACGTATTGTACATACGTACGTATATGTATCCTGGTTGAAGGTAACATCATAGGAACTGACCTACATACGTACGTATGTACATTTCCCATGTACGTACTAGCTTAGAACAGTACATACGTATGCACACTTACGTACATACTATAAATGTATACACTTACGTACGTACGTATGTACTTATTGTACATACACTTATATGTATACATATGTACATATGCACTGTACTTGAGTATGTGCATGCATTTGTACAAAACTGTATAATATTATACGTTTATTATTGTGTATACGTATGTACATACGTTCACACTTTTCTGCAATGTCAATTCAGATTCTCTGAACTCATCCACTGTGACTCCAATCAGAGCAGATGTGGACGGGAATATTACTAAGCTGAGCAACAAGTTCAAGTCGAATCCTTCCAGTTTGGTCACTCTGCAAGCAATGGTCAAGTTTGAACTGGACACAAACACACATCAGGAGTCAGAGTCAGCTACTACTGCATTGTTGTGGCTGAGACGGTGTGTAGCTCTCGTACTGAGTGCATTGTATGGATATAAAACTGTGTGTATATGTGTGTTGTGTGTGCTATGATTACACAGGTACTGTGTGTGTGTGTGTGTGTGTGTGTGTTTGTGTGTGTGCACTTGTGCGCACGTTGTGCATGTGCATTGTGTGTATGCATTGTGGTTGTTTATTTTTCCCCATGTTTGTTACCGAGCACAAGTACATAAGGTACTAATTAGACTATTCACTATATGTACGTACATAAGTTCCTACAATTCACATAAGTACGTATAACATATGTACATATGTTTTTTAATCTCCATCTTTTTAGGACTTTGGACTTTGCTGCAGCATTTGCGGGTGATATTGCTAGTGGTGAACAGGATTTGATTGTATCTGCAGGTGTGTTGTGGGTGTGGACGGGTATGTAGGTGTGTGTTGTGTGGGTGTGTTGTGGGTGTGGACGGGTATGTAGGTGTGTGTTGTGTGGGTACGTATGTTGTGGGTGTGGATGAGTACGTATGTACGTAGGTGTGTGTTGTGTGGGTGTGGACGTGTATGCAGGTGTGTGTTGTGTGGGTGTGGATGAGTATGCAGGGGTGCGCTGTATGGGTGTGTTTTGTGGGTGTGTATGTGTATGCAGGTGTGTGTCAGTGCTGACCACTATGCTGGGTATGGGTGGATGTGGATTAGTGTGTGCACACTGTGTGGTGAACATCAGTATAATGTTTATGGTGATGTTCTGTTACAACATTGTTACCATTGAATTATGGATAGGATGGGGAATTTACACAATTATTTTAATGTTTTAAAAAGATTCACCATTAATCAATTCTGATCATCTCCAATGTTTTAATTGGGTATCAAATGTGACACTGGTGGTGATTTGTGTTGTAATTGTGATTTATGCTACATATAATATGTTTAGATTCCACTACTACAGTGCATATGTACATACATATTTTCTGTACTTAATTTTGTGCTGTGTACGTACATGTGTGCAGTATGTATGACGTGTATTTACAGTAAGTATGTACATATGTACTTATTTGAGACTTGTGTGTTTTGTATCATCTTTCTCATTCATATTCATAAACGAGCGTATCTACGTACATACGTATGTGGCCAATTTCTGCAGGAAAAGCATACACAGATACTCTAAGACCACACCACAACTGGATTGTGAGGGGACTTTTCAATGTGAGGAGTCGTGCGGAACATTAGGTGTACTGCTCAGTCATGTACTGTTTGTACACTATGTATACTACACCTATGCACGCGGGCACACACACACACACACACACACACACACACACACACACACACACACACACACACACACACACACACACACACACACACACACACACACACACACACACACACACACACACACACACACACACACACACACACACACACACACACACACACTACTCAAGTCTCCTCGTTTGCAGTTGGCTTGTCAAATCCTTCCTTATCGCAAAGATGCTATCATCGTGCTTGGTGGTGGGGATGAGGATTCGGATTATGACGAAATAGAAGAATCAGTCTGTAAAGAGCTCAATGCCTGGTCTGAGAACGTGAACAGATTGTCGACAATCCTAAGGTCGTTTTATCATGCTCATGATTTGGATACGTAGATATTATCAAAAGAATTGATACGTACTGTGTTTATTTTTCCCTATAAATCCCTACTGTACGTATATTCTATAATATTGATATTCCAATAATCAAATAATATAATATTGTCCTTCACTGATATAATATTCTTGATATCATAATTAATCATTGAAGAAATATTTTATTTACATGTGGAATAAATACAGAATAATTCATATTGATATTATATTTAATTATAGTATAAAATTCTAATGCAATGAGAACAATCTATACGTAGTACGTGATTTACTAATTCTGTTAAGTATCCTCATTTCTACATCTAGTCCAATCACAATGCTGTTGGCAATACCACCAGTGCAGTATAAAAGGAGAATTGGGAGGGCTGGTTGCTGTGGTGCGTGGCTTTGTGGCTCAGTGGTTATGGCGGCTACATGTAGTCAGACACCCTGGGTCCGAGTCACACAGTTGACATGCAGTTTTTCTCTTTTCTCTTTTCTCTCCAAGCGGGTTGGGTTCCAATTAAAATTTCTATAATCTCAGTACATATCTATCAATAGTGCGGCATGCACTGGACTATTATTGATCCAGATACCTACATACGCCCCTACATAGTTATAGGTATTATAAAAATAATTCAAGTTAATTAAAATTATGGGAGAGATTGTTCTCTTTATAGTCGTGCACCTGTTCGTCAATAGCTCATACATTAATTGTTCAATTTATTGATAATAATACATAATTATTACAGTCAGACCAGACCTCTTCACATCAGTACTGTAACAATCTCTTCACTGCAACATGTTTTTTGGACACAGATGAAGCCACTACCCAGTAATTGTACTGGTTTCAACAGTGAGCTGGGTATAATGGCAGGTAAAGTGAGGAAGTAAGGGTGATGTTGGCAAGAGGTTCAACTGTAGCATGAAATAACAATAATACTTTAAACTGTGTACGTAATTTACAAGTTGAATATATAGTACATGCACATACACATTCAATTTGTTAATGTTCCATATAAAACCTCCACACATAGTGACATGATGACAATAGATAAAGCTCCAGCTGAAATTAGCTGCGGTCATTTTTAACTTTGTTGTATTCTTCCTTCAAATTTTGGAGGAATTTCCACCCAACTCTTCCAACCAGACTACCCCGATGGCTTTCTTGTTCCAGACGAGGTGAAGGGGGTGCTTTACTACTCTCTGACAACTTTTGACCTAAAGAATGACAGCAAGGTACACTACTAATCTCAGACTATACAAAGTATGAGACATGTTCACATTTTGTGCCATTTCCATACAATATACAAGAGTTGATTCTTACAACCATTGTACATTGGGGTGAAAACATAAACTTCAAAGATCAGGAGTAGAATTGGCCGACCATATTTGGCACTAGTTTGGTAGAGGTTTATGATTGCTACAGCATAGACAGGGGTTATTACATTTCAATCATTTCAGTCTGCTACGTGATCACTCAAGAATTATTTTTACCCCATATTTGACACTCCTGTAAAATACATGAAACTGACACTATCTTGTACTTCTTGCATTCAGCTACTCCAGTCTTGCAAGGTGAAATCATGTGATAAACATGTGACAGTCATATTATAACCACACAAACCTCAACAGAAGAGTAATATCGGTATAGTTGCCTACATGACATTGCCGATATACAAACCTATCATACATACAACGATATACACACAATCGAATACTCAAGTGTATACATATGTACATACGTACGCACCGAATTCCTGAATCCTGGTCCAGTTGTATAAGACCAGCTGTGCCAGCCTTCGCATATGACGTGAATCTGCCAGCTGTATGGGAGAGGATAAGAATGGAATCAGCATACGTAGAAGCTACGTATGTACGTACGCACGTCCGAGATTATAAAGTCATAATATTACAAAAAGAAACTGAATAAAAGTTGATGTTTCCAAACTCCACCCCCTACAAGCTTCTATTTAAGTAACTGTTTCTTTGTTTGTTTGCATGTTCTGATAAAGGTTACAGTATAGTAGCTGAAACGTCAATGTTTATAACTTTTATCAATTTTTTGGTTGGAATTATGGATACTGGTTTTACAATGAACAACAGCCAACCACGATTGTCCCTTTGTGAGAAACTTAATTATTATTTACAAATCAAAGAGTATCAATGAAAATGACAAACACAGTAAGTGATTACACAAATACAGCATTATACAATTACCAATTATTAAGAAAATTTTATATATGTACATATTTACACAAGTTTTTGACAAATAAGGGTCTGTTTATCCAACCCCAAATTCATCCAAAACCTCACTCAACCAACAATTGTAGAGCTATGATTGAGTTCTCAACTCTGAAGAATCAACCCTGAGTACAGTACCATATTACACTGGGTAGGATGTAGACTAAATTTCTCCCTATTGAGATCAGCAATAATGTGTTTGAGAGGTTCCAGATCAACAAGACACCATCCAGCAAATCCTGAGCTCATCACAATAGTGAATGCAGAATACAAGATCCCCCATCTTGATCTTGATTGAACAGATTCACAGAACCTTACTAAGAATTACTTTCTTGTTGGTTGATTTATTTAATTATCATTGACACAACCCTGATTTACCCAACACCCCATTTATCTGACACTACCTCTGCGTGCACAATACACATTGTACAAGGAATATCCATACAGTGAGACAGGGTATTTGGGGCACCAATGTAATGTAGGACAAATCCCTTAAACCTTGATAATGCTGAGCTCAATATGGCCAATCCCTTATGAGATATCAATGACACATGTTCAAACGAATAGCTGAATATGAGGATTTTAAAAGACTGGTGACGCAAAATACCCCAGTGTCTCACACTGCCCCATTCTACTCCGAATACAGTAACACTGTAGTGTGTCACCTCCATAGTCACCCACCATGTGAAATGGGACATCCAGTGACCCCATACATAACAGGCGTAGGTACATGCGTGGTGGCCGAAATGGATTGAATGCTGAACAGTATCAAACTACACACAATAAGTTGTTTCCGTTAAGAAACCAGTTAGGATACACATACAAGAGTGTGAAGTATTTGTGCATACATAAATACATCTGTTGTGACATTATGCATACATAAATGCATCTGTTGCAACATTGTTTTGATGAGTTTACAGATACGTATACATCATAACTACATATGTACAGAATCTCAACATGATGGGAATGTTTAAAATAATTACTACAGCGATTCACACTCACAACGCACCTCTCTTTCCAAGCTTGGAGATAATCGTCTACAAGACGAACAAGATAAACGTTTGAGTGATACCACGAGGAGATGATAGCGGAATGACATCATGATTTTACACACAGCACATGTGGGGCGTACTGTTCTAATGGATTTGGACCTTCCTGAAATGGGTCCCCCTAGTCCAAATGTTTTGAAATGTTTGGACCCTCGCCCAGAACTACATACACCCAGGGGTACGCCAATGCGTAGCGTTGAATGAGGGAGAGAACTCGGATTTCAATGTCGGTCCAAATATTTGAAACGTTTGGACAGCCGAACCTACCGACCAAAAATGTAAACGCATTCAGAGATCTCAATTTTTCACGACTGTGTTATTGAGTAGTGTAAGAGTATCTACGGTCATACTCCCTTAACAATTATCATAGATATTACCTGAGGTTAGTGTATTCATAGACACTATGGTGTATTCATGTTTTCTACCACTTTTTGTAAGGGTATACTGCCAAAATATGGCAAAATAGGGTAAATACGAGCTCAGTATGTTTCCAGTAACTTGTGAAGACAGAGTTTTCCACATCGCAAAGAAGCTTTCGAGGACAAGTAGACCTACCTATATTCAGATTTGGGTTGTTCGTAACTCGGGACAAATAGAATCACAAAGAATTTTTCATCTAACTTACGACATAATTAGCCGTATCCAGTTGCCAGGGCCGAGCATCATGTCATTTTATCGGAAGAAGGACAGTGGAAGGACCAGACAACTTCTCGGTATTGTAAATCGTTGTCACGAGATTAAACGTACATAAACGGGAATAAACGAAAATTTGGGGTAGCTAGCCAGTCCCGGCACACGCCCTACGGGCGTCAGCTTGACTTCAGTTTTTCTCCCAAGATACTAGGTGATCATGGATCCTTCAAATTTGCCCTAAGGAACTACGTTGTAACATTTAACATGACAACAAATTCCCAGTAATTGACGGATTTGTCATTTGAACACTACCAAATCTGTTAAATAAATATGCTATTAAATAATTAACTCTTATCAGTTCACCCATAATTTGGAAATTAAATGAACAAATTGATCATTCAACTAAAGTTGATAAAATTGGTGTAAATCATTATGGCAATAAACCATTAGCTGGAAATTTGCTCCTAATATGAAAATAGAAAAATGCAAATATTATTAAAAACAGAATGAGGTGTAAAGGATGTGATATGAGTGCAAAATGGTGCATTGAGGTTGGTGGGTGTGGTGGTGGGTGTGGTGAGTGTGGTGAGTGTGGTGGTGGGTGTGGTGGGTGTGGTAGGTGTGGTGGTGGGTATGAGATGATGTATTTGGGAAGGTGGTTGCAAGCTGGTTGGTGCCAGTTATGAATTAGTGACGGCCATGTGGTGGAAGGTCTGATGTGATGAGTTCAAGGTGGTGGGTGCACATGGGAGATGGTGGGTGGAGTGGTAAGTGTGGTGAGTGTGAAGTGATGAGTGGAGTGGTGGGGTCTGGAAGATGCGTATGGTGGGTGCAAAGAGGTGAGTGTGGGATGGTGAGTGTGAAGTGGTGGTCCAGAAGATGCATATGGTGGGTGCAAAGTGGTGAGTGTGGGATGGTGAGTGTGAAGTGGTGAGTGTGGGATGGTGGGTGCAAGGTGGTGAGTGTGGGATGGTGGGTGCAAAGTGGTGAGTGTGAAGTGGTGGTCCAGAAGATGCATATGGTGGGTGCAAAGTGGTGAGTGTGGGATGGTGAGTGTGAAGTGGTGAGTGTGGGATGGTGGGTGCAAGGTGGTGAGTGTGGGATGGTGGGTGCAAAGTGGTGAGTGTGAAGTGGTGGTCCAGAAGATGCATATGGTGGGTGCAAAGTGGTGAGTGTGGGATGGTGAGTGTGAAGTGGTGAGTGTGGGATGGTGGGTGCAAGGTGGTGAGTGTGGGATGGTGGGTGCAAAGTGGTGAGTGTGAAGTGGTGGTCCAGAAGATGCATATGGTGGGTGCAAAGTGGTGAGTGTGGGATGGTGAGTGTGAAGTAGTGGTCCAGAAGATGCATATGGTGGGTGCAAAGTGGTGAGTGTAAGATTCTTGTGGATGGTGGGTGCACGATCCACATACAATTCAACTCACCACAAGCAAATTAATTATTATCCATATACACCAAAGAATCTGACATTGGAGCTTCATTTGTGGTGTGACATGCTTCCAGGTTATCCTATTAGATAAAAAGCACTTTATGTGGCTGCATTCAAGTTCATTTAACTGTCAACCTGCCCACTTTTGAGTGATATGTATACACCCATGAGCCGATTTTAAGATTAGGTTTAGTAAATTTCAAGTTGGATTAAGAGTAGCTGTTTATACCGTCCTGCATGCCCCTAATGCATGTACACATGGGGAAATTAGTAGATTGCATCGTCACACAAATACAACGTACACACCTGCAAAGCTTTTGAGGATTGATCGTTGGCAGATCATTCAATTTTGTGATGTATAGAAGATATCCACAATGTATGTACGTATCTCAGTGTGTGTAGATAATATCCAAACACAAAAAGTGAAAATTAATGTGTAAGTGCACACACACGCACGCACGCACGCACGCACGCACGCACGCACGCACGCACGCACGCACACACACACACACACACCACACACACACTTGCGTGCACACATGAACACACACTCTAAAGCACAAAATCACATAGCCTTGAAAAGTGGTCTTCTAAATACAGTTTTCCCATAAAATAAGATCATCTTAGCCCATTGTTATCCTAGATATACTCACCCAACATAAATCCTCACATGGTGGGCAAATAACTTCAACTGTATTGACTAAAACTGGTGGATTCTCCTGTGGAATTGTAATCTATTGTTTGTGTTTAAAACAATATACAATAATCACTTAGACGGTTTCTCTTCCTCACACTATGCAGTGTAGTGCACTGTGGCACATCTGTATAATTGTTCACAAGGCTGCAATAGTGTGTTGACGTGTTGCATTATGTTGAGTGTCAAAGTGTTGCATTCTAACCTGTTGTCGAGGAGTACATGAGATATTTTTACCAGAAATGGTAATAAGAGGACCTTGAGCATCTTCACAATACACCTAGTGAATTTTAATTCGGAGGTTAGAGAAGAAAGTCAGATTCGGGATCTGTAAACTTGTGAAACCACCCCATAAGCATACATGCAATACATGGGTACACAAATACAAACACAAACACATGCTAACAATTTTTGTGTATGTATATTGTCGTACGCAGTCTGTACACACATACATACCCCATCATACACACACATAGTATACATGTACACCCACATTCATACCCCATACAAACACATATACACTACCCACCCACACACAAACACACACACACATGCACACGCACACACACACACACACAAACACACTTCATAACAAGCTCCTCCTTGTACAGGTGGAATATTCTGCTTGTCATACACCCAATTGGAATCGATCTTGAAATCTACACATTTAGAATTTGGTCCATATGTCTCTCCAAAAGCATTGATGGCTACATTATGGGAATGATAATATGGACAACTTCACTCTGTATTCAATGTGCAATGTCGGGATGAAACCTATGTAAACAATTAATGTACTTCTCTTGTCGATTATATTATGTATGTTATGCATTCATTTCATTACTCACTTATTCTTGGATCCTGGTGTTTCTTGCAGTTAATTAATTCCTGAAAATTAAAATCACAATGAATATAATTAATAATACTATAATTATATCATAATTATATATACAAGTTCACAGTTGGAATTATAATACTGTTACCATAATACGATTATAACAATACATGAAGTGCATCCAATTTAGTAAGCGGAGTGTATGTGCGTGCATGTGTGTTTGTGTGTGTGTGTGTGTGTTTGTGTGTGTTGTGATGGTGCTACTGTATGTACATGTATGTGTATATGTGTGTACATGTGTATGTGTGTGTGTGTGTGTGTGTGTGTGTGTGTGTGTGTGTGTGTGTGTGTGTGTGTGTGTGTGTGTGTGTGTGTGTGTGTGTGTGTGTGTGTGTGTGTGTGTGTGTGTGTGTGTGTGTGTGTGTGTGTGTGTGTGTGTGTGTGTGTGTGTGTGTGTGTGTGTGTGTGTGTGTGTGTGTGTGTGTGTGTGTGTGTGTGTGTGTGTGTGTGTGCCTGCATGCGTGTGTGTGGGTGCTGCTGTATGTGCATGTGCTACCAACCATGCAGTGGAATTTAGTTAAATTGGTTATGTAAACACATTATGATCATTGATATGTAATATAATATTATTATATAGACCAAGTATACACCCATATATACACCCACATGTGGATACAATTTTATCAATATCCAGATACTATCCAAGTAATTGATACTATGTATAAGTCTTCAAAGCAAAAATATGATATTTTGATATGTATATGCATGTAGTGATCCAGTACAGCAATTGTTTTATAGGATAGCCCAATTTCGAAGTTCCATACTGCCGTGTTATGTACATTTTCAAATGGAAAAATAATCAGAGTTTATACTCACAAATTGAGTGAGATTGAGGTTATATACAATAGCTCACCGAGTTACATGGGAATTGCATATTATAACTACGTATGTCTCCTCAAAGAAAGGACAGTCATAATTAAATTCATTTTATATGCCAAATTTCAATGGAAACCATGTCCCACATTATACAGGTGAAGACATTATTCAGAGCTTTGGGATGTTTGTATTCGATTTCAGCCACACTGACAGTCACTGTACCATTTTGCATACATACATACCTACTTACCATAACGTAAGGGCAGCGATCAGACATTTCATCCAGTCCACTCACAAATGGAGACTCGAAATACTACACACAGGAAAGCAGATGAGAAAGCACATTAACCAAAAAATTAAAACTTTAAAACAATGCTAATTTTATAGAGTCTGACTTACATAATGTATAATTTCATAATTTGCCTACCACAATAGTAAATTCATCCCATTGTGTACTTAATTAGTGATATCAGTTTATCCCATATGCTATAAACACGAATGACTAAATAATGGCCAACAGATGGAAGCATACAGAATCTGAATGTAGCAACTGTCCCACTACTGACATTCTCATGCACTAAGTTGAATTAATTCAGGCACTGAATGGGATGTCCAGAATCAATCAACCTCAATCCCCTTTAGACCTGACATAGTAAATACAGTACCTGCTAATTGTTGTCGTGTGGGATATATATTTTACTGTGTTCAAACCAAGAAAAGGCATTCAAAGCATTAAGACGATTGTGGCTATGATCCTTCAAATGTAAAGAGAAACGACGAAACTGTGTCCCTCCCATTCAGTCTGAAACATAATATGATTACAACATGGATATTGGTGTATATATACCTGGAAGTGAGGATCAACTGGTTTTGAAGAGAGGCTATTACCGCATATACCAATAGCATCTCTATCATAGACACAAGAGGAACTAAGCCCTTCTTCCCTGATTAATAGAGGCATTCGTAACATGCTTGAAAATTTAATTGAGACTGCTTGAGCCAATGGCAGATCCTTGCAAAAGGGTACACGCATTTGTTTGGTTCTATAAAAATATATAAAACATAATATTTAAATATTAGTACAGTAATAATATATGTATAGATAAATTAAGAACTTAATCAATGATGGATGTCAAGGAGGTTAATGGATTATACAGATCCTCCCCTTGGGTGTGACTAGGAAACACAATGAACATTGGATTAGTAGCAGACCAGCAAAGTTCTAACTCCATGAAATATCTACTTTATGGAACCCTTGTTACAAATACTTTGATCCCCTACTGATAAGCACATGGTGATTCCCAGCCAATGTGATCTAAAGATCAAATATTCAACATTTTGAAAACAAATTATTATAATTATTATAACATTGAATTATGATCTGCTTGCCCAGAATCAAGAGAGTACTGGAAATTGCTTGAGAGATACAAAATGGAGTAAAACAAGTATGTGCAAATTCGAATTCATGCATATAACATTTTAATTGGAGTCTTATAATACTTATTTCAAATTCCATTATCCTAAAGAACACTATAAATAGCTTTGATTCATACTGTAAACCTATGGGAGGCAACTTCAATATTTGTAGATTGGACGTGATTCTGGATTTGATCATGGGTGCTTCATTTCTGGATTGGATTTAGGACTATCATAGATGATATCTACTTTGACTACTTTTCTATAGACTAAGTACAAACTTACAATGGCTGCAAGCAACCCTCTTGTACAAAACCACATCCAAGGTTTTTCCCCCACTTTAAAGGCATTGCTTCCTCATAATTTGGTCGATACCATCTGTAGATATAATAATAAGATTAATAATGAAATTATTTATAATACTAAATTATTGATTTCATCAGATTTTACACCTGGGATACATTTGGTGCTATATAAGAGCACTATGCGCTATTGCAAGCAATAACTTGAGACTTGGAATACAGTAATGTGCATGCATGCAGTAAACATGAATTTGTGTTGTGCAGCTAACTCACCCACTGTCCTCAAGGAGGGCCAGTGTGAATCTGGAAATAATGGCACTGTGGTCGATGCTACCAGTCATCAGCTCATCCTAAACCATAAATGACACCATGTAACCACAATAACACACTATAACCACAAACTACACCATGTAACCGCGAATAGCAATATACGTATGTATGTATTATGTATTTTATAATGTATACATTATATAGGGTTGTGTTATTCATTATTAAAAGTACAAGCCGAAAAATTAATCAATGAATAAAATAAATTAATATTGTCTACACTAACAAGTACAAGCAGGAAACAAATTTAAGTGACTATACAACTTTGTAACATTTTCAGGGCAGTTGATCTAACCCCACAACCCCTCTTCTATGTACAGATCTCATTGGAGATACCCAGACCCAATCCAACGATTTAGCATAGAGGTGGTTGCATAATTGAAATGGACTGGTGATTGAAAGGTCTATGAAATGCACCAGCCTTGGAGTCCAGATAACAGAGAACCATTGATTTTCCATTCAATTTGCTCTACAACATTCACATTAAATACTCTTTTCTCAAAGTGGCTTCCTCCAGATCCTTTTGTTTCAATATCCTCAAGGGGAATTCCGGGGAAAGTGTCACAGCCAAAGAACTCCTTCCCTTCACGCTATAGAAACAAGATAGGAGAAACTTTAATCAAATGTGGCTTCTGGTTCAACCGTTGTGCCCACTTTTGTAGATCAATTTCTTAATGAATTGGTTACTATATATATGCACTGATTATGCATGCACACTATAAATTGTACATCATTCTTTGTTGTTTGAATGTATTCTCACCATCAAAGCAGGCGTGACGAGCATGGGGACAGGATATGAGAAGGTCCCCAGGGGTAGGGTAGTACGTTTGACCATCTTCTTTGCCAGTGTGGTATCATCAGGGATGAACCTATGGTTACAATATGGAAAGTGCTCTCCACTGAATACACACAATTTGGATACAATTTGCCTTGTGTGGATCAATTTTGATATGTAATTCGATTGTAAGCTTAAGGCTGCATGAACCAGTTTGATTATATCTATTAGAATACTATATCACTATATTATAAGGTAGCAAGACCTTCGACTGTTTACGGATATCTCTTAAAAGTATTATTCAAATTATAATTAAAATTAATATAATTTCTTAATCTACTGTACTGGGGGGAGGTTGAAAAACCACAATATATATTATTATTAGTAGTATATTGACTGTCTTTCCAGTGTGCACACACTCAAGTTATATTCAACATACCATCCTTCAGTGGAGACCTTGGGAAGTCCAGTGTTCGGATCCCTGGTGGTACGTGGAAGGCCATTTTCATCACGAAAGAGTGCATACAACACTGGGGAAAAGGCCTGCATAACCAGTTTATTATACATAATTAATTAATAATAATGATGATAATAAAATGTACATCTGATGCATGTTACTGAACAAGGGACCTTGCAGTTGATATGTATGTAATCCGATGCTATCCCAATTTTATCTATTATTAGTAGTAGTACTAATAATAGTATTAATAATACTACTGAATTTTTTAAACTGCATACTAATAATAATAAATTATGCATCAGCTACTTTAAATGAACTCACCAAAGCATGAATAATTTCATGCATCACAACGCCTTGTAAGGTTGTGATTTCCACGTCAAATGCCCGATTGAGACAAATGTTTGTGACTCCCACAACTGGTCTGTGGATGGGGCAATACCATGACATATAATACCACTCTTACACGTATAATATTATAATATTATTATAATAGGTTCGGGGGCAGCGTTTCTCAATTTGATGTTCGTTTGATGAATTCTTATGGGTGGATAGGAGTAGTCAGTACAGTGAAACCTCGCTAATCCAACACCTCTGTAATCCAACATTCTCTCTAATCCGACCATTATATGAGGTACAGTCACTATACATAAGTATGGTAAGAGGCACTCCATAATCCAACAACCTCCTAATCCAACATTATTCTCAGGTCCCATTGAGTGTTGGATTAGAGAGATTTCACTGTATAAGGTCACACAGAAGGGAAGTTTTGGGAAAATTATCGGTTAAACTTCATTTTTTTTCACTTTCACATTTGGACCAATATATTATTCCCCTGTTACAATTTCCCACAATTTTATGGTATAATATTCAGTGTCAATAAAAATTTAGACTGTGTTATGTTTCTACATGACAGTATAAAGGTTTATAGGGACACTCATGCACATTCATATATTGTGTAGTGATAGTTTTACAATGTGATGTAGATATCAATACACATTCAATTATATAGAGATGCATGTATATACCTGTCATATTCTACCTCCAGCTGACATGCTGATGCAAAAGCCAATACATGACCCTCTGGATCAGCACAGCTAGAGGCCTCGACATCAGCAGACACATACAATATATAGTCAGCATTTTCCACTCCCGTTCCATTCTGTCCAATAGTTCCACAGTTTGTCCCACCAATGTCACATACTTCACAAGCCTGCAGGGATCAATGACAGGTTACCGTTAGCATGAAAATGATATCGTAGCATTGTAACATCCATTACACGTCATTGGTAATGGCACCTCTGTACAGCCATTTTATACTGTATTATGGTCCAAACCATTGTATAAAGCTTTTAACTGATGTGAATTTTCAAGGTTTGTGATACCGACAGATGCAATGCTCCCTTCAGCCCATGTCTCAACCACTAAATAATATCTTATTTGTGAATAACAGCCAAATGGTGAAAAATGAATGTCAAATCATCATTATTTATACTGGAGATACAGCTCAACTTTTCATAACTGCTTTAGAGGGCACCCGGTATATATTTTCAAACAAACGGGCATAAACACTTGCTATCCCATAAATCGAATCACAATTTTGAAGTGATTGATCAACCGTTTGTACCCCTAATGAGATGCATGTTTGCACAAATTTGAAGTGTAATTTAAACTCAACTCTGTAAAGATGCCAGCCTCCTGAATTGTAATAGTAATTTAGAGTGCTGAACATGTCGAGTGAACATCACACATATCAAGCTAAGGTTACTTACTGCAAGATGCTCCTCGGGAATCACCGCTAACCCACATTTGCTGACCGCAGCACATCCTGCTGATCGAGGGCAGTAGTTACCTGGCAATACATCGATATCGCACTGCCTGTATTCATAAATAGAGACAATCATCATCATTATGCTTATCATTATTTCAAATAATTAACTATATATAACTATATGTATACATCATTAATTAAGTATAATATTGTAATACTAAATTAATTTTATTCAATATTAATCTTCTAAAATTTTCTCACAGGAATTTACACTGTGTTACATTTCTATATACACAACTGTATGATGGTTTATAGGTCTTTGACAGACAGAACACAGTCTGTGGGGTCATAAATATATACATACATCATTCTTATTATTACTATTATTATTATTGAAATTATCAATATTCCAACAATTTTAACTGCCTCGGATGAGGATGGTGAGGTACTATATATGCAATAGCGGCGAGGCAGTTTTAATTATGATAATTAATTATTTTCCATAATATTAATGATAATAATTGTATTATACAGTGATATTAGAAGCAGTAGTAGTAATACACACATATTTATACACACATACTATCATAAAAGGAGAGATGGAAATATAAAACAGGGGTATAAATTAATACTGTAATGGACAGCTATAGATTCAAACCTCTCAAGAAGAATAGGGCCTTTAATACGGCGCACCCTAAGAGCTTTTTGAAAATATTCTGTAACATGCCCAATGATGTCTTCCTAAGGATAATACAATGAAATTCAAAAAAATTGATGTATATTAGTATACTTATATAAAATAATGAAATTAACGCATTTTATGGGTAATCCCATGTACTTAATGTATTAGAACTTAATTCAGATTGACAAAAAGGGAAATTTAGAAATTATACCCACTTTCAATATTCTTTGCTGTTCTGTAGTTAAACTATAAAATTGGAAGATAATAATTATTATATATGTTGTAACAGTATACTAAAGTATGTAAATACCATTAAAAATATATACATTAATATTATCACTCGGATTAAAATATCTTTCTGATTTCGTAGATCGGGAGTACTTATATATAATTACAGCACAGATACCCACCTATTTACATTCTTGTCATAAAAAGGTAGAATTCTGATGGGTTCAAACTTGGGCTCAGCTTCTCTTTTCATACCGTGTAATACCCTATCACTTCCTGTGACATCAACTTTTGCATATCTCAACTGCATATTGGCACAATCATAATTTAAAATTGGACAGTGTAAACATCACCACATGATCAAACTTTACAGTACTACATCTGTATGTACATAACTGGGAGCATATGTTCCAGCAGGACAGGCTACTCACTGTATAAGCGTTATAAATTTCTGATCAAACTGTCATTAGTGATAATAATCTGGATCATTACCACATTATGTGTACAAATAATTGTCAGATTACATTACATGTTGCACTATTTCAATAACAAAATTGTCTTGCACAATCATTTTCAACGTTACATAAAGTTAAATTGTATACCAGCCCTACAGTGTGACATTGCCATTATTACGATAAAAATGCCTTATAATCTCTGTATAATGCTAGACCTATAAATCAAAAGCATGAACCATCTCATCTAGGGGATGGTTGAGTCGTCCAAGAGCCCAATAGTGAGTTCCCTTTTTAGATTCAACTACTGTAAGGAGTTAACTCACCTCTGTGATACTGTGTGTTTGGTGCTGGCAGTGATGGCCTGTAACAACACAAACTACGAACAAACCAGCCATCAGGGTTGTATAATACAATGATGGCATCTTTGAAAAGTAATTCAGATGTTTTTACTGTAGTTTTAATAAAGAGACTTTAGATTTAAACAAGAATATACACATCTACTAACACTTGAGACAACACCAATATGGACAAGGCATGACCAGGTCCAAGTGTGTACCAGACAGAGGTTGGTGTGCAATTACAATTCATCACCTAATGGTAATTGATGACAAGTAATCATTGATTGGAAGTGATCATACATAAATAGGAAGCAACCAACCATGACCTGATTGATCATAGTGCAACGTAGTATTATATGGACTGGAACGGGTGACACCCAATTGAATGCATTCTCTACAAAAATTGATATCTATTATGCTCAGTAAGACAAAGCTAGATGCTTCACTGTTGTAGTTATTGTCTATTATGGTGATTTTGACATACCATAGGGGGAGGTTGATGGACATTGGAAATAGTAAGCACCTCCAAATGTAGCTAAGGTTACAGATAACATACAAAGATAGGAGTTCTTTCAATGTTATGTTCATGCCATCAGCTAGGTATGGTGAAGATTAAATGTCAAGTTAACATACTCCCATCTCCCATGATTTATGCAAGAAGGTGCTTAGCGTCTTTTCTCCTACTCTCTCCCGTATATTGAAAAAATATTAAGTACCTCCGCATGTAGCTGGGATTACGGACCACGCATTGAAATGGGAATTGTTTCAGAATTAATTTTAGTTCATGCCATCAGCTAGGCTTGGCAAAATATCAAGCTGACATACTCCCATTCATATGAGTTCTGCAAGAAGGTGTTTAGCATTTTACTCTCCTACTCTCTCTCATACATTGAAAACATATTAAGCACCTCTGAATATAGCTGGGATTGCAGGCCAGGTATTGAAATGAAAATTATTTCAGCACTTGGTTCATGCCATCAGCTAGGTCTGGTAAGAATATCAAGTTGACATGGCCCCTCTCCCATGAGTTATGCAAGAAGGTGGTTAGCATTTCATTCTTCTATTCTCTCCCATACATTGAAAAAATATTAAGCACCTCCAAATGTAGCTGGGATTATGGGCCACATATTGAAATGGGAATTGTTTCAGCATATTATTATAGTTCATGCCATTAGCTAGGTCTGGTCAAAATATCAAGTTGACACACTCCCATTCTCATGAATTATGCAAGAAGGTGCTTAGTGTCTATTCTCCTATTCTTTCCAGTATATTGAAGAAATATTAAGCACCTCCGAACGTAGCTGGGATTACGGGCCATATATTGAAATGGGAATTGTTTCAGCATTTAGTTCATGTCATTAGCTAGGTCTGGTGAAAATATCAAGTTGACACGTCTCCTCTCCCATGAGTTATGCAAGAAGGTGCTTAGCGTCTATTCTCCTATTCCCTCCCATACATTAAAAGAAGATTAAGCCCCTCCGAATGTAGCTGGGATTACGGGTCGCGTATTGAAATGGGAATTGTTTTAGCATTTAGTTATGCCATTAGCTAGGTCTGGTAAGAATATCAAGTTGACATGCCTCCATTCCCGTGAGTTATGCAAGAAGGCCCAGGTGCTTACCATTTTATTCTCCTATTCTCCCCCATACATTGAAAAAATACTAAGCACCTCCATAATATGTAGCTGAGGTTTTGCCATGTATTGAAACGGGAAAAATCATTGTTTCAGCATTTAGTTCATGTCATCAGCTAAGCTTGGTAAAAGTATCAAGCTGACACCCCCCCATTCTCATGAGTTATGCAAGGAGGTGCTTAGCTTTTTATTCTCCTATTCTCTCCCATGCGTTGAAAAATTGAGTACCTCTGAATGTAGCGAAGGTTACATACAAAGATGGGAGTTGTTTCAGCATTTAGTTCATGCCATCAGCTAGGTCTAGTGAATATATCAAGTTGACACGTCCCCTCTCCCATGTGTTATGCAAGAAGCTTAATTAAGGTGCTTAGCATTTCATTCTCCTATTCTCTCCCATACATTGAAAGAATATTAAGGACCTCCAAATGTAGCTAAGGTTACAGGCCACACAAAATGGGAATTGATTCAGCATTTAGTCCATGCCATCAGCTATATAGGCCTGGTAAAAATATCAAGTTGACATACCCCAATTCATATGAGAGCAAGAGGGTTTTTAGCATTAAATCTTTATTCTCCTATATTCTCTCCCTAATTATAACTATAAATAATAATAATAATAATTATTATTATTATTTATAAATAAATAAATATAAATAATTAACTATTCTATTCATTTAAACCAGTTATAGTCAGTCTCCACAACACACTTGCTAAATGTTATAAAATGATTGAGGGAGATACAGTAACAGTACACACACATCTGATGTGTATGTTCAGTGTCAGTAGTCTGACTGCAGAATGTCATCCATTATTGTTTATATAATTAGGTGCTAACGCAAGGACGTCAACACATGTGAACCAACTGTGCGTGTGTCCCCTTCTCTGCTGTACGCATGTACAGAAAGCATGTACAGAAAGAAATAGCATGTGTAACGTCACAGAAACTGTTGACTGCATGTTCCAGATTTTTAAAACTCGTACTGTTACAAAACCTAATTGGGACAGTCTAACTACAATATCACATTTTGTTGGTTATGATATGTGTATATATACACACAGTAACAGTTGAACATGCTTGATAAGTACCTCATGATTGTTATGAACGGTAACTACATTATTCAATTACTACAATGTAAGTATTACATAGTATAGTTGTACAATGTATTATACAGATTAAGACATAGATGTTAGTACCTACAAACTTACTGATACTGGTTATCAAGTAGAAACTACTATCTCTGCCATAAACACCCTACCTACAAAAACTATAAAGTTAACAATTCAAGCCTATTCCTCTGCTTAAGTTTTCAACGTAGTAGGTCCAGGAGAATATCTAAAACAGAAAGGAACGAAATATGAGATTACTCTGAGATCACAGCTCTCAATTTTGTTTGTAACTACAAAGTAGCTCTACGCTTGAGTATTTACATTATACAGGAAAGAGACAAGAAGATTTACACATCATTATGTATAGCAGGTATATATCTGAATAGTTTGTCATGATAGTTTTCATTGGGAAAAAATTCGAGGGTCTGTGGATTAGAACCTTAACTTTCATGGTAAACAACAATTAATCTTGGCTACTTTTGGCTACAAACAAACTTGTATCCTGATTCAGCGAAAGATCAAATGAAAAGTGTACATACTTCAGCACTGGAGCACATGTCACTGATATGTACGGGAAACAGCATAGGTCACCAGACAGGCTTCATTGATAGGATTATAATTGATTAACAAGGAGGAAATTAGTGAAAACCTTCTATTGCGCATGTGATCATATTGAACTACTTGTATATGCGTTGCCGGATTTAACTACACCAGGATACAACTAAACTCACGTGGATGGCTGAAAACCACCTTTTTTCTGTTCCTTTCTCCACTTCCAGAACAGCACAACAGCTATCACTGCTGCTGCTATTGCAACCACCAACATTATAGCCACAAAACAGAACAACACAATTGCTGCTGTTCTAGCTTCATCAGAATTACCTACAACAAGTAATGTACATGAACCGTCAACCTACTCCACAGCTTGTACATATACAGTGAAAACTAGATAATCTGCTGCAATTTGTTTGCAAAGAATATGGTGGATTAACGAATTTGGCAGATTGACTGGATATTCATTTGTACTTATACATTATATCGGGACTGAGAAATTAAGGAGGATTAGATGGTTTTGCAGATAAAGCAGTGGCGGATTAATGAGAATTCACTGTAGTCATCAATGATAAACACATAATATTAATATACGGGTGTACACATTTGCATATCCATGCTCTACAGTAAGTGCTTTCTTGAAAAACATTGTGACGATTATTGCAATTCTACTATATTCGTGGGCTTCAGCATTGTTTCAATTTCATTTATTGTATACTAGCTTACCAGCCCTTGGAACAGGCAAGCGAGCATGGAGTTGTGGAGTTAATGATTATTATGTTTGGTTTCCCAATGACTCCCATTCACAGCATCAATTGTCACAAATTGTCACAATTGTCAAATCTTCAATTGTCACAAATTGTCACAATTGTCAAATCAAAAGTAAACAAATAAACAATAATCTAATTATTCAACACAGACATCCATCTAACATAATTCACAATGCACTACCTGAACAGTACCCACACCACACGTACCTACTGGAGCAGCAGCAGATGGACTAGGAGTGGGAGAAGGACAGGCTTTCAGATTGTCCTATGTAGAGGAGAGAAATGGCAGTCAATAGGCATTAGATTAACAAGTTGTAAACTCTCCCCAACAACACACACACATTCACTTATAATATATGTATGATATGTACACACCACATACACACAACTACACCCATATGTATGAACACACACACACACACACACACACACACACACACACACACACACACACACACACACACACACACACATACACACACACACATGCACACATGCACAAATGCATACACACACACACACACAAACACACACACACAAACACACACACACACACACACACACACACACACACACACATACACACACACACACACACACACACACACACACACACAAACACACACACACACACACACACATGCACACACAAACACACACATACTCACCCAACACAAATCCTCACATGGTGGACATACAATGGTGATAACATTTGCTAAGGTGGGAAAGTTCACTTGAGGAATGTATATCTAATTACAAAAGATTCAACAGTCAGCAATCTGTATGTGTGTGCTGCAGTACTATAAATATTACTAATCAAAATGATTTCAAAAACACAAATCATCAGCTAACCTCCTTTCCACTGGTACAGGTGTAGTTAGTTCCCATAACAGATACAATAGGACCTTGTACTTCATCACAGTAAACCTTCAGAACAACAAAAATGTATCTGATAATATATAAAAATGAAGACCTGGTAGGAAATTGAAATAACTAGTAGTGGTAATGAATTAAAGACGAGAACGGCAAAATGCACATACTGTACTATGAGGTCTACCGTATGTCTGTAGCTGTACACAATACAATATCCTAGTTATGTACGTACATGATTTACAATGATCATTATTGTACAATCAAAACAGTGTCATGTCAAACCAAAATGCTATGAAGGTGGTCACTGCATCACAGCAATATGTAAGTGTATACAGTTGGTTAATATGTATGATGATGCAATTACATGTGTGTGTATGTACATAGAATGAATCCACAATCCTGAACAAACATATACACTGCACTCGTACGCACACACGCACGCACGCACGCACATGCACACACACACACACACACACACACACACACACACACACACACACACACACACACACCTCATAGCAAGCTCCTCCATTTAAAGGACCAAGAGTAATATTTTGAAAAATCCAATTACCATCAATTCTGAAGTCCACACATCTGGAATTTGGTCCATGAGTCTCAGCAAAGGCATTAACAGCTGTTAAGGAATAGAATGAACAATCACCAAAAGTTGACTTCCACCAAGTGGCACAATCCTCCACAGAAGTAAACCAAATCTAGTACATCAGTGAAGGACCCTAACTCACTCAGACTTGGATCCCTTGGTCTCTTACAGCTGATGAAACCCTGACAAGTGACAAGTGACAAACGTAGTATATGTACATACATAATATATCGCATAATGTGCATGATATCATATTTTATTAAAATGGAATAATTATTATTACAGTAATTATTTCAATATAGACACACATCAATATCAAATTAAGTGGGATTTGTACTATGTCACAGCAGCAATTTATTTTAACACTTTCCAGTTGAATACATAAGGGTTGCCATAATATATTGTAATATGTTATAGCCAACTATTTCCTGGTGACCATCCAATAAAGACAGCTGCTAATGTCAGTACATAGTGTACTGAGTGTAAATTGAAATCTCATGATATCGACTATTGTTGCCTGAAATGACTACACAAAAAGGGTGGATATTGGCTTATTGGTGAGGAACTTACTTCTACAAAAGGACACTGATCAGAAAGTATATCAGTTCCACCCAATTCTGGATCGAGGAAATACTACATGGAGAAAAATGGTAAAATAAAGGGAACAAACATGGTAGATCAGTGTAAGGTGCCGTTCATAGTGGAAACTTTGATACTTCCAGCAATGAGAACAGCCTAGCGATAAAAGCATATACGTAAACGATATTATATTGACAGAGAGCACGAAGATACTACAGTATTGATTCTGGCTGAACTGAATACTGGATTTTTAAACTTCAATTCCAGTTCAGGCTCAGAGTGGGATTGTGACGAATTGGCTCAATCAACAGTGTCCAGTGAGACAAATCTCTCACAGCAGCCGAAAAAGACAAGTAGATCAACAAGAATGTTATTTTAGCTGAGACTGGTTGCATTAAAGCTGTAATCATTATAGGTTTATATTTCCCACCATACACAAACATGTAACATAAATTATGCAACATTTTCAACGAAAAATTGTAGCCTAATTAAGGTAACTACTGAAATTAGCAAAGACGAAGGGAATACATAGTTATTATGGCCAAGAATTATGTTGTGCCCCATTGCCGGTACTTAAACACTTAATCATTCACGGTACGTATTATAATCCTGTATTCTGATCAGAACCAACATCAAAATGACTGAGAGGGATATGTATCTTATGTATCCTATGTATGTATCAGGTGCCTGAGATCCCAGGGAATAGATCACAGGGAATAGATTTTCATATGAAACACTTTGGGCTTTGCCCTCAGTATTCCATGTCAAACGATCCAATCCCTGTGTATCCTTCCTGAAGGTGTTCATATTTGCATATAATGACACTCACAATCATTAATTTTACATTGCACATAAAAATCAAGAGTTTTACATGCGAACACGAGAAATCCAATTAAATTGTGTGGGCCCAAACACAGAGTTGGGTATTCTGCCACATACCTGGAAGTTTGGATCAAACGGAGTTGTCATGTTGAATTCATTGCAAACCCCTATGGATCCTCTGTCATAGTAACACGAGGAATTACCACCAATTTCCCTAAATAGATTAGGTTTTCCAATAAAACGAGCAGTACTGACGTAGGGAAGCTGGTTGAATTCATCACAAAAGAGTGGACGCAATGAAAAATTTCTACATGAAAAGACAAATGCAATGACTTGAATTTCCATTATAATCCCACCAATAATGTCCCAGCATGGATGACATGTTACATAGTATGCATGTTACAAAGGGGACTGGTCTTAAGTCTTAATGTGTATAAACAATTCACATATGAAAGTCAAGACGACAAACACTTTTGGCAAATTAACTCACTCTTGCAGACATCCTTGAAGAACGAAGTCACATCCCTGGTTCATTCCCCATCTCAGGGGTTCTGCTACATCATAGTTGGGTTTGTACCACCTGGAATGTTGTGGACAATTCAGAACAGAAGAAATCTGCAATAAAACTTGAATAATGTCATGATGAATACTCGCTGATCCGCCATAATTCGTTTTCAAAGAATATGGTGGATTAACGAGTTTGGCGGATTAACTGGATGTTCATTGGTACTTGAACATTATATTGGTACTGGGAAATTATGGCGGATTAAAAAGTTAGGCGGATAAAGCGGTGGCGGATTGAGGAAAATTCACTGTACTTCCAATTAATACATTGAATTCTCGTTCATCCGCCATATAATATTGTCATTGTGATTTCACAATAAAATGTCTGTCAAAATGGCTTCCACAATGACGACATTTTCATCACCTGAAGATATATTCTTAATGCCTATCCTTCTTAGATTAGTTGTGGTAAAATAATCTCAAGGGCATTTACAGAACAAACTCACCCACTGTCCTCATAGAGAGCCAGTGTGAATCTCGAAAAAGGGGCATTTGAGGCTCCAACACTGCCAGTCATTATTTCATTCTTTGCAGGAGTAAGAACACCCATGTAGCTACACAATGCACACATTTCAATTTCACATTCATGCATACATTGAACACTCTTTGTTCAAAGTGAGTTCCTCCGGTGCCTGCTCTGGCAATATCTTCTATGGGTATCCCAGGAAGTGAATCACAGCCGAAGAATTTCCTTCCTTCACGCTGCATGTACAGGATTGATCAAAGTGACTGTATAAAGGCATGCACAATTACATTATCAATTACAATTAATTGATAAAGTAGGGTATACATGTGGACGAGATAGTCAACTTTCAAACAACAAATAAAATTATGGCAAACGTTCGATAAATAGTTCTATTCGATGGAAACTAGATATTGGACTGTCAAACAATGAATACATGGCCAAATTTCAATAAATGCTGGAATTCAGTAGAAATTAGGCAGTAGACTGAAACACAACATTGCACAGTCCTTGCACATTCAGGGAACATTCTATCAACTGTTTGGATCAATTCTAGTGTGTTTAGACCCAAACCTCTTATTACATAAAAAATGAAGTGGACCCTTTTCTCAGACTTGCTTATGTATTGTTATTAACTGTAGGTAACTGTAGAACTGTGGCAGTTTGGACTTACCAATACAGCGGGGGTGACAAACATTTCAACTTCATAAGAGAACGTCCCATTAGGAATGGTGGTTCTTTCGACAGGTATCTTGGCTATGGTTGTTTCACCAGCAAAGAAACTGTGGAGAGGAAGAAAACAATATTTTTTGAATGAAAAGGCTAGTATGGGCCATTGACAATGATACTGCTGCCAGGAAATTGAACTTACACATTGGATTTTGTATTTAAATTGAAGGGTAGTCCAGTATTGGGGTCCCTGGCTGTACGAGGATTGCCATTTTCATCACGATAGAATGCATATATATTAGTACTGAATACCTACATGTATAGATAACATGGACATTTACATTGTAACATGCAAGTACATGTAGCGGACAGCATTTGCAAATTATGAATTATTATTATTGAATAATTTGAAAGTGTATTTAACCCATAAACACCTCTCACACTTATACGATACAGTATCCAGTATAACGTGGTGTTTCAAAGGACACATGGGGACTACCCAATTTGTCCCCTGCAGAGAGTTAGCCCATTCTTATGAAGTAAAAATGCATTGCACTATTATAAAAAAGTTCATTTTTGATGCCTTAGCAAGTGTCCTTTATAGGGAGGTTGTTTCCTATGGTATCCTTCATTCGGAGTGTCCTTTGACAGAAGTCCCACTGTAAACAACTTGTGTTAAGTAAACAAATAAACAACTCCCACTAACCATGTTGTCTGACAGGCAAGATCTTAAACACAATATTGAACAAGTCTTGACTATTGTTCTCAATGACATATGTGTGCATCAGTGGGCTAAATAGTAAGATGTAGCATATTGTTATGGTCTAGTTGTACCAGGAGCTATAATGAAGGTATGAAAAATTGTTGTCTCTGTTTAGGGATACTGCAAACACTCACTATTTGGCAGTAATTAGTACTCAACTCACCAAAGCATGGGTGATTTCATGTATCAAAACACTACGTAGTTGCAAGATTCCACCACTAAACGCCCGGTTGACACAAATGTTGGCAAATCCAGCAATTGGTCTATAGAAACATGAATGAATGGTTTGTGCAACCATACATGGTGGGAAATAAAGTGTGTGTGTGTGTGTGTGTGTGTGTGTGTGTGTGTGTGTGTGTGTGTGTGTGTGTGGTCAGTCCTTCTTTACGGATAAGAATGTTGGACCCTCCTCAAAGCACTCTAAACGACTAGATGCATTCCATCACAGGTGTATCAGAATTGTTCTTGGTATCACCAACCACCAACAGTGGACCAATCACATCACCTCGGACCAACTGTGCCAGAAGTGGGGGGACAAAGAGACAGCAACAGAGAAGATTACAAAACGAAGATTGCAATGGTTGGGCCACCTGGCACGCATGCCAGACAGCAGAGTGCCAAAGAAGATCCTCTTTGGATGGCTCTGCGAACCACGACCAAGATGTGGCCCCAAGAAGAGATGGAGAGACGCAATACGGGATGATCTGAAGACTATTGGCATAGATGAGAAGGAATGGTACGAGGTCGCCACAACATCGCGGAATGAATGGAGAGCCATCTGCAACACCAGATTAGAAGACCCTGCCAACACACAAATAGCACAGCAAGCAGAACCACAAGAACTTTCTGTCACATGTGACATCTGCCAGAGGACCTTTCGTTGGGAAGGAGACAAGAAGAGGCACAAGTGCATCCAAGAGAGGATGAAGCCTGTTAGCCAGCAGAGAGGAGTGGTGCATTGTACAACTTGTGACAGGTGATTCCTGAGCTGTGGTGGCTTTAAGGTTCATGTTTGCTGTCCACGGGACCAGAACTAACTCTCCTCTCAGTTTTGTCCCCAATCTTGGGACGGCATGACCGGAAACGGCAGCTACGGAACTAGGACTAGGTGTGTGTGTGTGTGTGTGTGTGTGTGTGTGTGTGTATGTGTGTGTGTGTGTGTGTGTGTGTGTGTGTGTGTGTGTGTGTGTGTGTGTGTGTGTGTGTGTGTGTGTGTGTGTGTGTGTGTGTGTGTGTGTGTGTGTGTGTGTGTGTGTGTGTGTGTGTGTGTGTGTGTGTGTGCGTGTATACTGCAATACCTGTCATATTGTTTTTCCAGCTGACAGGTAATTGCGAAAGCCAAAGTAGCACCACCCGGAGCACACTGAGGAGCGCCTAGATTTGCACTCACATAAAGAAAAAAATCAGTATTTTCCACTCCTGCTCCATCTTGTCCGATTTTTTCACAGTTTGACCCATCATCATCACATACTGTACAGGCCTATGAGGGTGTGGGTTAAAGCCAAAGTGACTGTAATGGCTGGTTATTTCGGACATCAAATCAAACAATTGCATGGACTAAGGGCTTACAGCAAGATGGTCTTCAGGGAAGTTTGCAAAACCTGCACATTTTGAGCTGTTAGCACACCCTTCAGATCGAGGACAGAATCCTCTTGGATTTAGAAATGGAGTCGAATTTCCATTACAATCTCTATATAATTAGAAAATAATCATAAAAATTACTAAACTAATAATCGACCTCTACAGAACCTTTACTGTCACCATGACATCATTTAGCCAATTTGAACACAAACCTTTGGAAGAGAATTTTGCCTTCAAGTGGTCGGACAGAAAGGGCTCCTTGAAAGAAGTCGATCACAGGCTTGATGACATCATTCTGTAGGTATGTATCAAAGTGTAATGTATAAAATGTGTAATGTGTAAAATGCATGAATTGTCAATTCCTGGTTATTGATGAAATAAAATAACATTAGAATTCACTACAGAACCTGGTGTTTCAATCAATTTATCAGTGAATTAAATATTCAATTCTTGGTACTGCATGCAACAGTTATGGTTAATTACTAATTACCAACCTTAATACGCATTTGTTGATCTTGGGGTAACCTTTGAATGAAATGACAAATTAGTAAAAGTGCACAAAATTTGATATGTCACGCTAGAAGACTCATGATAACAAACTGTTGAACACTGCATACTGGTTATAATCATCATGCACCTATACACTAAATTAAAAATAATGCAACCAACGCAATTAGCAGTTTTGTAGGTAAACGAAATATCAAGTTAATACTTGCAAAGTTGAATGTAAGTACAGTACTGTCAAACAGGAATGTACAGTTTCAATTCCTATACATAATACGATATTACTTACGCTTCCACAGTACTGTCATAGAATGGGACCATCCTGATTGGTCTAAACTCTGATCCAGTCTGTCTCTTTCCACGATGAGGTCCACTAACAGTATTGGCCACTGCTGCATACTTCAACTGCATTGAAGTAAGGAAAGAAACATCAGTGTGTTAATCAGTATGAATATCGGACATATTCTCGACCAGTAGTAGATATGTAGAACTACTGTGTTTCCTCGAATGAGCGATTTTCCATGTCCAGTGGGAAGGCAAACGATCGTACCTTTTCTTGATAGGACACTGGTCAATGCGCTCTTCTGATGCACACCTTTAGATTAATTGACGGTTTCTGTAAACTCAAGAGAGCAAAGCGAATAGCTTCGAACACCAAGACTTCTAGCACAGTTCTTCCACCATCTAGCACCAACTAAGCAGCTCCCTGAAAATCGTTGACTTTGAGAAAAGGTGTGAACTAATCTATTGCCGCTAGATCGCACCTACCTTTCCGTCTCTGGGGGCGTGTGTGCAGGATGGTCTAGCATGCCAGACTAATGGCCTACACGCCTTTGCCAACTGCTGACGAAATATGACGTTGCTCATACCTACTCGTGTATGTAAAACGTAAATTTATGGACTGATGCCAGAATGATGATAACACCTTTCCGAGAGGATCGAGGTACCAGTTTTAAGCCAGGAAAGTCTCATTTCCATTCCCATTCCATAGTTGTGTAGTATAAAGTATCTATGGTGAAACGGAGAACGACGACGGACTGTAGTGAAAGTAGAGCTATTGTTGCCTTATAACAAAGCCTGAAACTGAAGAATATTCTCAACGCCCATGCTTTTACACCACGCACGAATCCGTTGTTGCAATTTAGCATTGTTCCAATCCCGGTGTTACTGCAACGGTATCAAATTCAAATGCGGTGTCTTTAGAGGAAATACGGTGTTACTTCTGAAGTTGTCTGGGCTCCTCGTCGCTTCTCCACTCTTCAGCGAAATGCATCCGAAATCGATTCCTCTGCCCCGAATATGGCTTATTTAGCACTCTCTTTTCGATCGTATCTAGCACAACGATATTAATACACCTACGAGGACCTTACCGAGTGGAGAGAGACTGCATGTAATATGGTCTATGAAACGAGGCATCTTGCGAGTCGGTAGGTTTTCTAGTTTCCGAGAAATAGCTAATTGTAGGTTTCCGAATACAAGCGGTGATCGGCCATCGATGTCTTACTCAAAGTAGTCGGAAGCAAGGTATCTAACCCAAACCTTACCATGCACGTCTTACCCGTCCCGTGTGCTAGAGATAAGCTTCTCGGTACCGATCAAGGGCGAATAATAATAGTTCTTCTTATAATTCATGGAACATATACTAATAATAGATACTTCCATTAAACTAACACGAACAACTCTTCCGTACAATTCTAAGCACTAAGCGCACACTTGGAGACCTATAGCTAGCTAGCTCACCTGATGCACGGGAGTAGGTTGATGTCCGCATTGGTACGTTCCCGCCCCTTCAGTGAGTTTGGCGGCGGTGATGACCAAGAGCAGTGTTGTAAGAACAACTTGGATCTGTAAGGTAAACATCTCCGAAAAGGATACAACGGACTGATAGAGTGTCTACGATCTAGCTAGCTACCTATTCCTCGTGTGGATTCCTTTTATAGTATGGTAGGCGTATCAATAGTATGTATACATTTATCATTAATATATTATGGAGAACATACGTGTGATTTCACGTATAATCTCAAAGGTGAACACGTCTGTACATCCGTAGGAAGTTGTCATCATATCCGGTGGCGGGAAAACCCACACCTCCTGTCATCGTTACGTAGCTTGTCTGTAATCATGATTCTTGTACTCTTAGTGGACTGCAAAATAGATAGAAAAACGTTAACTGCACAATTAACAGTTATTGCAACCTCAAATTTGATTTATTCATACTCAATTGTACACGGAACAAGGGCTGAAGAAAACTACAACCATGTATTATTAAAAGCATCATAAATAATTGTTACCAAATTATCAAAGCTGCATTCATGATCTGAAAGCATTCACAAATCATTGCCAAGCTATCAGTGTATGTATCTATATAATAATATTATATTCAGGAGTTTCATTCTTTGTGAATCTTAGGCAGTATATTGTTTATTCATTCTAATTGAGGAACTCAATCTCCCATTTCATGGGATGAACAATCATTATGAAATAGGTCATGACATTTGGTGGAGGTCAACATGTAGAGATCCACTGTCCCATAGTGAATACATGTGTAACAGAGTGTATGTGCCTATCATAACCACACAACCACTACCTACATGTACAGGTATGCTATAGATTGATAAGGTTAAGATAACTCATTTCAGGTGAAGTCCATGTCTAGTATATAAGGTATGGCTTTGGTTATGTGAGTCTTGCATAGTCAGACTCTGAACAATAACCTCTTTCACTCTCTAGATCTATGATAGAACCCATGCCTATTGATGTAAACTATGTGTGAGGGACGATGGAGGTGCATGGGTCTTGGAGGAATGATTGGGGATCGAACGAAGGAAAATTCACAGATGTTGTATAATATGTGAAGAATTAACTCTCAAAGTGTAGCAAAGGGTACTGTTAACTACTATGAGCTAAAGGAAGTTAACACTAAGGTTCATGACCTTTACAGCAACTGTGACCTCAGAATGTATAGGGCCTTACATCATAAATTCAATATTTAGTTCTGATCAGAAGGATTCCACGCATATGGATAATTTATACAGGCTACTGTAGGTCTACCATGGAACCATGCATGTCACAAAGTGTTATGACATAATTGAGGGAGGTACGGCACACACGTTTGTTATTCCTTGTCTGACCGCAGTCTACCGCAGAATGTCATGTCCTGTACGTGTTTACCTACAGAGGTCAGCACGTGTGCAGTAAATTTCTAATGTGTGTGGGTGTGTGGGTGTGTGCAGGGATCAAGTGGTGCCCACATCCTATGATGGTATATGTCCTATATAATTATTCCTATATGCATAAAAACCTTTCCATATAGAACAAACCTATCTATGTATCATAAAATTATGATATTATATAGATCTATAAGGGATATTACAGAATAACTTTGTTTTAAATTACTGATAATCATTATCGAACAAGACAGTTTACAAAATTACACTTTATCACAAATATTCCAGCCTATTAAACTGGAAATGCCGAACAAAATATAGCATGATGCTTCAAATACCACATCTCACGAGGATAGTACCAATATTAATAGAAGAAATTCTTGCATAAAAATATTATAATCTTTATCAATCCTCCTGATCAATCAGTATTTTCCGTAATGCAGTGCGCATGCAAAGCAGGACAACACAAGTGATAAGGAGTACGAATTCAGAAACATATGTATTATATATGGCACATATTATCTGATTGTCACAGTGTCCACTTCAATGGTTGTGATACACTATCGATGGTCACAATAAGCAAAGCTTACTTACTGTGGTCAGTGAAAAACAGCCTTTTTGTCCCTTTCTCCGCTTCCAGAACAGCACACCAGTAATCACTACTACTGCTATGGCAACCACCAACATCAGAGTCACGAAACAGAACAATACGATTACTGTCCTTCTAGATCCATCAGAATTACCTATAACAGGTACATATATTGAAGTCCAAACTTGATTTAAGCTGATCATTATTAAAATAATAATAATATCATTATTGCAATGTCCAAGGCAGGAGGCCCATATAAATGTGCAATACATCCATCAGCCATGATGAATAATATTACATAATAGTATAATTCATATCCATAATATAATTACTAATGTGGGTGGTAATGTGTTAACGTGAGCATGAGGACAGTTTGAGATAGGAAATGCAATAATGTAAATTAATTATAATAATTATAATATAAAATAAATCCCACCACTCCCTGAGAGTCCATAATAATGTGTATGCAAGCAGAGCAATAAATAATTCATACATATAAAGCACAAATCACACATATTATTATTATTATCATTATAAAAATAAATATAAATAATTATTAATTGATTTTATTTGTATAATATTATACCAGTTATAGTCAGACTCCACAATACACTTGCTGAATGTTTCAACTAGGGCTGGGGATCAACTGAAATTTTCAAATCGATAATCAGTAGTCATCAATTAGGCTTGAAGTGAAGTCCACAGAGTCCTTTTCACAATTCAGGTACGTACTGTTAACGTTGAAGTACGGAATTGAATCGAACCCATGGAGTGAAGGTTTTGGGTAATAGGTGGGGGGTGGCTTCCTGGTCTTCCCTTAATTGCTTCCTGTGATTAATCGATTTGCTTGCACTATTAACGATAATCAGATTTGAAATGAATATCGATTGATTAATTGTTGAATCGATTAATCGTTCCAGCACTAGTTTCAACATGACTGAGGGAGATACAGTAACTGGCCATGGACACACACACCTGCTGTGTATGTTCAGTGTCAGTAGTCTGACTGCAGAATGTCATCCATCATTGTTTAGGTGCTAACGCAAGGATGTCAAGATATGAACCAATTGTGTGTGTGTCCCCTTCTCTGCTGTATGTGTGTACAGAAAGGAATAGTATGTGTGACTTCACAGAAGCTGTTGATGTACGGACTGTCCCAGATCTTTGAAACTCATACTGCTACAAAATCTAACTGGGACAGTCTAACTACAACATCACATTTTGTTGGTTTTGATATGTGTATTATACACACACAGTAGCAGTCGAACATGCTTGGTAAGTACCTCATGATTGTTATGAACAGTAACTACATTATGCAATTACTACAATGTAAGTATTACATAGTATAGTTGTACAATGTATTATACAGATTAAGACATAGATGTTAGTACCTACAAACTTACTGTTACTGGTTATCAAATAGAAACTACTATCTCTGCCATAAACACCCTACCTACAAAAAACTACAAAGTTAACAATCAAGTCTGTTCCTCTGCTTAAGTTTTCAACGTAGTAGGTCCAGGAGAATATCTAAAACAGAAAGGAACGAAATATGAGGTTACTCTAGATCACAGCTCCCAATAATATTTTGTTTATAACTGCAAAGTAGCATCACAGTAGAGTATGTACATTACACAGGAAAGAGACAAGAATATTTAGTACACATCACTACGTATAGCAGGTATATATCTAAATAGTTTGTCATGATAGTTTTCATTGGGAAAAAATTCAAGGGTCTGTAGACTAGGACCTCAACCTTCATGGTAAACAATTAACCTTGGCTACTTTTGGCTACAAACAAACTTGTATCCTGATTCAGGGAAAGATCATATGAAAAGTGTAAGTACTTCAGCACTGGAGCACATGTCACTGATATGTACGGGAAACACCATAGGTCACCAGACAGGCTTCATTGATAGGATAATTGATTCACAAGGAAGAAATTAGTGAAAACATTCTATTGCGCATGCAATTTAATATTGAACCATTAATTTTGTATATACTTTGCCTCATTTATTAACACCAGGATACAACTAAAACTCACTCGGATGGCTCAAAACCACCTCTTTTCTGTCCCTTTCTCCACTTCCAGAACAGCACAACAGCTATCACTGCTGCTGCTATGGCAACCACCAACATTATAGCCATGAAACAGAACAACACGATTGCTGCTGTTCTAGCTCCATCAGAATTACCTACAGCAAGTAATGTACATGAACCGTTAACCTACTCCACAGAGCTTGTACATATACAGTGAATATATACTAGATAATCCTCTGCATTTTCTTTTCAAAGAATATGGCGGATTAACGAATTTGGCAGATTGACTGGATATTCATTAATTTTGTACTTGTACATTATATCGTTACTGAGAAATTTAGGTGGAATAGAAGGTTTTGCAGATAAATCAGTGCTGGAATAACTAGCACTGTAGTCATTAATGATAAACACATAATATTAACGGGTATATACGGGTATACACATTTGCATATCCATGCTCTACAGTAATTTGAAAATCATTGTCACAATTATTGCAATTCTACTATATTCGTGGGCTTCAGCATTGTTTCAATTTCATTTATTGTATACTAGCTTGCCAGCCCTTGGAACAGGCAAGCGAGCATGGAGTTGTCAGAGCTAATGATTATTATGTTTGGTTTACCAATGACTCCCATTCACAGCATCAATAGTCACAATTGTCAAATCTTCGTGTACTACCCAAACCGTACCCACACTACACGTACCTACTGGAGCAGCAGCAGATGGACCAGGAGTGGGAGAAGGACAGGCTTTCAGATTGTCCTATGTAGAGTAAAGAAATGGCAGTCAATAGGCATAGAGTAACAAGTTGTAGACTCTCTCAACAACACCCCCACATATATATGCATGATAAGTACACACCACATACACACAACTACATCCATATATATATGTGAACGCACACACACACACAAAAACACACACGCACACACATACACACACACACACGTACACACACACACACACACACACACACACACACACACACACACACACACACACACACACACACACACAGACACACACACACTTACCCAACACAAATCCTCACATGGTGGACATACAATAGTGATAACATTTGCTAAGGTGGGAAAGTTCACTTGAGGAATGTATATCTAATTGCAAAAGATTCAACAGTCAGCAATCTGCATATGTGTGCTACAGTACTATAAATAAATGTTACGATAACTAATCAAAATCAATTCAAAAACACAAATCATCAGCTAACCTCCTTTCCACCAGTACAGGTGTAGTTAGTTCCCATAACAGACACAATAGGACCTTGTACTTCATCACAGTAAACCTGGAGTACAGCAAAAATACACATACTGTACTCTGAGGTCTACCATATGTACATACGTGTACACAATTCAATATCCTAGTTATTTACTGATTTACAATTATCATTGTTCCTGAACAAACATAATATACACTTGTACTCGCACGCACGCACGTACGCACACACACACACACACACACACACACACACACACCTCATAGCAAGCTCCTCCATTTAAAGGACCAATAGTAATGTTTTGAAAAATCCAATTACCATCAATTCTGAAGTCCACACATCTGGAATTTGGTCCATGAGTCTCAGCAAAGGCATTAACAGCTGTTAAGGAATAGAATGAACAATCACCAAAAGTTGACTTCCATCAGGTGGCACAATCCTCCACAAAAGTAAACCAAACCGGTATGTATATCAGTGAAGTACCCTCACTCACTCAGACTTGCATCCCTTGGTCTCAAACAGCTGATGACACCCTGACAATTGAAGAGTGACAAATGTAGCATATTTATATAATATTCCGTATAATGTGCATGATATTATATTTATTACAATGGAATAATTATCAATTGTAATTTTAATGTAGACACACATCAATATCAAATTAAGTGGGATTTGTACTATGTCATAGTAGCATTTCACATAACAACACATGTTGAGATGAATTTATTTTAACACTTCAGTTGAATACGTAAGGGTTGCCATAATATATTATTTTAATGTGTTATAGCCGACTATTTCCCAGGTGACCATCCAATAAATTTTAAAGACAGCTGCTATTATCAGTACTACATTACAGTATTACATGTACTGAGTGTAAATCGAAATCTCATGACATTGACTATTGTTGCCTGAAATGACTACACAAAAAGGGTGGATATTGGATTGTTGGTGAGGAACTTACTTCTACAAAAGGACACTGATCAGAAAGTATATCAGTTCCGCCCAATTCTGGATTGAGGAAATACTAAATGGAGAAAAATGGTAAAATAAAGGGAACAAGCATGGTAGATCGGTGTAAGGTGCCATTCATAGTGAAAACCTTGATACTTCCATCAATGAAAACAGCCTGGTGATAAAAGCATATAAACTATATATTGACAGAGCACGAAGATACCACAGTATTGATTCTGGCTGAACTGAATATGGGAATTTTAGACTTCGATTCCAGTTCAGGCTCAGAGTGGGATTGTGACGAATTGGCTCAATCAACAGTGTCCAGTGAGAGGAATCTCTCGCAGCAGTCGAAGTAGAGCGACAAGAATGTTATTTGAGTCGAGACTGGTTGCACTAAGGCTGTAATCATTATAGGTTGATATTTCGCACAATACACAAACATGTAATATAAATTATGCAACAGTTTCAACGAAAAAATTGTAGTCTCAAGTGCTCACTGAAATTAGCAAAGACGAAGGGAATACATAGTTACTATGGCCAAGAATTATGTTGCGCCTCATTGATGATACTTAAACACTCAATCATTCATGGTACTTATTATAATCCTGTATTCTGATCAGAAGCAACATCAAAAAGACTGAGAGGGATATGTATCCTATGTATCCCTGAGGTGCCTGAGATCCCAGATGTGACAATTGATTAATCAATTACAGTGGAACCTTTATACTACAAACCTCTGAATTGCAGAAACCTCTGCAATAAGGACACCATTCTGTGTCCCAGTGTGGTATCGCACTGTTTTGTAAACAGAGATATGGGTCAAAACATGCTTTCATGTAATTTTTTCGATTTTTTTCTGCGATGAATCCAATCTAAATGTTTAGTAGAATGTTCCCTGAAAGTGCGGACACCATTCGGACTTGCGTTATGGAGCTATGGCTGATTTATTGTTTATCGAGAATACGCCATTTTATTTGATAAGCAGTTATGCGGTTACCGTAGTGTAAGCGCGCAAAGAAAAATAACGTCATTGTTAGATTTACTTTATTGTAATGACCTAAAGATAGCTAGCCGATAAGCATGACTGAATTTCGAATACTTTACTTTCTCATTTAACGCATAAGTAATAATCAAATAACATGGTACAGATGATGTCACAAATTATACGAAGATCTACGGAATGTTGGGAAGTAAGCCTATAATTGCCATTTCTTGGAAACGTGGTTTTGTTTACCGTAACATACTGCGTGTATCTTCAGAACCGAATTAGCTATACAGGAATTTTAAGCGGCATTCTGTAGATTAGTATACGTGTTTGAACTAGGCATGGTTAACTCGGAATCGATTGTTAGCGCGATATTACCCCTTTTCTCAGATCCTGTCACAAATGACCTTGGAATTGAGGAAACCTCTGTAAAAAGGACTAAATATAAGGTCACTGAGTGTCTGCAATAAAGAGGTTTCACTGTAGCTACCAAAACATCCGCATCAATACATGATATCTATACAACCTTAAGAAGGTATCACAGGGAATAGATCTTCATATAAAAACACTTTGGGCTTTGCCCTCAGTATTCCATGTCAAACGATCCAATCCCTGTGACACTCACAATCATTTACACTGCACACATAAACCAAGAGCTTTACTGAGAATATGAGAAATCCAATTAAATTGTGTGGGCCCAAACATAGAGTTGGGTATTCTGCCACATACCTGGAAGTTTGGATCAAACGGAGTTGTCTTGTTGTATCCGTTGCAAATCCCTATAGATCCTCTGTCATAGTGACACGAGGAATTACCACCAATTTCCCTAAACACCATAGCTTTTCCAACAGAACCAGCAGTAGTGACGAAGGGTAGCTGGCTGAAGTCATCACAAAAGGGTGGACGCAATGAAAAATTTCTACATGAAAAAACAAATGCAATGACTTGAATGTCCATCATAATCCCAACAATAATGTCCCAGCATGGGTAATGTGTTAAAATTAATAGTATACATGTTTTAAAGGGGACTGGTCTTAAGTCTTAATGTGTAAAAACGATTCACATATGAAAGTCAAGACGACAAACACTTTTGGCAAATTAACTCACTCTTGCAGACATCCTTGAAGAACAAAATCACATCCCTGGTTCATTCCCCATCTCAGGGGTTCTGCAGCATCATAGTTGGGTTTGTACCACCTGGAATGTTGTGGACAATGCAGAAAAGAAGAAATCTGCTATGCCACTTGAACAACATCATGATTATACTATAGTGCATACTTGTTAATCCGCCACAATTTGTTTTCAAAGAATATGGTGAATTAACGAGTTGGTACTTGTACATTATGTTGGTAGTGGGAAATTATGGCTGATGAAAATGTTTGGCGGATAAAGCGGTGGTGGATTAATACGAATTCACTTTACTTCCAATTAATACAGTGAATTCGCGTTAATCTGCCACTGCCACTGTAGCTATGAACACAGCATAATCACCGCTGTGACCTTAAGATTTTTGCCATTTGCAGCATATGACACAAATTTAACTTGTTAGACAAAATCACATAATGAAATGTGTTCATTGAGGCACATTCAACCAACTGGGACATGGGACTTGTAATTAAGACTCTGGTATGTAACAGAAGCAATTAACCTTATTCTGAGTAGCAATTAAAACTACCAGTTTTGTCATCGATATTGTCATTGTGATGTCATATTGACAATAAAATGTCTGTCAAAATGGCTTCAACAATGATGACATTTTCATCACCTGAAGATGTATTCTTTATACCCGTCCTTCTTAGGTCAGCTGTGGTATAATAATCCAAAAGGCATTTACAGAACAAACTCACCCACTGTCCTCATAGAGAGCCAGCGTGAATCTCGAAAAAGGGGCATTTGAGGCTCCAACACTGCCAGTCATTATTTCATTCTTTGCAGGAGTAAGAACACCCATGTAGCTACACAATGTACACAATTCAATTTCACATCCATGCATACATTGAACACTCTTTGTTCAAAGTGACCTCCTCCAGTGCCTGCTCTGGCAATATCTTCTATGGGTATCCCAGGAAGTGAATCACAGCCAAAGAATTTCCTCCCTTCACGCTGCATGTACAGGATTGATCAAAGTGACGGTATAATGGCATGCACAATTACATTATAAATTACAATTGATTGATATCAAGAAAGAAAGTAGGGTACCGTATAACCAGAAATATTGGCGGAAAGAATATTTGGCGGTTTGTAGAGTTTTAGGGTATTGGTGGTTTTTATTTTGGCGGATGACAGGCCCAGGTTATAATTATATTCATAGCCACAGTTACTGTGTCACCCAATATAAAAACTTTAATGCTTGAAATGACTTTCGAAAATGGAGTTTTCGATCGACAGCTGTATTCTGTTCCTTTCTCTTGAAGTACCGATACATCGCCATGATTATTCGAGCCACACGGACGCGCAACGTCTGGATTACGTCACTTTATTGTGATGTAATCCTGACGTCTTGCACGGGTGTTATTATTTTGGCAAATATTATGTTGGCGCTAGTCGATCAAATCGCCAAACCGCCAAAATAAAAAGACCGCCAATATTTCCAGTTATACAGTATATATTGTTGGGAACATGTATTGTCTAGAGTTGTGTTATTAACAGATTAATTATTGATATGTGTTAAGTGAGAGTTCCTGGAGTAGCCTGGGGGTCTTCTAGAACAATAAGTTTGTTAGAGTGTAGGACTAGTAGTGAGTAGAGTTAGAGTTGTTGTTGGAGTTTTTGAATTATTGTGAATTGACTTGAATCATTCCTTTTATCGAGAACGTTTGCGGCTATATAAGGATAGCGATACATGATCTTACATATATGTGGACGAGATTTCAACTTTCAAACTACAAATAAATTATGGCAAACTTTCGATAAATAGTTCTATTCAATAAAAACCGGTTAATAGACTGAAACTCAATGTTGTACATTCCTTGCGCTTCCAGGGAATATTCTAGTGCCAACTGTTTGGATCAATACCAACAAAAATTAAACTATTACACCAGTATTTTTAGACCCAAACCTCTTATTACATAAAAATAGAATGGACCATTCTCTCAGACCCAATCGCATAATATTATTAAACTGTAGGTAACTGTAGAACTGTGTGAGTACCTACCAATAAAGCAGGTGTGACAAACATTTCAACTTCATAAGAGAACGTCCCATTAGGAATGGTGGTTCGTTTGACAGGTATCTTGGCTATAGTTGTTTCACCGGCAAAGAAACTGTGGAGAGGAAGAAAACAATATTTTTGAGAGCAAAAGGCTAGTGTGGGCCATTGACAATGATCCCGCTGCCAGGAAAGTGAACTTACACATTGAGTTTTGGATTTAAATTGAAGGGTAGTCCAGTATTGGGGTCCCTGGCTGTACGAGGATTGCCATTTTCATCACGGTAGAAAGCAAACACATTAGTACTGAATACCTACATGCAAGTACATGTAGCATATAGCATTTGCGAATTATCATACTGGAAATTGTATTCAAGGTATAAACACCTCTCACACAAGATACAGTATTCAGTGTAATGTGGTGTTTAAAAGGACACATATATAGGGACTACCCAAATCGTCCACTGCAGAGAATCTGAGTTAGCCCACTCTTATGCTCGAGGTACAAAGCATAGCACTAAAAAAAGTAAATTTTTGATGCCTTAGAAAGTGTCCTTTCTAGGGAGATTATTTCCTATGGTATCCTTCATTCGGAGTGTCCTTTGACAGAAGTCCCAATGTAAACAACTTACAGGGTTTCCCCCAAAGGGGGGTACCAGGGCGCTCCCCCCTTCATTCTTTGTTCTGTGACGACACTTTTTTGTTAGAATAAAGATTTATAATATTGTTGTGTTAAGTGTTAAAGCAATATTGATAATTGTACATCAAAACATTCATAGTGACCCCCTCCCCCCTTTATTTTTCTGGGGGAAACACTGAACTTGTGTTAGGGTAAACAAATAAACAACTCCCACTGACCATGTTGTCTGACAGGCAAGATCTTAAACACAATATTGAACAAGTCTTGACTATTGTTCTCTTATGTGTGCATCAGTGGGCTAAATAGTAAGATGTAGCATATTGTTATGGTCTAGTTGTACCAGGAGCTATAACGAAGGCATGAAAATGTGTTGTCTCTGTTTAGGGATATTGCAAACACTCACTATTTGGCAGTCATTAGTACTGAACTCACCAAAGAATGGGTGATTTCATGCATCAAAACACTACGTAGTTGCATGATTCCACCACTAAATGCCCGGTTAGCACAAATGTTGGCAAATCCAACAATTGGTCTGTAGAAAAAAAGCATGAATGAATGGTTTGTGCAACCATACATGGTGGAAGTTAAAATGTGTGTGTGTGTGTGTGTGTGTGTGTGTGTGTGTGTGTGTGTGTGTGTGTGTGTGCATGTGTGTGCGTGCGTGTGTGTGTGTGTGTGTGTGTGTGGTCGTGATATGTTGTGTGTGTGTGTGTGTGTATGTGTGTGTGTGTGTGTGTGTGTGTGTGTGTGTGTGTGTGTGTGCGTGTGTGTGTGTGCGTGTGTGTATGTGTGTGTGTGTGTGCGTGTGTGTGCGTGTGTATGTGCGTGTGTGTGTGTGTGTGTGTGTGGTCGTGATGTGTTGTGTGTGTGTGTGTGTGTGTGTGTGTGTGTGTGTGTGTGTGTGTGTGTGTGTGCGCATATTGCAATACCTGTCATATTGTTTTTCCAGCTGACAGGTAATAGCAAAAGCCAAGGTAGCACCGCCTGGAGCACATTGAGGAGCGTTGAGGTTTGCACCCACATAGAGAATGAAATCAACATTCTCCACTCCTGTTCCGTCTTGTCCGATTGTTTCACAGTTTGTCCCATCATCATCACATACTCTACAGGCCTGAGTGTGTGGAGATGATATAGCCACAGTGACAGTAATGGTTAGTAATTCAGACAATAATCAGGCAGTTGCATGGACTAAGGGCTTACAGCAAGATGATCTTCGGCGAAGTTTGTTAAACCTGCACATTTTGAGCTGTTGGCACATCCTTCAGATCGAGGACAGAATCCTCTGGGATTTAGAAATGGAGTTGAATTTCCATTACAATCCCTATAATATAATTGGAAAAATTAATAATAATGAACTATGTAATATAATCGACCTCTACTGTCGCCATGCCACCATGTGGCTATTATGGTAAATGAAGTCCACATACACTCAGCATGATTGCATACAAACCTTTGGAAGAGAATTTTGCCTTGAAGTGGTCGGACAGAAAGGGCTCCTTGAAAGAAGTCAATCACAGGCTTGATGGCATCATTCTGTAGGTATGTATGAAAGTGTAAAATTAGCATAAATTGCCAATTCCTGGTTACAGATTACATTACCATTCACTACAGGACCTGGTGTTTCAATCAATTCATCAGTGAATTAAATCTTCAATTCTTAGTACTGCATGCAACAGGTATGGTCAATTACTAAGTACCAACCTTAATACGCATTTGTTGATCTTGGGGTAACCTTTGAATGAAATGACAAATTAGTAAAAGCTAGTGCACAAATTTTGATATGTCACAGCTATAGTTTAACATACTGTTAAACACTGTTGGTTATAATCATCATGCACATATGCACTAATTAGTGGTTAAGACATGGGCACGAGAGCAGTATGACATATAAAATACCGAGTCCCGAGGGCGAGTGTATTTTATATGTCCTGCTGCTGGAATGTCCAGGTCTTAACCAGTATGGCATCCGTTACTAACACTTTGTACTGTTGCTAGCACTTTATACATTATAAAATTGCTGTACAATAGTACTGTTCCTATGATAACGGATGCTATATAAAAATAATGCAACCAACACTATTGGCAGTTTTGTAGGTAAACTCACGAATTAACAAGCTAATACTTGCAAAGTTGAATGTAAGCACAGTACTGCATGTCAAACAGGAATGTACAGCTTCAACTCCTATACACAATAAGATATTACTTACGCGTCCACAGTACTGTCGTAGAAAGGAACAATCCTGATTGGTCTAAACTCTGATCCAGTTTGTCTCTTTCCACGATGAGGTCCACTAGCAGTATTGGCCACTGCTGCATACTTTAACTACATTGAAGTAAGGAAAGAAACATCAGTTGATCAGTATGAATATCGGACATATTCTCGACTAACCAGCTCCCTGAATATTGTTAACCAGACTTTGGGTCAGAAAAGGTGTGAACTAATCTATTACTGCTAGACCGCCCCTACCTTTCCGCCTCTGGCGGCGTGTCTGTGGGATGGTCTCGCGTGCCAGACTAATGGCTTACACGCCTGCCAAGCTGACGAAATATGACGTTGCCAATACTCGCTTATGTAAAAATAATACATGTATGTATCGATCCAGCAATTTTTCGGCCAACATGTCTGAAGCTATTTGGCTGTTTCCGACGTTCGAGCTTCTCTGTGAGCGAACAAAACAGACCCGATATGATATCGTTTAGCGGACTGAACAGAATGAGCAGAATGATGTTACCGGGTAACGCGTTTTTCGAGAGGATCGAGGAAGGTAGGGATTTCTGATTCAACATTCCCATTCCATAGTTGTGTGTGAACGGAGAACGACGACGGACTGTAGTGAAAAGTAGACCAATTATAATTGCTTTATAACAAAATAACTAAACGAGAAGAATATTCTCAACGTCCATGCTTTTACACCACGCATGAATCCATCGTTGCAATTCAGCATTGTTCCAATCCGAGTGTTACTGCGGCAACAGAGTGTTACTGCGGCAACAGTATCCGTGTACAAATGCAATGTCTTTTCCAGGAAGAAAGATACTATTTCTGAAGTTTTCCGGGTTCTTCGTCGCTTCTCCACTCTTATTGAAATCTATCCGAAACTGATTCCCACTGTCTTTTCTTCGTATCTAGCACAACGATGCTAATGAAAGCATCTACGACGACCTCTCCGAGTGGAGAGCGACTGCATGTAATATGTTCTATGAAGGCATCTTGGGAGTCGGTAGGTTCTCTAGTTTTCGAGAAATAGCTAATTTCAGGTGTCCGAATACAAGCGGTAATCGGCAATGTGTTACTCGAAGCAGTCGGAAGCAAGGTACCTGATCCAAACCTTACCATGCACGATTTACCGGTCCCATGTGTTAGAGATAACATGCACATTTAGCTTCTCGGCATCGATCAAGGGCAAATATAGATAATTCTTTTTATAATACATGCGACCAATAGATACTTCTATTAAACTAGCACGAACGGAACAACTCTTCCGTATTATTCTAAGGACTAAGCGCGCATTTGGAAACCTAGCTCACCTGGTGCACGGGAGTATGTTGATGTCCGCATTGGTACGTTCCCGCTCCTTCAGTGAGTTTGGCGGCGGTGATGACCAAGAGCAGTGTCGTAAGAACAACTTGGATCTGTAAGGTAGACATCTCCGAAAAGGATACAACGGAAAATCTAACTACCTATTCCTCGTGTGGATTCCTTTTATATGTGTATGGTAGGCGTATCATTAGCACGTATGTATATCATCACCGAGCGGAAGCGAGGTTAATTGTTTCCGTCACATAGGGGAGCCCGATCAAGGTCGCCAATTCACTTTCGGGTCTAGAAATTATGACGCCCAGGTGCATTTTTTCGTCGAAAGTTGCAAAATGGTTTTAGAAGAACGCAACCATTCGTACATTTTTACAAAAAGGGGCACGACTGTGCTACGTAATGAGGCAAGACATATTTGTATTAACTAAACCATGGTCGTACGAAGCGTGATTGAATTCACTTACCGTTTCACTCCCTCAAAACGTCATTCTCCACGGCAGATGGCGACGAAGAGTCTTGAACTATAGACGCTATATATTTCTAAAGATACTGCAGAGGGAATTTTGATTTTATCAAGCTTCGGAGTAGGGTTCAACGGATCGTCTTTCGGGCCTTCGAATTGGTCAGCCATGATGACGTCCATTTTGGCAGACATTTTTAATTGATGTCAATGCCCTGGAGAGTTTGCGTTGCGATTCTTATTTCGATCGCGTCCAGCCTTTTTTAATGGGCCCAATCTACTATGGTAACGGCGAGGTTCTGCACGTAGTGCACGCCTAGTTATAATATTTTTATTGAGAACATACGTGTGATTTCACGTATAATAATAATAATCTCAAATATGAACACGTCTGTACATCCGTCTCATCATATCCGGTTGCGGGAAATCCGTGCCCCTGTCATCGCTACGTAGCTTGTCTGTAGTCATGATCCTTGTACGCTTACTGGACTGCAAAACAGATCCACTGTCCCATAGTGAATAAATGTCTAACAGAGTATATGTACCTATAATAACAACACAGCCCTCCCTACCTGTACAGGTATGCTATAGAGTGATAAGATTATAGGATAACTCATTTCAGGTGAAGTCCATGTCTAGTATATAAGATATGGCTTTGGTTGTGTGAGTCTTGCATAGCCAGACTCCAAACAATAACCTCTTTCACTCTCTAGATCTATGCATGATAGAAACCATGTCTACTGATGTACACTATGTGTGAAGGATGATGGAGGTATCATGGGTCTTGGAGGACTAATTTGGAGTGAATGAAGGAGATTCTGAATTGAATTTCACAGATGTTGTATAATATTATGTGAAGAATTAACTCTCAAAGTGTAGCAAGGATACTTTGACAGCAATGGGCTGAAGGAAGTTAACACCAAGGTTCATGACCTTTACAGCAACTGTTGTGACCTTAGAATATAGGGCCTTAAATCATAAATTCAATATTTAGTTCTGATCGGGAGGATTCCACACTGTTCCTCTGCACATAACTATAGAGTGTTGCAATTGGCTATGATCTGTCATTATGTGGAAGTGTGCATAAAACTCTGTACCCTATTGATTCAAGGGAAGGGTACCATCAACTGCTATGAGCTAAAGGAAGTTAACACCAAGGTTCATGACCTTCACAGTAAGTATGTGACCTTAGTATGAAAGACCTTACATCATGAATTGGGAATTTAGCTCTGATGGGGAAGGACTCCACACAAGACTGTTACTCCGGTCCTTGTATCACCATAACTATAGAGTGAGTGCTATGTGCTGTAATTGGTGCAAGTGATTTATTTATACAGGCTACAACCGCACGTCACGAAGTGTTATGACATATTTGAGGGAGAGGCGTATGATGGACACACACACATTTGGCGTCCCTTGTCTGACCGCAGTCTACTGCAGAATGTCATTATCGGGCACGTGTTTACCTACAGAGGTCAGCACGTGTGCAGTAAAAGTTTAATGTGTGTGGGTGTGTGCGGGGGATCAAGGGGTATCCACATCCTATGATGGTATGTGCCACAGAAATATGACATTGTCCTATCCTATCCATTCTAGCAACCATTTGTACAAGGATTATAATGTAACTATTTATATAATAATAGATAATTTATATTCCTATGTACAAAAACCTCTCCATATAGAACAAACCTATCTATATATCATAAAAATATGATCATATTATATAAATCTATAAGGGGTATTACAGAATCATTACGTTTACTGATAATCATGAGTGAACAAGACAGTTTACAAAATTATACTTCATCACAAATTCCCCAGCCTATTATATTAGGGAGTACAGAAACATATTATGTGTATGGCACATATTATTATATTATTATTGTCACAGTGTCCATGCATGGTTATGATACACTATCGATGGCCACAATAAACAAAGCTTACTTACTGTGGTCAGTGAAAAACAGCCTTTTTCTGTCCCTTTCTTCACTTCCAGAACAGCACACCAGCCATCACTGCTGCTGCTATGGCAACCACCAACATCAGAGCCACGAAACAGAACCATACGACTACTGCTGTTCTAGATCCATTGGAATTATCTCAACAGGTACATTTATTCAAGTCCAGTTCAAACTTGATTTTATCAGCATTGAATTTTCTCACTCCCAAACCACTCGAAACACACGTGTACACACATACATAAATGCACACACAGACACACACACATACATAAAAACATACACACACACATAATGTATATTATAATATTATAATTATTTATATAGCAGGTTCCTCCATCCAGAGGGTCAACAGCATAATTTGCAATTGATTCCAATTGTCATTAATTCTGAAAGTCCATGATCCTTGCTGATCGACCATATGCACGTGATTTCAATAATATGAAATCGAAGCCAGAATACGTAGAGGCTGTGTGATGTATATAATCATATATATACAGTATATATTATATATATTATATTATATAGGCTAATAGATATTTATATGTGATTCATAATTCCCACCATATGTACATCACATACATAGATTGTTGTGTGTTTATAAATCAATTACCCATACACTGAGATTTTGATTCTACATACACCCACATGCAAATTTCAAATTTTCATTCACTGGTCTTATATTGGATAATATAATTTTTAATTATATCACGTCATGCATTATTTCATGGATCCACAATCGATCATTGCAACAACAACAACCACAATAGTGATAGTAACAAAAGCAACATCACTCAGTCCTATGTAATAATAATCATTAGCTACAATTGACCCAGTCCTTATGCTAAGTATTCACATTATAAAACCTGTACATTACAAACAGTTAATCATCAGAATCTGCTCCCAACATGTCATCATCTTCATCTCCATCATTTACATCCAGCAGCTTTGCATATCTGCACACATGAGGAGCAAGAAACAGCTAGTGCACCTCAAATTACTCTTATTATACTATATCATGACATGTTGTGTTTCACTTGCATGGTCCAATACACAAGACCCCAATACACCACAGTATGAGAGCTACATGAACACATTACATACAGTTTAGGCAGGTACAGGCTGTATGACATACTAAGCTATGAAAATAGAATGCTGGCCAGGCCTGTAGACAGGATTAAGAAAGGAGGACCCATATTGAAGTAAAAACTGCCCATGTGATACAGGGTGATCAAAATTCTGAGAACCCTGGCTCTGGACCTCAATGAGGCCAGGCCTCTGACTTTCAGTCACCTGGCTAATGGTTAGGTTATGGTTTTGAAGCCGGTTCATACTTCAAACCCATTCTCTCCCTCCTATACAGGTCTGGCGGAATGAAATGAGAATCTCCATTGCAGATAACTCACTGGACACGCCTTGCTTTCTTCTGCTTACGTCTCACCACACAGAGCACTACAGTCACCACTACTGCCACTACGACAGCAATCAAGAAGAGCAACAAAGCTACCCCGAACAATGCCACTGAAGGGATGCTGGCCCCAAAGACGGCTGCATGTATAAGAAATAATGCAATGATAACAGACAAGTATGTACGACACATATGAAATTTCTGATTCAATTCAGTTTGATAATAATAAGCAATTACATTTAAGATTATAAACACACAATAGTGCCATGTACTATCCTGATTTATGGCAACATGGAAGAGGTCAGTATTATCCCACACAATCCCTGAGATCTCCAGCTGTGCCAAATGTGATGTGTCAAGCGAAAAGGTACCTGAACAACATTTTATGAAAATCGCCGTTTGTTACTATTATTAGAGTACAATGACATATGGCCCTGATTATACGTGTTTTGCTTCCGTATACTCTCTAGATCTACAGATACGATCATCTTTAGACAGAGTACATGAACGACCATTAGTTTAACTTCCGTTTCTCCATATTATGATCCGTTCTCAAATGCGTCGTTGTTCATTGCACAATAACAACTGGTTCAAATCTGTTATAAAAAAATGGAGGATCATTGTAGTTGATACTAATATTAAATTTTTATTTCATTGATTCTTGACTTCCAAAACTCTCACTTGTTCAAGCTCTCAGACTACGCTTGATACAAGAAAAAATTGAAGTGGTTAATTTCCAGCAACAGAAGAAGACATCCTGCAATCTTTTTCAATCAATTTTAAATCTGTTTTGTGAGAAGCCATGTATGTTTCGCGGTAGATGATGTAATGCTGTATGTACATTAAGAAAAAACCATGGCGGATCAACGAACTCAAAAATGACTGTTTGATGTTTTTCGCCAAACTCGCAGAAACCATTCTTCGAATGGTAAGTAATCATTTAGGCTAATAAAAAGGAATTTGGCAAAATTCACCTTCAGCCATGTTTTGTCAATTTTCTCAATGTTTACATAAAGCGGTTCAGGTACCTTTTTGCTTGACACATCAAACAATATGTTGTGTACCTGGAAGCTGGTCTGATTGAAATAAAGTTGGATTAGAGTTGTGTTAGGTTAGAAGGTTGGGGACACAGTTTGGAAAGATTGAGCTTACTTGGGGCAGTTGGTTCCGTAGTGGGGATTGGGGTAGTTGGTTTTGTAGTGGGGGTCGGAGCAATTGGTTTTGTAGTGCTAGTTGGAGCAGTTGATTTTGTAGTGGTAGTTGGGCCAGTAGTGGTAGTTGGGCCAGTAGTGGTAGTTGGGCCAGTAGTGGTAGTTGGGCCAGTAGTAGTAGGCACGACAACTGTTGGCGTGACAACAGCACTGCATGCATCCAGATTGTCCTACGGGGTATGCAAATGGAACAACCAACAATCAACACCACACACAGTCCAGGTACACTTTAGGTAGAGGATGAGTCCCTATTTAGATTAATCAATCATAGTATTTCAGGGCCTTGCACATACACACACGTACACACACATGTACACACACACACACACATACACTCACACACACATACACACACTCACCCAACACAAATCCTCACATGGTGGACATACAATAGTGATAACATTGGCTATGTTGGGAAGATCCACTTGAGGAATGTATATCTAAATTGTATAGCATAGCAGACAGAATAAGTTACATGGACTACACTGCATGGCATCAGTTACAGTATTATGTATCCTACTATTGCACAATTCAAATAAGTCATATATAGATAAACCCTTACACCACAAAGTGCCATGGTAAGCCCATTGTAACTAATGTTCTCATGACTGGAGCCTTTGCTGGATGTTAATGGGCAATTGTCAATGTCTGTGATTGGGGGTTAATTGACTTCAATCAATAATAATTGCCCCAATTTGTCTCCAGACTTGAAACTTATTACATGGTGTTTATTCAACCCATGATTACAATTAATATCACAGAGTGGTTGACTAGATCTGTGTACTACATTATTGAAAAGGGAAATCCATGGTAACATAAGTTGACGCATATTAACAAAACATCAATAAAGAATGACATGAGCTGACCTCCTTTCCACTGGTACAGGTGCGGTTAGTTCCCATAACAGACACAATAGGACCTTGTACTTCATCACAGTAAACCTTGAGAACAGTGAAAATACACATGAAAAATGCACTCCCATATGTACGTAGCCGCACACACTTTAATATCTCAGTTAACATACGTACTGTACCGTGATTACTACAATTTTCATTTTCTTAGGAGAATGGCAACTCAATCTTATCTAAATGCTATGAAGTTGGTGATTCAAATTTATATGCTCAAGAAATGTAACATAGCACTATTATACTGAGTGTAAATTTCATTGATATGCATAATGATATCATACGTGTGTACATAGAGTGAATTCTCAATCCTAAATGAACATGTAAAATTGCATGATATCCACATCCACCCACTTAGATACAAACACACACACACACACACACACACACACACACACACACACACACACACACACGCGCACACCTCATAGCAGGCTCCTCCATGTAAAGGGCCAACTGTACGATTTTGAATGATCCATACACACACAAACACACACACACAAACACACAATGTACACACACACACGTACACACACACACACACACACACACACACACACACACACACACACACACACACACACACCTCATAGCAGGCTCCTCCATGTATAGGGCCAACTGTACGATTTTGAATGATCCATTTACCATCAATTCTGAAGTCCACACATCTGGAATTTGGTCCGTAAGTTTCAGCAAATGCATTAACAGCTGTCAAGGAATAGAATAAATAATGATCAAATGATGAATTCCACCAAGTGGCACAAGCCTCCATAGATGAACAGTGAATATTTCTAATCCGCCCCCGATGAAGTGAAACATACAAATTGTGGGAAAATAGTGGGAAATATCCTGAAGAAGATCAGTATAATCCCTCCAAATATCCATCAAACCAATTGTGGTGGATTAACAAATATTCATTGTAACCAAAAACTGGTATGTCAGTGAAGGACCCTCACTCACTCAGGTATGCAGCCCTTGGTCTCTTACAGCTGATGTATCCCTAACAAGGGAAGAGTGGCAAAAGTCATATACTACCCTGTATATTGTACATTGTATTAAAAAAGAGACATATTAATATCAATATCAAAATGAAACTTAATGAAACTTGAGGATTGCCATACAGTTTCTTATGTGATGGCAAACTATTTTGCGAGGGGACCATCCAGGAAAGACAGCTGCTCATACATTTAGATTGAATTGTCATGAGATTATAATTACTATTCTTGCCTGAAATGCCTACACAGATAGGTATTTGATTGCTGGTGAGGAACTTACGTCTACATAAGGACACTGATCGGCAAGTGGATCAAGTCCGCCCAATTCTGGATCATGGAAATACTACATGGAGAAAAATGGGGAAATAAAGGGAACAAGCATGGTAGATCGGTGTACGGTAACATTCATAGTGGAAACTTCAAAAAGTCATGGATTTTAGGTGAACATGTGCATGACTGCCATTAAAGTGGTCATTTTAGGAACCAAAGTTGGTGGTGCAATGAATATCAACCTCTTTTGAGATAATTTTCATTTGTCAGTAATAGATGAGTAACTATTAAAATTTGCCCAGTTAAGAGTGAATACATAATTATTATTATGGTCAGGAATTCTGTCATGCAAATTACCGATAATTATGTTGATAAAGGATTTTGACCCGAATGGGTAATATTCCTTTCTTTGCCAATGTGCTATAAGGCCTTTTTGGAGAATATCACACCTCAGCAGTAGCACTGGGCAATGTTTTGAGTTGTCAATCTCTGCTGAAAAGGCCTTATAGCACATTGGCAAAGAAATGAACATTACCGATTTGGGTCAAAAGTCCTTTATCAACAACTGCCGTTTCTACCAAGGAATGGTTTTTGATGCCTAGAAGATAACCATGGAAATGTGGAAGATAAGCCTTGCTCTGGTTGGGAAGAATTGAAGATTTCACAGTCAAGCGGCGACTTTTACATAGGGTGTTAAATTTGGTAATAATCCACTACATCCTGAGCCTCCCTGTTCTTCCAAGTGCTTGCTAATATTCTTATAAATATCCACTGTCCTTGTTGCTCCATCAAATATATCCTGAATGGACTGGTCCAACCAAACCCAAATTAAAAATTAAAACTAAAATCTTGTCATGCGATCAAGCTGGTACTCTAAAAGAAGTTACCAGGTAATATTGGACCAACGTACAATGAAATAACTGTTTAGATGCTAAGCTAGCTTACTGAATCTTGGATAAACCATCTCTTAAACCACCTCTATAGGTGGCTTATGTAAACCAGTTTATAAACATGCTTAAGAGTATTTTCAGGCATTTTCTAAACACGCTTAAAGTTAGACCAGTTCATAACCTAGTTTAAATCTGCTCCTGCAAATGGGGCTTCAGCAAGTATCAAAAAAGAGACTTAATATGTATATTCATACACCATCAAGGAGAAGGAATAGATCATCGCTTTTCATTGCATACCAAGGATATGATCCCTGAGTATCCTTCCTGAAATTGATACATTTTACATAATTATAATTACACTCTCATTCATTCACACTGCACATATGAATCAAGAATTCAACATAATAATGCGAGGAATACACTACCTTAATCTGTCACACAACTACGGAGTTGGGTAATCTGCCACATACCTGAAAGTTCGGATCAAATGGAGTTGTCTTGTTGTAATCGTTACAAGTCCCTAAAGATCCTCTGTCATAGAAACATGAGGAGTTACCACCAATTTCCCTGAAAAAGCTAGCTTTTCCAAAATGACTAGCAGTACTGAAGTATGGCAACTCGGTGATATCATCACAAAAGAGTGAACGCAATAAGTAATTTCTACAGAAAACGCAATGACATGATACATATTTCCACTAAAGAATGTCCCAACATGGTGTATCGTGTCAAATAACATGCACATTATGAAGAAAATGAGCCTTAAGGTCAGGAATACAGACTGGGTTCAACTCCTACCATACTCACTGGAAACAGTGTCCTCAAAATCTACACAACCGATGCATGTTACATAGCACACATAGCAACTAGCAGGTACAGCTAATGGAACTGAGTTAAGGATATGATTGTATGATCAGTTGCATGGGAGGAGGTGAACAGCGTCCATTTACGATTGCAGGTTATCATAATATAATATTGGCAATGAATTATTTCGGACAAAACGATAATCATACATTTGAACAAACAAAACATTATGAAAAGGCAGAATTTTTAGAACTTTACAATTTTGGTCTGCTTGGCGGGGCAATATAACCAGTATTGCATCTTTGATGTACACCCTCACAATATTGCATCTTTGATGTACACCCTCACAATATTACATCTTTGATGTACACCCTCACAACACAATTATGTATAATGTAATCCATGCATTATGCTGCAATTACAACAGCACTCCTTCTAATTTCTTGGGAATGTGCAGATTCCAAGGGAATAAAGTTAGTGAGATTATGTGTAAATGATTCTTGAACCATTGATAATAATTAATACAACAAACAATCGCAGTACATTAACTCACTCTTGCAGACATCCTTGAAGAACAAAATCACATCCCTGGTTCATTCCCCATCTCAGTGGATCTGCTTCATCATAGTTGGGTTTGTACCACCTGGAATGTTGTGGACAATGCAGAACAGAAGAAATCTGCTAAACCACCTGCCATAGGAAACTGGATTGAAAACACAGTTAACCTTATGTTCAGTAAAAATATGCACCAAGTAGTATCAACTAAAAGGAGAACAAGTGGTTCTGTATTTCAAACGTACAGTTCCATTGTGTCATTTCATGCCTACAGATTGTGTGGCAAATGGAATAATAAGCATTGATTTCATGGTCAAGCATTCTACAGTACTGTATTTCTGGTTAAGAAACACTCCATGTCAGTACACAATTACCAATGAATGGCTCTTCCCTTACTCTTTCCAGTTGTGTATGAATCTCATTACAGTTGTGGTAGCTACAAAGGTGAGTACACAACCAAGTGTATTCAATAAACTTGAGTGGGGTATACAAGCATCCTTTACATATTAGCTGATATATTATTATTGGCTTTACATTGGTTGTGAGGAAACACACACCTAGTCTCTGCCATGCAGGTATCTGATCCATACACTGTACACTGTTTACAGTAAAGGTGTATGAATCAGACTAGTTACAAATGAGAATGGACACACTAACATGTGTACCAAAGTGAATTGTATGTTTCAAAGTACGTACGTACTGTATAATACAGATCAAGACCTAATCTGGTGGACAGTGAGTAGTTTAGCAGAAAATGGCTGTGGGAGAACATATGCTAGTTAGAGAGAACTGCAGCAATCAAATGAAGTCAGTTGTAGCAACATAATCCAAAAGTCATTTACATAACAAACTCACCCACTGTCCTCGTACAGAGCCAGTGTGAATCTCGAAAAAGGGGAATTTGAGGCTCCAACACTGCCAGTCATTACTTCATTCTTTGCAGGAGTAAGAACACTCATGTAGCTACACAATGTACACAATTCAATTTCACATCAATGCATACATTAAACACTCTTTGTTCAAAGTGAGTTCCTCCAGTGCCTGGTCTGGCAATATCTTCTATGGGTATCCCTGGAAGTGAATCACAGCCAAAGTATTTCCTCCCTTCACGCTGTACGTACAGGATTGATCAGTATTTAAAGAGATCCATAATTGCCCATGTATTATGAATTACAAATAAATGATATCATGAAAGGTAGAAAGGTATATAACTATGTGGAAGGGATAGTTATTTGCAGCTAAAATTTGCCATCCATTTATGAAATACTTGGTGGGTCAACAACAAATAGATGGCCGAATTTCAATAGATGGTTCAATTCAGTAGAAACTAGGTACAGTGAATATACTTGTTAATCTGATACAGTTCATTTTCAAAGAATATGGTGGTTTAGTGAGTTTGGCAGATTAACTGGATATTCATTGGTACTTGCACATTTTTTCAGTACTGAGAGATTGTGGTGGATTAAAAGGTTTGGCAGATAAAGTAGTGGCGGATTAATGAGAATTCACTGAAACACACATTGTACAGTCCTTGTGCTTTCATGGAACATTCTACCAGCTGTTTGGATCAATTAAAGCAAAAACTGATTTATCACACCAGTGTGCTGAAATCTGTGTCTTTTAAAGTAAAATTCCGAGGTGGACCCTTTTCTCAGATTGCCTCACATAATTATTATAACTGTAGATCTGTGGCATTTTGGACCTACCAATAAAGTGGGGGTGACAAACATTTCAACTTCATAAGAGAACGTCCCATTAGGAATGGTGGTTCGTTCGACAGGCTTCTTGGCTATGGTTGTATTACCAGCAAAGAAACTGTGGAGGGGAAGAAAACAATATTTTGAGAGCAAAAGGCTAGTATGGGCCCTTGATAATGATACTGCTGCCAGGAAGTGAACTTACACATTGGTTTTTGTATTCAAATTAAAGGGTAGTCCAGTATTAGGGTCCCTGGCTGTACGAGGATTGCCATTTTCATCACGGTAGAAAGCATATATATTAGGACTGAATACCTACATATGTAGATAACATTTACATTTTAGCATATAGAATTTGCAAAATAGTCATATTTTAAATTATATTTAGCCCATAAATACCTTTCACACTTGTAAGATACAGTAATCAATGTAACACAGAGCTTCATTTCAAAGGACACATAGGGACCACCTAAATCGTCCACTGCAGAGAATTTGCCCACTCTTATGTGTATTGCACTACCAAAAGTTAGGGAGGTGGTTTCCTATGGTATCCGCCATTTGGAGTGTCCTTTGACAGAATTCCCACTGTAAACAACTTGCGTTAAGTAAACAAATAACAACTCCAATATTAAGCAAGTGTTGTCTATGTTTCTCTTATATGTGCATCAGTGTGTTGAATCATAGACACTCTAAACTACAATACATATGTAGTTTACAGTGTACAAAACTATGGTTAAATAGTAAGATGCAGCATAATGCTATAGTCTAGTTGTATCAGGAGATATAATATAATGAAGGTATGAAAATGTGTTGTCTCTGATTAGAGATAATGCAGTAACTCACTATTAATTTTGACTTTAATCAGTGCTCAACTCACCAAAGCATGGGTGATTTCATGCTGCAAAACACTACGTAGTTGCATGATTCCACCACCAAATGCCCGGTTGACACAAATGTTGGCAAATCCAACAATTGGTCTGTATAAGCAATGATATTATAAGAATCTGATACAAATTTAAACAAAATGAATGGTTTATGCAACAAAACTTGGTGAAAGATACAAATGTACAATTTTCAAAAATCTACTGATATTTATACTTAGATCCGATAGCCCTAAAAGAGTATACGAGAGGATATTAAACAGGTTCAGAAGTGATTACCCTGAAAGAGTTCAGATATTTTTGTAAATTCTGAAGACTCTGATCATCAAGAGCTACTGATGAAAAGTGTCATCCTTGGGAGGTGTGTGTGTGTGTGTGTGTGTGTGTGTGTGTGTGTGTGTGTGTGTGTGTGTGTGTGTGTGTGTGTGTGTGTGTGTGTGTGTGTGTGTGTGTGTGTGTGTGTGCATGTGCATGCGCATGCGTGTACATGTATGTGCATGTGTACATGTGTGTGTGCATGTACATACTGCAATACCTGTCATATTGCCTTTCCAGCTGACAGGTAAGAGCAAAAGCCAAGGCAGCACTACCTGGAGCACACTGAGGAGCGCTGAGATTTGCACCCACATAAAGAATAAAATCAGCATTATCCACTCCTGTTCCATTTTGTCCAATTGTTTCGCAGTTTGTCCCATCATCATCACAAACTTTACAGGCCTAAGTGTATGGAGATGTTACAGCCACAGTGACAATAACGGCTTGTTATACAGACAATAATCAGACAGTCACACAGACTAAGAGCTTACAGCAAGATGATCTTCGGGGAAAGTTGTAAAACCTGCACATTTTGAGCTGTTAGCACACCCTTCAGATCGGGGACAGAATCCTCTGGGATTTAGAAATGGAGTCGAATTTCCATTACAATCTCTATTATAAGTAGAATGAAAATCATTAATAACAGAGTTACTGGCCATGGTGATACTAATAATTGACATTGTCAAACAGTACCACTTATAAGAATGTGGATCGAAATTGTAGCCATTACACCATGCAGCCAAAACTAATAAGGATAACTTAAACAAGTCCACATACACTTGGCATGTTTGTATACAAACCTTTGGAAGAGAATTTTGTTTTCAAGTGGTCGGACAGAAAGAGTTCTTTCAAAAAAGTCGACGACAGGCGTGATGGCATCATTCTGTAGGTATGTATCAAAGTATAATCTCAGCATGAATTGTAAATTTCTGGTTACAGATACCGTAATATTATTCACTATGGGTATTTCAATCAAATTTATCAACATTCAATTATTGCTTAGTACTGCATGCAACAGTTATTGCCGATTACTAATTACCACCAACCTTAATACGCATTTGTTGATCTTGAGGCAACCTTTAGATGAAATGACAAAGTGGTAAAAGTGCACAAATTTTGATACGTCACAGCTAGAAGACTCATGATAACATATTGCTAAACATGGACGGATATAATCATCATGTACCTATACACTAAATTAAATGCAACCAACACAATTAGCAGTTTTGTATGTATAACTCATATTGTCAAAATTAATTATAAAGTTAATACTTGCAAAGTTGAATGTAAATACAGCACTGCCAAACAGGAATGTACAGCTTCAACTCCTATACACAATAAGATAGCACTTACGCTTGCACAGTGCTGTCATAGAATGGCACCATTCTGAATGGTTGAAACTCTGATCCAGTTTGTCTCTTTCCACGATGAGGTCCACTAGCAGTATTGGCCACTGCTGCATACTTCAACTGCATATAATGGTTGGGAGGTAAGCAAAAAAACATCCATTAACCAGTATAAATATCGAGCATATTATAGACCAGGAATAGACATGCAGGGCTACTGTATATCCTTGAATAGATGCCGCTGCTACTATTTTTGAGGTGGCTGTGAGTGTGCAGTGATGTGGGTAATACGTTACTCTCGTATTTAATTATGTAATATTATTACACTTCTGGTAATCCAGTAATATAACGAAATACCTGTCTTGTAACGAATAGTATATTACGAACTGAAAAGTAATGCGCTACTTCATTTGCATCTATACTGATATTGGCTATAAATATTATAACATAGTAATAAACAAAACATAAGGCTCATTTTAACAAGAAACATGCATTCGATGGCTGTAAACTGACCCTTTCGCCCACTAGTTATGGTTTCCTGGCTTCTGTGCCGACTGGGAGTGGCTCAGAGTATTATGCAATCAGCCATATGATTTCCACAAACATGAGATTGCAACGGTATACGGAAAGATGGGAGATATGCATACGAAAACTACTTTCTGCGAGTGGAAATATTATGTATTATTATGTATGTCAAGATTTGATATTCAGTAATATGTAACTGTAACAAATTACATAAATGAAAAGTAATAAGTAGTGCGATTACTTTTAAAAGTAACGACCCCAACACTGGACTGTGGCTATTATTTGAGGGTGGCTAATATACAAGGGCTGTGTTTATTAAGTTTGGTGCTCAAAACATCAGTTCAAATTGGCAGCCTCAAAGTACAGCGGATTTTCCTTCTCCTCTGCTATTCATGGATATCATTCGTACACCAGGGACTGGCCAACTTGCAACTGAAATAGAATTAAGGAATGCAGAGGACCCAAACGCTGTATCTCATCAACACCGAACTTCCTGGCAGTTTCTCAGTTGAAACAGCACTTTTCATACATTACTTCTTTCAACTTTAATGCTGTATTAAAGGTACACTTCTTCACTGTCACTTGAAGCTCTTGGCTAGGTCTTTCGCTCCCATGCACTCATTCTGTGCCTTAGTGTTCTATAATTGCTTAATTTAAGTAACATTTAAGAGGAGGGACCAACAGGTCAAAGGCGGATGAAGTCATACTAATTGGGACGAGCCTAAGTGAGCCACACACTTATGAGTCTATGGTCTACTCGCATGGCATTAGCTAGGGGGTACGAATGATGACGAAATATGACGTTTCTAATACCAATTTCGCATAGGTATCAGTTCGAAGTATGGAATAAAGTTTACCGTGGTCAAATTTTAGGCAAACATTTCTAAAGCTACTTCCCTTCGATGTTTCCGACGTTCGAGCATCTCTGTGAACACACACAACTTAGCGAATTGACGCCATAATGATGTTAATACCCTTTTCAAAGAGAATAGAGGTACAAGTTCGAAGGCAGGAAAGTCTCATTCACATTCCCACTCCATCGTGTTTCTGTATCCATGTACAAATGTGGTGTCTTTTCGAGGAAATATACGGTATTACTTGCAAAGTTCGTCGCTTCCACACTCTTAATGAAATTTATCCGAATAAGTAAACCTCATATTCCTCTGTCCGAATATGGCTTATTTAGCACTCTTTTTTTGATTGTCTCTAGCAGAGCGATCCGATAAGCTACGAGGACCTTACTGAGTGGAGAGCGACTACATGTAATGGTCTATAAAACAAAGCATTTTAGGAGTCGGCACGCCGTAAGCTAAAGCGTCGTCCATTTTCTGAGTATAATCACATTCCAATCCCAAAAAAGTGAAATGGAACTTAGAACGGGGGAACCGTTAATCGCGGCCTCGAAATCGATTGCCGGATCGTTTTTGCAACTGTCAGGACGATTTAGGATCATCGGATAGTTAGAATACTTTTGTCCACTAGGGCGTTCCATACGGCAGGTTTTTGACAAATATATGTCCGGTCATCGATGTTTGAATCTAAGTAGAAGTTGGAAGTTTAGCCGAACTTAGCATGCACGTTTTACCATGGTTTTACCATAGACTCTACACCCTAGGGTTTAGAGTCTATGGTTTTACCTGTCGTGTGCGTGTGAGAACAGACTTAGCTATAGTAGGGCTTCTCGGCATCGATCAAGGGCAAAATTGAAAACTCTTTTCATAATACAGGCAGCCTATGGATACTTCCATTAAACTAACACGAACAGCCCCTCCTTCCGTACAATCCTGCGGACTAGGTACAGCTCGAGATTGAGAACCGCGGGCTCACCTGGTGTACGGGAGTATGTTGATGTTCGCATTGGTACGTTCCCGCCCCTTCAGTGAGTTTGGCGGCTGTGATGACCAAGAGCAGTGTTGTAAGAACATGGATCTGTAAGGAAGACATCTCCGACAAGGATACAACGGAAAATCCAGCTACCTATTCCTCGTGTGAATTCCCTTTATATGAGTATGGTAGGCGTATCATTAGTACGTGTGCATTGAGAACATGCCTCAAAGGTAAACACGTCATACATCCGTAGGAAGTTTCATCATATCCGGTGGCCGGATAATCCATACCTCCTGTCGTTGCCAGCTTGTACATAATTACTCATAGCATTTGAATATGAATGAAGCTAAGCCGTAATAACTATGTTATACCAGTATTCAAATTGAGGAACTGAATCTCTGATTTCATTGGATGAATATCCATGATGAAATAGGTCATGACATTTGGTAGAGGTCAACATGTAGAGATACACTGTCCCATAGTGAATACACGTGTAACAGAGTGTATGTGCCTATCATAACCACACAACCACTACCTACATGTACAGGTATGCTATAGAGTGATAAGATAACTCATTTCAGGTGAAGTGCATGTCTGGTATATAAGGTGTGGCTTTTGGTTGTGTGAGTCTTGCATAGCCAGACTCTGAACAATAACCTCTTTCACTCTCTAGATCTATGTTAGAACCCATGCCTAGTGATGTACACTATGTGTGAGGGATGATGGAGGTATAATGGGTCTTGGAGGAATGATTGGGGAGGAAATGAAGGAAGATTCACAGAATCTGATGTTGCATAAAATGTGAATAATTGACTCTGAAAATCAATGTACGTAGAACTCTATACCCTATAGATTCAAGGGAGGGTACTGTCCACTGCTATGAGCTAAAGGAAGTTAACACCAAGGTTCATGACCTTCACAGTAAGTATGTGACCTTAGTATGAAAGACCTTACATCATAAATTCAGTTCTGATAGGTATAAGGAACCCATGCATATGACTGTTACTCCAGCCCTCATATCACCATAACTATAGAGTGAGTGTTATGTGCTGTAATCAGTGTTTTATTTATACAGGTTACTGCCAGTCTGCCATGCAACCATGCACGTCACCATGTGTTATGACATAATTGAGGGAGAGGTGTGTGATGGACACACACATTTGGCGTCCCTTGTCTGACCGCAGTCTACCGCAGAATGTCATTATCGGGCACGTGTTTACCTACAGAGGTCATCACGTGTGCAGTAAAATTTTAATGTGACAGTGTCATGCACTGTGTGTGGGTGTAGGTGGGCGTGGGTGTCACTTCCTATGACGGTGTATGTTATGCCTATCACATCCATCCTATAATATAGCAACCTTAATAAGCTTTTGTATAAGGACAATGTAATGTGCAATGTGCAACTGTATTGAATGGGATGCAACCAACCGTGGAAAGAGTTGTATCCACCTAATTTATGCAAAGATACTATACATGACCTCTGCTATGTATAATACGTATACCAACTAACAAAGTTGAGTTCATGCAGTGTTCATGTGTGTGTGTGTGTGTGTGTGAGTGCAAAGGGTATTCACTGTATATTATAGTTGAATTAATATAAACACCTTCCATTTTGTAATGCACATTTCCATTATAAAAGGAGTCAGGCTTGGATCCACAAATTTGCAAACCCACAAAGATCAAAGGGAGATCAAAGAATGTTTACACATTCAAAACACAAAACAAATAACAATAATCAATTTGTTCAATAAACTTGCAGCTGTTGCAGCTGATGCCTCTATGGGTTTACAAATTTGTGGACCCAAGCCTGATTCCTTTTATAGTGGAAAAATGCATTACAAAATGGAAGGTGTTTATATTATGTAGAATGAGTATTAACCACATACATACGTACATTCATTAAAGTGTAACTATGATGCTGTAAGTAGAACATTCTAAATATTACAGCAAATACATACATACAAGGATTTAGGCATAGATGTTGGTTCTTTCAAAATTACAATAGACCTAAAAATTATACTACCTCAATGATAAAATATATACTACCTACAAAAGCCTATTATTATGGTTATTAATCAAGCTTTTCCTCTAGTTTATAGTTTTGCAAACATTAGAGCCTGGACTGGAGAATAAAGAAGAAAAGATGCAAAGAATGACATGACTAAGTTTTTGGCTCACAAATTTTGTTAGATATCCAACTTTAAGAGTGATTGCTTCAATCCTTTAAAATTATCATGATTCAATGTCTGCTACATTATATATTTGCAAAGCTTAGACCATTCCAGAAAGCATTCCAGAGAGAAAGGAGAGGAGTGGTTTGGCTAGAGTATGACCATGGCAATACTTAAATAGACTGAACTAGTCAAATAATGCAATTCCATTAGAACCATACACCCTAACAGAAAGGTTTACTGTGATACTATAAAAATTTGTTCCTTGCATCCTGGTTTGGTGTGAGATCAAAGAATCGAAACTAGTACTTTGAGTTTAAAAAACTCGTGGGGCTGCCATACCCAGCCTTGAATTACTTTGGAGTCTCTGTCAGGGTTATACCTCAGTAATTATCACCTGGCACAGTATGCAGAAGTACGGGTCACTCTTTTAAGGGTTAGATACATGTCGACTATGTATATACAGCCCAAATACGGTTATGCCCGTATTATATATAGTACATTCAGTTTTTACCGAAAGTACATACTGTACATTGGATATTTGTCTATGGCAGTATCACTCACGTAGATGGCTCAGGACTATAGCCTATTTCGGTCCCCTTCTCCCCATCCAGAACAGCACACCAGCTATCACTGCTGCTATGGCAACCACCAATTACAACATTATGGCCACCAGACAGAACACAAATGCCAATGTTCTAACTCCATTGGAGTTACCTACAACAGGTACATTTATTAATCAAGTCCAAACTTGATTTTATCTACATTGAAATTTCTCACTCCCAAACCATGTGCACTCAAAGCATATGCATACACATACAGAAATGCACACACAGTGGTACACATACATAAACACCCACACATACAGCAGGTTCCTCCATCCAGAGGGCCAACAGCACAGTTTGAATCCATGCAATTACCATTATTAATTCTGATATATATATATATATATATAGTCCATGATCCTTGCCAACCATATTATAATATGCATGTGACGTCATGATATGAAATGGAAGCGAGAATAGGGGTTGCGTGATATAAGCTATGATTCATATACTTTCCCACCACAATATGTACATTATGCACATAGATTATTGTGTATTATTATATTAATCACCAACTGATCGATCGAGATTTCAATTTTATACACCTGTGTAATTTTCAAATTTTCATTCACTGGTCTTTTTAATTATTGGGTAATAATATTTTAATGTTATCACATCATGCATTATTTCATGAATTCACAATCGATCATTGCAACAACCATAGTAGTGATAGTAACAAAAGCAACATCACTCAGTCCTATGTAATAATAATCATTAGCTACAATTGACCCAGTCCTTATGTTAAGTATTCACATTATAAAACCTGTACATTACAAACAGTTAATCATCAGAATCTGCTCCCAACATGTCATCATCTTCCTCTTCATCATTCACATCCAGCAGCTTTGCATATCTGCACACACACATGAGGAGCAAGAACCAGTTAGTACACCTCAAATTACTATAATCATTATACTATTTCAATATGTTGTGTTTCACTTGGCAGTAAGTTGGGGTCACCAATACACCAGTGTATGGAAGCTATATGAATACATTATATACAGTTTAGGAAGATACAGGCTGTATGACTTACTAAGCTATGATGATAGAGTGCTGGCCAGGCCTGTACACAGAATTAAGAAAGGAGGACCCATACTGAAGTAAAAACTGCCCATGTGATACAGGATGATCAAACGTCCGAGAACCCTGGTTTTGGCTATGAGGTCAGGCCACTGACTTTCAGTTACCTGGTGGTTTGGAAGGAGAGCTCATACTTATGAACCCTTCAAACCCATTCTCTCCCTCCTATACAGGTCTGTTGGAATGAAATGAGAGTCTCAATTGCAGATAACTCACTGGACATGCCTTGCTTTCTTCTGCTTACATCTCACCACACAGAGCACTACAGTCACCACTACTGCCACTACGACAGCAATCAGGAAGAGCAACAAAGCCCCACCGAACAATGCCACTGAAGGGATGCTGGCCCCAAAGATGGCTGCATGTACAAGAAATAATGCAATGATAACAGACAAGTACGTACGACACATATGAAATTTCCAATTTAATGCCATTCAGTTTGGTATTAATAAACAGTGACATTTAAGATTACAAACCATACTACCGTATATCTGGAAATATTGGCGGTGATTGAATTTTGGCGATTCACAGACGCAATCACCAAATTAATATTCATCAACAGCTATCATGCAGCGCCAAATTTTAACATTATCAATGCTCATTCTGGCAAACCACCAAATTTAAATTCCGCCAATAATGCATTGGGTCAGATTTTGGGCAAATCACCAAATTTTATGACCGCTAATATTTCCGGATATACGGTATGCCATAATATACTATCCTGATTTATGGCAACATGGAAGAGGTCAGTATTATCCCACACAATCCCTGAGATCTCCAGCTGTGCCAAAGGATTGATTAGTTTATAGTTTATTACTTACTGAAAGGTCATCAAGTGGCTATTCAGGATCTCATGCATTACATCACCTTCAGGAGTAAACACAGGAAATTATCCTTCCTAAAGGTGAATCATCGGATGTGATACACACATAATTGGAATGCATGATTTCAATATAATAATTTTAGTATATATGCCCAAGGAATACTTGAAGAATATAAAGCTTCCCTAATGAGCAAAAACCTACTTCAAATCAACTGCAATAATTTGCCGTCAATATTATAATACATTATATAAATGATAGTTATAATGGTTGATTGCTTCTTACTGAAATAGCAACCTGATGCATCCCAACATGAGGTCATAGGAGACGGGCCCCTAAGGTCGTGGGAGTACATAACTGTTGCTATAGTAACACAAATTTGGCATTCAATCCTAAGGGTAGAATTTCATTTTTTAATTTCTTATAAAGGTCATCATGGGCAATCCACTGTTTTCAGGGCAACCAAGACTTGCAAAGCGTTTAACAATACGCTATCTATAACTCATCACATGAGCAAACCAAACATCACAGAATACAATATTGAAATTTGAAACATTTTCGTAAAACCGGAAGATGGGACTAGTAATTACTTGACTCCATAGCTAGTGACCATATCAATGTATTCGAATGCATACATACAGGTAACATAGGGTAGAATGTGGCCAATCAGACACCTTCTAAGCTATATACAAATATGATGTGTACCTGGAAGCTGGTCTGATTGAAATAAAGTTGAATTGGAGTTGTGTTAGGTTAGAAGTTTGGGGACACAGTTTGGAATGATTGAGCTTACTTGGAGCAGTTGGTTCTGTAATGGGGGTTGGGCCAGAAGTAGGCGTGGTACTGCATGCATCCAGAGTGTCCTAAGTGGTCCATAAATGTAATAGCCAACAATCAGCATCAAACATAGTCCAGGTGACCTTTATGTGGAGGACACCTGGACCACACACACACACACACACACACACACACACACACACACACACACACACACACACACACACACACACACACACACACACACACACACTTACCCAACACAAATCCTCACACGACACACACACACACACACACACACTTACCCAACACAAATCCTCACACGACACACACACACACACACACACACACACACACACACACACACACACACACATACACACACACACACTCACCCAACACAAATCCTCACATGGTGGACATACAATAGTGATAACATTGGCCAAATTAGGAAGGTCCACTTGAGGAATGTATATCTAAATTGTATAGCATAGCAGACAGAATAAGTTACATGGACTACACTGCATGGCATCAGTTCCAGTATTATGTATCCTACTATTGCACAATTCAAATAAGTCATAATATCATATAGATAAACCCTTACACCACAAAGTGCCATGGTAAGCCTATTGTAACTAATGTTCTCATGACTGGAGCCTTTGCTGGATGTTAATGGGCAATTGTCCATGTCTGTGATTGGGTGTTAATTGACTTCAATCAATTAACTCGAATTTTGTCTCCAGGCTCAAAATTTATACTTCACTGTTATTACATGGCGTTTACTCAACCCATGATTCTAATTGATATCACAGAGTGGTTGATTTGATCTGTGTACTACATTATTGGAATTAATTCATGACAACATAAGTTGATGCATATTAACAATATATCAATATCGAATGACATCAGCCAACCTCCTTTCCACTGGTACAGGTGTAGTTAGTTCCCATAACAGACACAATAGGACCTTGTACTTCATCACAGTAAACCTGGAGAATGGCAAAAATGCACATAAAATGCACTCCCATATTTACGTAGCCACACACACTTTAATATCTTGGTTATTAACATACTGTACAGTGATTACTACAATTTTCATTTTCCTAGGCGAGTGGCAACTCATCTTATGCAAATGCTATGAAGTTGGTAAATCAAATTTATATGCTCATGAAACGTAACATAGCAGTATATACTGAGTGTACGTATATATTTGATCAATATGCATAATGATACCATACGTGTGTACATAATAATGAATCCTAATTCTAAACAAACATATACACTTGAATGACATGCACACACACACACCAACATACCGAGACACACCCACAACATCCACATCCACCCACTTAGATACAAACACACAAACACACACACACACACACACACACACACACACACGCACCTCATAGCAGGCTCCTCCATATATAGCACCAACTGTACGATTTTGAATGATCCAATTACCATCAATTCTGAAGTCCACACATCTGGAATTTGGTCCATGAGTCTCAGCAAATGCATTAACAGCTGATAAGGAATAGAATAAATAATGATCAAATGATGAGTTCCACCAAGTGGCACAATCCTCCTCAGAAATACAGTGAATACTTTTTAATCCACCCCCAATGAATCCAAACATATATATAATTGTGGGAAAACAGCAGGAAACATCCTAAAGAAGATCAATATAATCCCCAAAATTTTCCGCCAAACCAATTGTGGTGGATTAATGAATATTCATTGTAACCAAAAACTGGTATATCAGTGAAGGACCCTCACTCACTCAGGTATGCAGCCCTTGGTCTCTTACAGCTGATGTATCCCTAACAAGTGAAGAGTGACAAAAGTCATATACTATACTGTATATTGTACATTGTATTATATTTTATTGAAATTGGATATTTATCAATTATAATTTCAATAGAGACATATTATTATCAATATCAAAACGAAACTTCTAAATTGTATTACACCACAGCAGCATTGAGAGTCATATTTCACAAAACAACATGTCAAGAAAGATCGGGCAACATCCTTCTGTCAAATACTCGAGGGTTGCCATACAGTTTCGTATATAATGGCAAACTATTTTGTATCCAGTAAAGACAGCTGCTAATACATTTAGATTGAATTGTCATGAGATCGACAATTTTTGCCTGAAATGCCTACACTAAGGATAGGTATTTGATTGATGGTGAGGAACTTACGTCTACATAAGGACACTGATCGGACAGTATATCAAGTCCGCCCAATTCTGGATCGAGGAAATACTACATGGAGAAAAATCGCAAAATAAAGGGAACAAGCATGGTAGATCGGTGTACAGTACCATTCATAGTGGAAACTTCACAATGAATATGATTTTAGGTGAACATGTGCATGATTGCCATTAAAGTGGTCACTTTGGGAAACAAAGTTGGTGGTGCAATGAATATCAGCCTCTTTTGAGATAGTTTCTATATGTTTCCCAATTGGTGATATTGTCACTTAACTTCAAAAGCACTGACTGCGGTATATACTTGATATACCAGGGTACTCAGCCCATTTTCTTGGTGGCATTTTGGGCACATAGGGGTTTGTCCACTCTTCTAAATCGTAAGCTCAGCGAAACGATCGCTGTCATCATTATCCCCACACCCTTTTGGCTAGGTATTAGAGAGTTGATGGGTACTCGGTTATTGTTAACTTGCCTCTGATTATAGGTTTTATTGTCGTTTCTAGCTCCCAAAGAAATCTTTCCTTGGAAATTTCTCGTCTGTATTCACAACGCTAACATACTTTCGATCATTTTGATGGGATACATATTTGTCATACCTCACCCTCGGTATAGTATATCCCCATGTACCCAGCAAAAGCGAACTAATACTTGTTAGTGATAGGTGAGTAACTATTGAAATTTGCTTAGTTGAGAGTGAACACACAATTATTATGGTCAGGAATTCTGTAATGTCAAATTACCGGTACTTATGTTGATAAAGGTTTTTGACCCGAATCGGTAATATTCATTTCTTTGCCAATGTGCTATAAGGCCTTTTTGGAGAATATCACACCTCATCAGTAGCACTGGGCAATGTTCTGAGTTGTCAATCTCTGCTGAAAAGGCCTTATAGCACATTGGCAACAACTACGGAGTTGGGTAATCTGCCACATACCTGAAAGTTTGGATCAAACGGAGTTGTCTTGTTGTGATCGTTACAAGTCCCTAAAGATCCTCTGTCATAGAAACATGAGGAGTTACCACCGATTTCCCTGAAAAGGCTAGGTTTTCCAAAATGACTAGCAGTACCGAAGTATGGCAACTCGGTGATATCATCACAAAAGAGTGGACGCAATGAGAAATTTCTACAGGAAATGCAATGACATGATGCATATTTCCACTAAAGAATGTCCTAACATAATGTATTGTGTCAAATAACATGCACTTCATGAAGAAAATTAGTTTTTGATGTACACCCTCATAACACAATAATATATAATGTAATCCATGCATTATGCTGCAATTACAACAGCACTCCTTCTAATTTCTTGGGAATGTGCAGATTCCAAGGGAATAAAGTTAGTGAGATTATGTATGAATGATTCTTGGACCATTGATAATTAATACAACTGACAATCGCAGTACATTAACTCACTCTTGCAGACATCCTTCAAGAACAAAATCACATCCCTGGTTCATACCCCATCTCAGTGGATCTGCTTCATCATAGTTGGGTTTGTACCACCTGGAATGTTGTGGACAATGCAGAAAAGAAGAAAACTGCTGTACCACTTGCTATAGGAAACTGGATTGAAAACACAATTAACCTCATGTTCAGTAAAAATATTTATTAAGTAATATCAACTAAAAGGAGAACAAGTGGTTCTGTATTTCAAACGTACAGTTCCATTGTGTCATTTCATACCTACAGATTGTGTGGCAAATGGAATAATAAGCATCGATTTCATGGTCAAGCATTCTACAGTACTGTATTTCTGGTTAAGAAACACTCCATGTCAGTACACAATTACCAATGAATGGCTCTTCCCTTACTCTTTCCAGTTGGTGCATGAATCTCATTACAGTGTGTGGTACAAAGGTGAGTACACAACCAAGTGTATTCAGTAAACTCGAGTGGGGTATACTAACAACATCTACATATTAGCTGATATATATTGGCTTTACATTGATTGTGAGGAAACACACACCTAGTCTCTGCCATGCAGGTATCTGATCCTTCCACTGTACACTGTGTACAGTAAATGGTGTATGAATCAGACTAGTTACAAATGAGAATGGGTACACTAACACGTGTACCAAAGTGAATTGTTTGTTTCAAAGTACGTACTGTATAATACAGATCAAGACCTCATCTGGTGGACAGTGTGAAGTTTAGCAGAAAATGGCTGTGGGAGAATATACGCTAGTTAGAGAGCAGCAATCAAATGAGGTCAGTTGTGGCAAAATATTCCTAATGGCATTTACAGAACAAACTCACCCACTGTCCTCATAGAGTGCCAGTGTGATTCTTGAAAAGGGGGAATTTGAGGCTCCAACACTGCCAGTCATTATTTCATTCTTTGCAGGAGTAAGAACACCCATGTAGCTACGCAATGTACACAATTCAATTTCACATCCATGCATACATTGAACACTCTTTGTTCAAAGTGAGTTCCTCCGGTGCCTGGTCTGGCAATATCTTCTATGGGTATCCCAGGAAGTGAATCACAGCCAAAGTATTTCCTCCCTTCACGCTGCATGTACAGGATTGATCAGTATTTAAAGGGATCCATAATTGCCCATGTATTATGAATTACAAATAAATGATATCACGAAAGGTAGGAAGGTATCATATGTGGAAGGGATTTAAATTTGCAGCTGAAATTTGCCATCCATTCATCAAATACCTGGTGGGTCAACTTTCAAAAACAACAAATATGTATGTACATGGCCAATTTCAATAGATGGTTCAATTCAGTAGAAACTAGGTAGTAGACTAAAATACAACGTTGTACAGTCCTTGTGCTTTCATGGAACATTCTACCAACTGTTTGGATCAATTATAGCAAAAACTGATTTATCACACCAGTGTGGTGATATCCGTGTCTTTTAAAGTAAAATTCCAAGGTGGACCCTTTTCTCAGATTGCCTCACATATTACAACTGTAGAACTGTGGCAGTTTGGACCTACCAATACAGCAGGTGTGACAAACATGTCAACTTCATAAGAGAACGTCCCATTAGGAATGGTGGTTCGTTTGACAGGTATCTTGGCTATGGTTGTATTACCGGCAAAGAAACTGTGGAGTGGAAGAAACAATAATACATCTGAGAACCAAAGGATGGGTCATTGACAACAATACCGCTGCCAGGAAATTAAACTTACACATTGTCTTTTTTATTTAAATTAAAGGGCAGTCCAGTATTGGGGTCCCTGGCTGTACGAGGATTGCCATTTTCATCACGGTAGAAAGCATATATATTAGGACTGAATACCTACATGCATAGATAACATGGGCATTTACATTTTAGTATATAGAATTTGCAAAATAGTCATACTAGAAATTGTATTTGGCCCATAAACACCTCTCATGCTTGTAAGATACAGTATTCAGTGTAAGGTGGAACTTCTTCTTAAAGGATCACATATATAGGGACCACCTAATTCGTCCAGCACAGAGAAATAGCCCACTCTTATGAAGTTGAAATGCATTGTACTACCAAAAGTTAGGGAGGTGGTTTCCTATGGTAGCCTTCATTCGGAGTGTCCTTTGACAGAAGTCCCACTGTAAACAACTTGAGTAAAGTAAAAAAAATAAACAACTCCAATATCAAGCACGTGTTGTCTATCTTTCTCTTAGCATCAGTGTGTTAAATCATAGACACTCTAAACTACATTACGTATGTAGTTTAGAGTATGTATGGTTAACTAGTAAAATGTAGCATACTGTTATAGTCTAGTTGTGCCAGGAGCTATAATGAAGGTATGAAAATGCCTCTGTGTTGTCTCTGTTTGGGGATACTGCAACAACTCACTATTTGGCAGTCATTAGTGTTCAACTCACCAAAGCATGGGTGATTTCATGCTTCAAAATACTACGTAGTTGCATGATTCCGCCATCAAATGCCCGGTTGACACAAATGTTGGCAAATCCAACAATAGGTCTATAGAAGCAATGATATTATAATAATTTGATACAAATTTGAACAAAATGAATGGTTTATGCAACCGAACTTGGTGAAAGATAAAAATGCACAATTTTTAAAAACTTCACTGATATTTATACCTAGATCTGATGACCCTAAAGGAGTATACGAGAGGATATCGACCAGGTTCAGAATTGACTAATCCCTTGAAAAACTTATTTTGTAAATTCTGAAGAATCTGATCATCCAGCGCTACTGATGAAAAGTGTCGTCTTTGGGAATTCCTCTCAACCCCCAGAGGTATGCTAATACCCTGTAGCCAGGCACTGAGCCACTTGACAGACCTACACACACTACTATGTGTGTGTGTGTGTGTGTGTGTGTGTGTGTGTGTGTGTGTGTGTGTGTGTGTGTGTGTGTGTGTGTGTGTGTGTGTGTGTGTGTGTGTGTGTGTGTGTGTGTGTGTGTGTGTGTGTGTGTGTGTGTGTGTGTGTGTGTGTGTGTGTGTGTGTGTGTGTGTGTGTGTGTGTGTGTGTGTGTGTGAGTGTGTACATGTACGTACTGCAATACCTGTCATATTGTTGTTCTAGCTGACACGTAATAGCAAAAGCCAAGGTAGCACCACCTGGAGCACATTTAGAAATGGTGATATTTGCACCCACATAAAGAACAAAATCAGCATTCTCCACTCCTATTCCATCTTGTCCAATTGTTTCACAGTTTGTCCCATCATCATCACATACTCTACAGGCCTGAGTGTGTGGAGGTGTTATATAGCCACATTGGCAGTAATGGTTAGTACTTCAGACAATAATCAGACACTCGTATGGACTAATTAAGGGCTTACAGCAAGATGATCTTCGGGGAAGTTTGCAAAACCTGCACATTTTGAGCTGTTGGCACACCCTTCAGATCGAGGGCAGAATCCTCTGGGATTTAGAAATGGAGTTGAATTTCCATTACAATCTCTATTATAATTTGAATAAAAAATCATTAATAACAGAGTTACTGGCCATGGTGATATTAATAATTGACATTGTCAAATAGTACCACTTATAAGAATGTGGATCTAAATTGTCACCATGACATCATGTAACCAAAACTATATAATAAGGCAAACTTAAACAAGTCCACATACACTTAGCATGTTTGCACACAAACCTTTGGAAGAGAATTTTGCCTTCAAGTGGTCGGACAGAAAGGGCTCCTTGAAAGAAGTCGATCACAGGCTTGATGGCATCATTCTGTAGGTATGTATCAAAGTATAATCTCAGAATGAATAATTATTGCAAATTTCTGGTTACAGACATAGTAACCTTAACACTCACTATGGGCATTTCAATCAAATTTATCAACATTCTTATTGCTTAGTACTGCATGCAACAGTTATTGCCGATTATTAAATACCAACCTTAATACGCATTTGTTGATCTTGAGGCAACCTTTAGATGAAATGCCAGATTAGTACAAATGTATAAATTCTGATAGGTCACAGCTAGAAGACTCATAATAACATATTGCTAAACATTGCTAGTTATAATAATCTACCATATAGTCCGAAATTTTCGCGGGACGTAATTTTCGCGAATTCTTGAGGAAAGTTAGATTCGCGAAAATTCATTCCCAAAAATTATCGTGGGAATGTATAAAATGGCAGCTGTGTATACCTTCATAGTACGGGCAGCATGGGAACAAAGGGCGATTGCCTTTGTATACGCCTGTAGTGAAGGAATGTTCAGCGTTCCTGGGCTCTTGACGGCAGCTAAGAACCTCTCCAATGCTACTGCTCCAAATAGTCTGATAAACATGATATCCTTGAATACAGCTCTCATACTCAAATGTGTGCATCATCAAAAGCGAGCAATCTTGCAGTTCTTTCTCAGAGAAATAAAACGTCAGAAGCTTGTCTCGACTATAAACGGTAGTGCCTCATGTTCCATTGCCATTCATATCACTTAAGCATCCTCAAAGTGCTAAACGAAAACCAATAAGCCCGTTGCCATTCACGAAAATAAAAACGCGAACAGTCCTAATTGAGCGATTTGCGAAAATTACGTCCTGCGAAAATTTCGGACACTACAGTATACACTAAATTAAACATAATGCAACCAACCCAATCAGCAGTTTTGTATGTGAACTCACAAATTATCAAGTTAATACTAAGTCTTGTAAAGTTGAATGTAAATACAGTACTGCCAAACAGGAATGTACAGCTTCAACTCCCATACACAATAAGATAGCACTTACGCTTGCACAGTACTGTCGTAGAATGGCACCATCCTGAATGGTCTAAATTCTGATCCAGTTTGTCTCTTTCCACGATGAGGTCCACTAGCAGTATTGGCCACTGCTGCATACTTCAACTGCATAATAAGGGTTGGGAGGTAAGCGGAAAATATCCATGCTTAATCAATATAAATACTGGGCATATTTTAGACCTACTATATACTACTGTATATCCTCGAATGCTGCTGCCGCTGCTGTTACTATTCTTTTCAGGTGGCTATGTGTGCGGCTATTATTTGAGGGCAGCTACTATATGAGGGCTGTGTTCAATATTAAGTTAGGTGCTCAAAACTTTTGTTCAAATTGGTAGCCTCAAGTAAGTACAGCCAATTTTCCTTCTCCACTGCTATTCATGAATTTCATTTGTACATGACCTCATGGACACCAGGGACTGGCCAAGAACTTGCAACTGAAAGAGAACTAAGGAATGCAGAGGACCCAAACACTGTTTCTCATCAACACCAAACTGGAGAGGATAGAGATACAAGTTCGTAGGCAGAAACGTCTCATTCACATTCTCACTCCATCGTGTTACTGTTTCGAGGAAATATATGGTATAGGATAGTGGAGCCATATCCCCGACACCTAATGGTTCAAAGTAAATAGACTCGAATAGAGAGCATATTGAAACTGAATGAAGGCGCGTTTGGATAGATCTTCTATTCCTTCATTCCAACATACGTATTCTGTACTTTGCAGAAATATCCTCTTTTTCTGCCGCCGAGTCATTCTATAACGTGACGTCATTTACCTTATTCCCGGACATGTTTTCCTGAAGTTGGACACTTGTCTCAAAAGTATTTTAGAAGCTGCAAATCACAACTTAAAGGGGGGGGGGGATGTGCCCAACAAAATTAAAGTCTTGGCATATCCAGACAACGCCTTGAAGATCCTCTTGGTCAGCATTACGACGGTCAACATACAGAAGATGGTGTTGACACGTTGAATGACTCCATGCAAAGGCTGCTGCTACCTGCCCAAGGAACATTATCCATCTACCACCATTATAAGGGCCTTGTTTGGATAGATCTTTCATGTTAGCAGGTGCCATAATTTACACATTCAACAAAGCTGCACCATTCGTTATTACTGTCCGACAATTGGTATGAAAAAGTAGTTTGGATATTCCCCTGTAGCTAGCCTCCTTTTGCTGGTGTACTATATAACTGATGCTGGTGATTTGATGTTAAAATTAGCATTTACCACAAATTAATTGGTCACCCTATGCCTATTTGGCAGGTCAAAGAAATATACATAATATTTCTTAGCTTCGCCTCTTTCTGCAGTTTGTATTGCGCAAGAAAATATGACCGTTGCATCATCTCTTCGATTAGTGTATACAGAATACCAGCGTTCATTTGTGTAGAGTCTATGTTTGAATTAAGATACCCGGTAGTTCAAGTTTCCACCAAGTATGTTATAGCTTTGAAAACTTGGACTATTCGTTTTTTTACCGAACATATTCTAGAAAGTTTCCGACTAATGGCATTGTCCGGGATATGGCGTACCTACCCTACTTCTGAAGCTGTCCGGGGTCTTCGTCGCGAAAACTGATTCCTGTCCGAATACGACTTTTTTAGCACTCTCTTTTTGATCGTATCTAGCACAATGATGCTAATGAATGCATCTACGAAGACCTCTCCGAGTGGAGAGCGACTACAGTGTAATCATAGACCCTATATCTAGGGTCTATGATGTAATGGTCTATAAAACAAAGCATCTTGGGAGTCGGCAGGTTCTTTAGTTTCTGAGAAATATATGACATTATCCGGTCATCGATGTTTAAATCTAAGTAGAAGTTGGAAGTTTGGCATCTAACCCGAACTTTACTAAGCACGTTTTACCTGTCGTGTGCGTGTGAGAATAATTCATCTCATAATACAGGCAGCCTATGGATACTTCCATTAAACTAACACGAACAGCTCCTTCCGTACAATCTCGCGGACTATATTGACACAGAGATTGGGAGCCGCGGGCTCACCTGGTGCACGGGAGTATGTTGATGTTCGCATTGGTAGGTTCCCGCCCCTTCAGTGAGTTTGGCGGCGGTGATGACCACGAGCAGTGTTTTAAGAACAACATGGATCTGTAAGGTAGGCATCTCCGAAAAGGATACAACGGAAAATCTAACTGCCTATTTCTCGTGATCAATGGATTTAAAATATTTATTATGGTTGGCGTATTATCAGTAAGTATACATACCATTACATTTATTTTCGAACATACGTGTGATTTCATGTATAATAATCTCAAATGTGAACACATATACTGTAAAAAGTTTCATCATATCCGGTGGCGGGGAAATCCCCATACTTCCTGTCGTCGCTAGCTTGTCCATGTAATTATGATTCTTTTGCAAACATTTCAGTAGAGTCTTATACTTCGAAACAGGTAGAGATCCACTCCCCCATAGTGAATAAATGTCTAACAGAGTGCACGTACCTATCATAACCACACAAGCCCTACCTACCTGTACATGTATGCTATAGAGTGATAAGGTTAAGATAACTCATTTCAGGTGAAGTGCATGTCTAGTATATAAGGTATGGCTTTGGTTGTGTGAGTCTTGCATAGCCAGTCTACCTCTTTCACTCTCTAGATCTATGATAGAACCCATGCCCATTAATGTACATGCACTATGTGTGAGGGACGATGGAGGTATCATGGGTCCTGGAGGAATGATTGGGGAGTAAATGATGGAAGATTCACAGAATCTGATGTTGCATAAAATGTGAATAATTGACTCTGAAAATCAATGTACGTAGAACTCTTAGACTATACCCTATAGATTCAAGGGAAGGGTACTGTCCACTGCTATGAGCTAAAGGAAGTTAACACCAAGGTTCATGACCTTCACAGTAAGTATGTGACCTTAGTATGAAAGACCTTACATCATGAATTCAGTTCTGATAGGTATAAGGAGTCCACACATATGACTGTTACTCCAGTCCTCATATCACCATAACTATAGAGTGAGTGCTATGTGCTGTAATCAGTGTGTTTTATTTATACAGGTTACTGCCAGTCTACCATGCAAACGTGTATGTCATGAAGTGTTATGACATAATTGAGGGAGAGGTGTGTGATGGACACACATTTGGCGTCCCTTGTCTGACCGCAGTCTACCGCAGAATGTCATTATCGGGCACGTGTTTACCTACAGAGGTCAGCACGTGTGCAGTAAAAGTTTAATGTGACAGTGTCATGTACTGTGTGTGGGTGTAGGTGGGCGTGGGTGTCACTTCCTATGACGGTGTATGTGTTCATCATCCACATTCACATCCATCCTATAATATAGCAACCTTAAGCTTTTGTATAAGGACAATGTTATGTGCAATGTGCAACTGTACTGAATATGATCAATCATGCATGGGATGCAACCAACCATAACTCGATTGGTAATAAAGTGGAATCTATGGAATATTATTAATGGAAAGAGATCGTATCCACCATTGGTTACAATTCAACCTAACCCATGCAAAGCCAGATACTGTACATGCCCTATGCTGTGTGTGTGTGTGTGTGAAAGTGCAATTCACTGTACATTATAGTTGAATTGATATAGAAAGAGTATTAACCACAAATATTATGTACGCACGTACACTATTAGCATGTACTATGATGATGCAGTAGAACATACTAAATATTACAGCAAATACGTACAAGGATTAGGCATAGATGTTGGTTCTTTCAAAAGTACAATAGTCATAAAACTAGAAATTACTACCTCAACGATAGAATACTACCTACAAAAGTCTATAATGTAATAAGTTTTTTCCTTTAGTTTAGTTTTGCACATCTCAGGGACTGGAGAATAAAGAAGAAAAGAAGCAAAGAATGACATGACTCCAAGTTTTTGGTTCATAAATATTGCTAGATATCCAACTTTAAGAGTGATTGCCTCAATCCTTTACAATTATCAAGATTCGATATCTGCTACTTATATCTTTGCAAGGCTTAGACCATTCCAGAAAGCATTCAAGAGAGAAAGGAGAGGGGTGATTTGGCTAGAGTATGACCATGACAATAATAAATTGACTGAACTAGTCAAATAATGCAATTCCATTAGAACCATACACAATAACAGCAAGGTTTACTGTACTACATAAATATCTGTTCCTTGCATCCTGGTTTGGTGTGAGATCAAAGAAACTAGTACTTCGAGTTTAAACAAACGCGTGGGGCTGCCGTACCCAGCCTTGAATTACTTTTGAGTCTCTGTCAGGGTTATACCCAGTAATTATCACCTGGACAGTATGCAGAAGTACGGGTCACTCTTTTATGGGTTAGTTACATGTCGGCTATGTATATACAGCCCAAATACAGGTATGGTTATACCCATAGTACATTCAGGTTTTACTGAAAGTACATATATACGTACGTTGGATATTTGACTATGGCAGTAACACTCACGTGGATGGCTCAGGACCAGCCTATTTCGGTCCCCTTCTCCCCATCCAGAACAGCACACCAGCTATCACTGCTGCTGCTATTGCAACGACCAACATTACAGCCACCAGACAGAACAACACAATTGCTGCTGTTCTAGCTCCATCGGAGGAATTACCTACAGCAAGTAATGTATATGATCCGTTAAGATATGTATTCACAGGTGAACACATTGGTTTATCCATCCTCCACAGTGAGTGGATTCTGGAATAACTTCGTGACAGTTGTATGTATGCCTCTTTTCAAGCATCCTTATAGACACAATTGTGAGAATCTTGATACAAATATGAACAGATAGGAAAGGGAGGGAGTCATTATTAGAAATGGCCACTAACCACAAGGAAAAGTATGAAATAAGTCCATGAGAACAGTAAAATGGGTGATTTTATCCAGCCCAGGTCACACCCCAGTATCTTGTTTGTAATCGCTGAATGTTTGGGGGTGTTCTACATGTGTATAATATTCATGCAATTGTAATTATTCAATAATTCAATTAATGTAATAGAAATAAACAAATAAACAATAATCTCATTGGGTAAATGACATATAAAATCATTCAATTCAGTACTCAACACTGACATCCATCTTAACATATGCACTACCCGAACAGTACTCGCACCACACGTACCTACTGGAGCAGATGAACTAGGAGTCGGAGAAGTACAGGCTTTCAAATTGTCCTATGTAGAGTTGAGAAATGGCAGTCAATTGGCATTACATTAACAAGTTGCAAACTCTCCCCAACAACAACACACACACACACACACACACACACACACACACACACACACACACACACACACACACACACACACGTACACACACACATGTACACACATGTACACACGTAAACACACACACACACACACACACACACACACACACACACACACACACACACACACACACACACACACACTTACACACACACACATGTACATACACGTACACACATAAACACACACACACACACACACACACACGTACACACACACACACACACACACACACGTGCACACACGTACACACACACACACACACACACACACACACACACACACACACACTTACCCAACACAAATCCTCACATGGTGGACATACAATGGTGATAACATTTGCTATATTGGGAAGATCCACTTGAGGAATGTATATCTAATTCCAAAAGATTCAACAGTCAGCAATCTGTATGTGTGTGCTGCAGTACTATAAATATTACTAATCCAAATGAATTCACAAAATTATTGGCCAACCTCCTTTCCACTGGTACAGGTGTAGTTAGTTCCCATAACAGACACAATAGGACCTTGTACTTCATCACAGTAAACCTGGAATACAGTAAAAATGTATACATATTCTACTCCAAGGCATAGCGTATGTACTTGCTGCACACAATTTAATATCTTGGCCATTCACATACTGTACGATGATTAATGCACTTTTACAATCTAGGAGAGTGGAATCTCGAACCTAACTGCTATGAAGGTGGTGAATCTATCTATCTATCTGATTTTATACACTTACGTACTGCAACATAGCAGTACATGAGTGTACACGTGTATGTAGAATGAATCCTCAAACACACACACACACACACACACACACACACACACACACACACACACACACACACACACACACACACACACACACACACACACACACAAACACACATGCATGCACGCACCTCATAGCAGGCTCCTCCATATATAGCACCAACTGTACGATTTTGATGAATCCAACTACCATCAATTCTGAAGTCCACACATCTGGAATTTGGTCCATGAGTCTCAGCAAATGCATTAACAGCTGTTAAGGAATACCATAAACAATAATCGTTGAATTCCATCAGGTAGCACAATCCTCCACATAAATAAACCAGAACCAATACATCAGTGAAGGAACTTCACTCACTCAGACTTGCATCCCTTGGTCTCTTGCAGCTGATAAAACCCTAACAAGTGAAGATTGACAAAAGTACGGGGTTATGGGTAGGGTAGGGGTTGGGTAGGGGTAGGGTAGGGGTAGGGGTTGGGTAGGGGTAGGGTAGGGGTAGGGGTTGGGTAGGAGTAGGGGTTGGGTAGGAGTAGGGGTTGGGTAGGAGTAGGGGTTGGGTAGGAGTAGGGATTAGGGTTACTTATTATAATTGATTAATAACTGGTCCAGGCACTGCACTTGATCCTACATGCGAAGTACAGTCATAACATCCCTACTGTTAAAAAGGCTACTGAATAGTGATGTGTGTTTGAAATGATACTGAGTAGATTATATTGCGGGAAAAATGGCCGATTTCAAAACGGCTAGAATTAGAAAATGGGCTACAATTTGATCGCAACGGCTTTGCCAAGCGTAATATTGTCAGCGAAGGTTCAACCCTTTATAGCTTTCCAATCATCGATACCCAGTTCCTACGTCAGATTTATAGGTGACTCAGTTGTAATATCTTGTGGTTGTGGTACATTATAACAGAAACTGGTACACTATAAACAGAAGGTTTTCTATGGTCCGGAACATGATTCGTTATAAAGCGAAAATCTTTGTAAGCGAGTTTGTTATAAGTGGAGCCAACTGCATAAACAATACAGTGTAAAGGTCAAAGTTTAATTAATACACCACACACGAGGGTTCAATGTTGGGTATACATATTTGTGTGAAAATTATAAAAACACACTGACAATAAGAGGTGCCACCTACAGGAAACCTCAACAACTGAGCGTGTCACTGTGACAGAACCCTTGTCATTGACATTTTTGTAACCTGAAGCTGAATCTATGATTTGTGTGAAACTGTAAACTTACCGTCTGTAATTTTTCAATTTCCTGTGAGTATCAAGTGTATTATGAGAAGTAGAAAAAATCTTCCCGGCCAAGTGGAATATTTTGGAAAGTTCTGAATATCCCCAGGTATTGTTAAACAGGCCATGTCAGGCTGCAAACCTTTAGGTTACATGTTGAGGTAAACTGGTCAACACCTTTGGGTTGCCTTATGCTTCACTATGTTATAGCCAACTATTTCCCAGGTGACCATCCAATAAAGACAGTTGCTAATATGAGTACATAGTGTACTGAGTGTAAATTGAAATCTTATGACATTGACTATTGTTGGCTGAAATGATTACACAAAGGATGGTTATTTGATTGATGGCGATGAACTTACTTCCACACGAGGACAGTAATCAGCAATTTGATCACTTCCACCCAAGTCTGCCTCCATGAAATACTATATGGAGAAAAATGGCAAAAATGAAAGGGAGGAAGTGTGGTGGATTGGTGAAAAATGTCATTCATAGTGGAAACTCTGCAAAGTCATTGATTTGAAGGTGAATCAACGTGGTCATTATAAGAGCTAAAGTTGGTGGTGTAATTTCTCATTTGAGATAATTCCTTCTTGTCAGAGACTGGTGAATAACTACTGAAATTTACACAGGTAAAGGTGAATACCTAAATATTATGGCCAGTAATGTACGTCCCATTATCTGTATCTATAATTATACTGAACCATACAAATTGAAAATTTGACTTATGAAAGAGAGGAATACACTAGAAACTCAATCATGTCACACACAACCACAGAGTTTTGGGTAATCTCCTACATACCTGGAAGTTTGGATCAAAAGGAGTAGTTTGGTTGAAGAAAGTACAAGCCCCTACAGACCCTCTGTCATAGTAACAGGAGGAGTTACCGCCAAATTCCCTGAAAAAGCTAGATCTTCCGAGAATAGAAGCAAGACTGACAAATGGAAGCTGGGTGATATCATCACAAAAGAGAGGACGCAATGTGTAATCTCTACAGGGGAAAAAAAAATAAATGCAATGACACAATGCATATTTCCATCAAGGAATGTCCCAGCATTACACCATGCCCGTGTCAAATAGAATATGCATAATATGAAGAAAATTAGTCTTAAGGACAGGAATACAGATTGGTTTCAACTTCTACCACACTCACTGGAGAGAGTGTGCCCCAAAATCCACTCAACCAGTGGTACATACTAGCAGGTACTGTTAATGGAATTAAGTAACGATATCACTGTATTATAGTTGTTGACAGTTGCATCGTAGGAGGTGAACAGGGGCCATTTACCATTGCAGATTATCGTAATATGTCAATAAAATTATCATGAACACAGGGATCATGGTACATTCCAACAAACAAAATTACAAAAAGGCTAAATTGTCAGATTTTCAGTCAAAAAGAAAGTCTTGCCTTGATAATTGTGGTCCTTCATAATAATATGTGCTCTGTTGACATTGTGTGAGAATGCAAAAATATTGTGGTCTATGGCTAATAGATAACATGCTTATATATACATAGATGCTTATTTGACATTAACCTGCTTGAGCAGACAATATCATGGATATGGTCTCTTTGATGTACACCCATACTATGATATTAATGTAATCCATTATACCAAAATTAGAACACCTTTCCTCCTATTTTCCCATGAGTGTGCAGATGCCAAGAGAATAAAATTAATAACGAGCATAGAATGTTCATGAATAAAAGTTAACATAGCAAACACTCGTGGTACATCGACTTACTCTGCCAGACACCCTCCAACCACATAATCGCATCCCTGGTTCATTCCCGACCTGAATGGATCTGCTGCATCATAGTTGGGTCTGTACCACCTGGAATGTTGTGGACAATGTAGAAACTTAAAAAAGAAAGCTGCTATACCACTTGTCATAGGAAACTGAATATAATAAAAACACATTAACCACCATGAACTGTGATTGTGCCTCCAAAATATTCTGACATCATTTTAATTGTATACAAACATGGATGCCAGCATTGTGTCTATTTCTTTTCACCAAGAACAAATCGGAATATCTGTTTCTTTGGGGAATTGCTAGCATTAGTGCCACTCGCAGCAAAAACGTGTCCCAGTTGATTTTCAAAAAAAACCACCATTGTGTTACTATATTGAGTCATTTCGGGCTACTTCTGCTTTACCAGAAGCTTTGTATGTACATAAACATATGAATCTCGGGTATCTGAAGTGGATCCATATGCCTTAAATTTATTGTTCACATTGACTGCTAGTAACTTCTGTGCACATGTGTACTGAATTGAATTGTGAATTTCAAAGTATAATAAAGACCAAGATGGTGGAAATTTTGTGGCTCAGCAGAAAATAGCTGTGGGAGAATATGTACTAGTTAAAGAGAACTACAAGAACTAATGAGGACGGTTGTAGCATAATAATCTCAAGGGTATTTACGTACATAACAAACTCACCCACTATCCTCGTAGAGAGCAAGTGTGAATCTTGAAACGGGGGCATTTGAGGCTCCAACACTGCCAGTCATCAGCTCATTCTGTACAAGAGTGAGAATTAGCATTGTAACCACATTTCTCACACAATTCAACATTATTTCACATCTAACAACGTACGGCGAACACTCTCTGTTCAAAGTGAACCCTTCCTGTCCCTGCCAAAGGGACATCTTCTATGGGTACTCCAGATAATGAATCACAGCCAAAGAAATTCCTCCCTTCACGCTGTACAGGATGTGAAAGAGTAATATGAAGATATACATGCACACTATTGCCCAATGCATTCTTATTGCTACCCTTATGATGTTAGAAATATGTGTAACGGATAGAAATAAGCAATCACACCACATTTGTCCTCCACCTGCAATGTTAGTATTGATCCTTGTGGACCACCCACTGTTCAATAATCTTGAAACGTATTCAGTACAGTACTTCTCAGGTAATGGAAGTTAGTTTGCGATGGAGAAAAATATCTATTACCCTTCTTTACATAGTTATCTTTTAGTAAAGAACCAAAATATACTATGTATGTGTTGACTACTGATGTATACATATATGTATGTAAATGCTCGGTATGGGCTATATATGTGCTGATAGCTATGCATTATGTACTCGCTACGTACAGGTTTTGAAATTCCACAGAAAGCGATAATTGGAAGGAATACGACCCTCATGTGATCTTTCAAGTGTATAAAAGAGATCCAGAAACTTTTCATTATGAGAAGAGTAATGTCATTGGAAAGATCCTCCCCGTCAGAATCCCACTTTGTTATGTTTATTCATTTGAATTCATTTACTAAAACAGAATCGAGCCTTCGCCTGGCAATAAAAGAATCCGAGAGTGACAGCAGTAAGTCCAATGTACTGTCAAACAGTCTGTGCTAATATTTCGAAATACAAGCACTCAAATTTGCTGATAAACATCAGTCGATTTAATCTTTATTACTTGGAATCAAGTCATGTGTATACTGTCATTGCTCAAGAATTATTATGTGTGCCGTGAATAGTAATTATCACTGGTTGAAGAATACAAAAGTGCAGGTCACTCATTCACAGGTTAAGTACATGTTGACTACGTACAGTCTGAACACAAGTACAGGTACGCCCATAGTATGTTTAGTTTTAAGTTAAGTTTTACCATAATAATGCCATAAAAACTCACCATTAGTGCAGGTGTGACAAACATGTCAACTTCATAAGAGAACGTCCCATTAGGGAAGGTAGTACGTCTGACAGGCTTCTTGGCTATAGTTGTCTCACTTGGCATGAAACTTTGGAGAGGAAGAAAACAATATTTATTACAGCAAAATGCATATAGGCATGTAGTTCAAAATGTTTCCACTTTGAATTGAACTTACAAAGGACTCTTATACGTCATAGGCAGTCCAGTGCTGGGATCCCTGGCTGTTCGAGGATTGCCATTCTCATCACGGTAGAAAGGATACAAAGCTCGATTGAATACCTGTATGTACACACAAAGATGATATTTTTGATATTACATTACATGTCACACTGTAATTACACCATTCTGGGCAAATACAGTATAATCTGTAAATTATAATGATACAATTATTGTGATCATATGCATACCATAACAGCATGAAATCTGGGAATGATTGGAATTTTTGACTGTCCACAAGAATATTCCACACCTGGTGCACTGTACTAAGGGCACCCGGACAAATTTGTAGGAAACACGTGTGTATCAGCATATTGATGGCAGATGAATTCATTTACAAATATACCTCACAAACTAAAATTGTTTGTTATGTTATGATGCATGTGTGTTGCAGGTTTTTAGGATACTGTCACATAGGCCGTGGAACCAGGGGGCAGGGGGGCCCTTAAGGAGACCTGCAAAACTGATCAGTTAAAATTGAAATTGTACAGAGCTTTGTGGATGTCAATGACAGAAAAAAGTTGTTTTTTGGTAGCTTTTCTGAATTGTAGCTTACTTATTCCTCTAAATGCTGAACATTCTGATTATCTCACATATTAATATAATTATGAATGAGCCTTGGTGTTACGAACATATGCATAGCATTTACTGAACACTAAAGTGAAGGAGTGGCTAGTATATGCTAATTTGGTGACTTAGTGTTCTGTACTGCACGTGCACTGGAGCACCCCCCCCCCTAAGATTTTTATGTTCCACTGCCACTGTGTCACAATACACTAATCAGCAGGAGAATTAGTTATAAGGCTCAAGTTATAAGGCTCAGTGTTCAACTCACCAGTGCATGAGTGATCTCGTGAGTTAAAATACTGCGTAACTGCATAATTCCAGCATCAAGTGCTCGGTTCACACAAATATTGGCTATTCCAACAACTGGTCTAAGTATGTATAGAAAAATATATACTAAAAAGATAGGTGACACCTTTGGTTTGTGAAACAATGATTAGAATTAAGTGGATTCAGCCTTGCTATACCACCTCTGTTAATCACTGAGCCAATTATATATTTGTACATATGTGTCCATGCCGGCATGTGTCCAAGCATAATATGTACTACATGAATGTGTGATGTGCATATGTACGTATGTCCGTTTGAGTTCGTGTCAGCATATAATGCATGTAAACCTGTCGTATTGCTTCTCCAGCTGACAAGGAGCAGCATAAGCCAAGGCCGCACCACTTGGACCACACTGAGGGACTGTCAAGTCAGCAGACACATAAAGAACAAAATCAGCATTCTCCATTCCTGCTCCATCTTGTCCGATTGTTTCACAGTTTGTCCCATCATCATCACATACTCTACAAGCCTGAGTGGAGGTATAATGGTCACAGTAACACCTAAAAATCCTCCAACAACCTATATACAACAGTCTAAAGACTTACAGCAAGATGATCTTCAGGAAAGTTTGCAAGCCCTCCACATCTTGAAGTATTAGCACATCCATCAGATCGACGACAGAAGCCATTAGGATTGAGAAATGGAGTTGAATTCCCATTGCAATCCCTATGGAAAGAAATCAAAATAAATAATTGCTGATAACTGTTGTAGCTGTCCAATAAAATTGATACAAAAGCCTACATATGTCCAAGTCCAACAACACCATGTTATTGTCAAAAACTGGAAGCTACCAGTAGCATGAACCTATAATATAGCCTCAAAACGTTGCGGACAACCCAAACATGGCAAATCAAGTTTGCATACTCTTAGCTGGATGGCATACGAACCTTTGGAATAGAATCTTCCCTTGAAGTGGTCTGGCAGTAAGAGCTCTTTCAAAGAATTCAACGACGTACTGGATAGCATCGACCTGTGAATATACATCAAAGTATAAATCAGGATGAATTATGATTAATTACCAATGAAGGGGGAGTATTTAATACACAAGGCCATTCAATCTGATTACAAGGCTATGTTAGGTTACATTTTGTGCACTCTGAATGTTACAGGCACCAACCTTCACAAGCTTCTGTAGATCTTGAGACAACCTTAAAAAATATCAATTAAAAAATCAATAATAATAAAAATGTATCATACACTTTAATTAAGAACCTGAATCTCAGCTAAGTGGGCCATAATAAAGAGAAACAGATTCCAGCAAAGCTTGAAGGGATAAAATAAACTTGGTATGCCTCCTAATTCATAATAATTCAGCAAAGTCAAGTTGAATTTGATAGATATTTACACACACACCGACAGGGATTCATAATATCACAAAAGTGAGGGTGGATCATTTCGGGATGCAATTTATACTGATGGGGGGGAAAATCACAGGTTACATATTTTCAATATGAGACTGGTAACTGAAGGCTTGACCTATTTTTATGATAATGACATATCCTAGGACCCGTCATTGTTGCATCACCAAGAATGGGCAATCAAGTGTATGGATGAACCTTGGTCTGATAAAACAAATGGACAGTATATTTATCAGAATGTGATTTTTGATTACAGGAATTATTGTGACATTCCAACTGCATTATGTTTGAAACTGACAATTACTTACGCATTCACAGTATCAGCAAAGATAGGTACAACCCTGATTGGTCTAAACTCTGATCCAGTTTGTCTCTTTCCACGATGAACTCCACTAACAGTATTGGCCACTGCTGCATACTTCAACTGTATGAAGAGGATGGAGAAGTAAACAAAAGTAAACAATGATGTGCTGTGAGCCTTAAGCCTCTCCAGTTTAATAATGAAACTGAACCTAATGAAACCTGATACAACACAAAATGAAACAAATTAATCTATCATCATAGCAGCTAATATTATCTGGTTCAATACAGGAGTGGAGTCGTTAGTTATCTTCAATCATTCCCATATGGTGGCCGAGAAGGGTCACACGGGCCAATCTTGAGCTTGCACAACCTGAGAAACAATGTACGGGCTAAGGTACATGCATAACTATTGTGGGACGGAAAAGGTTTTCACAATTGGGTATGGGAAATTTCCAGAACTAGAAAAATTATTTGTGCAATATAATCTCCAAAATCCCTTCACTAGGTGGCGTTGATATTGTGTACAAAATGTGTGGATCTATGCTCAAAGTAACAATTCTCCTGGACGTGTGCCTACTTGTTTCAACAACTGTGTGTTTGATGATTTGCCACCATTTTCTGGTATTAGTGCTAAGCCGGGATTCACTGTACAATCATAGATCTGGTATAATCAATCCACTTTAGGCGTATTGTTGCAAATAACAATATTAAATGCATATCATTTTGAAGCTTGACGTGTAAGCGATGTGGTAGAAACATAATGCACCATTTTTGGCTGGAAATAACAAAATATGCCATGTTTCCACCATACTGAGGACTCAGGATGCAGTTTCTGGACATCATAATATTAGGTAGTTATCAGACACTGCTTAGAAAAAACGACACCATTACAAACAAATTTAGCTTGAGAAGATAATAATTGGAAATAAACATAGATTTGAACATTTAAAAGAAGTCCCACCTAAACAATAATTACAGTACGTATGTTGCCAAATAGCCTCTGCGTCCAGTAATTGCCGCCTTGGGCGTCTATATTTATTGCTCCGTAATCACTCCACTACTACCAGATGGATTACGATGCCTGTAATAGTGGCCTTGTGACTAAAACATTTCCTTCGCTGGGCTTCTTTTCATCGCTTTTAGTCTGTATATCTATTTATCTAGCCATCCCTCTGTCCATCGGGCAATCACTAGACTACACTATATTATAGTTAATAATTGAATTGAACTGAATTGAATATGGACCATAGTACCGCGGCCAATAGATACTCTATGCAGTATGGAGTATCTACGCTCGGCCCGTGCATCGTTTCTCGGCTCGTGCAAGTTCGGCCCGTGTGACCCTACTCGGCCACTATATCCCAGCCGTCTCCCCATATTTAAAAACGTGCCCCAGAAATGTATATTCTATCCTCAAGAGATGGAACTACGTGTTTTGTGCCTTTTATGAAACTATTCCAATCGAAATAGAGGTGACACGGGTAGAGGGAGGATGTCGTAGCGGATCGATGTTGTGAAGCTAGATAGGTTATAGGCTAGCTAGGCTATAACCGCCCTATACGTGCGGACACATCGAAAACATGAATTCTAATCAAAGTCGGCATAGTTTAGGCAGTTGTAAGTCAGGTATCTACATAAATCATACCCTTATATGAAGCCGTATAACCTTCTACGGTTCTATACGCTTGAGTGAACACACTTTAGTATGGCTTCTCAATTTGACAAAGTATTAATTCTTATATAATCCTAAAATATTTTCATTGAACTAATACGAACAGCTCTTTCCGTACAATCTTGCGGACTAGACACACATATGGAGACCCGTAGACACCACCTAGCTCACCTGGTGCACGGGAGTAGGTTGATGTCCGCATTGGTACGTTTCTACTCCTTCAGTGAGTTTGGCGGCAGCGATGACCAACAGCAGTGTTGTAAGAACGCTAAGGATACCTCTGATTGGCAAGGAGGACATCTCCGGGCTGGATGCGACGGATAACCTTGCTAATTATGATCACTCCTCGTGTGGCTTGCCTTTTATATCGAGGTAGGCGTAGCCCGCAATAATATTATGTGAACACACGTGTGGCTTCCGGTGTTAATTCCGTAATACAGAGGTAAACACGCGTAAATAGCAGAGGCAAGTTTTGGTCTCGTGGTGAGAAAGCCATACGTTCTACCATTTCTAGTGTATAATTCTCTTACAAGCAATTCATAGTGTCTTGTACACTTACTAGACCGATAAAATAGGTAGCAAAATTCGATTCTTAGCTGCACAATTATTGATGGTTACAGTAACCTCAAATTTACGAATTTATTCACATAATCATTGAAGAAACAATTGAGGATAAACTAAGGAAGATTCACAGATGTTGTATAATGCGCGAAAAGTTGGTTCCCAGAGTGGTGTACATAGAATTTTATATGGATTCAAGGGAAGCTTAAGGGTATGGTGAACTGCTATGAGCTGAAGGAAGTTAACACCAAGGTTCATGACCTTCACAGTAAGTATGTGACCTTAGTATGAAAGAACTTACATCATGAATTCAAAATTAGCTCTGATGGGGAAGGACTCCACACAAGACTGTTACTCCAGACATAAGCATAACTATAAAGTGAGTGCAATGTGCTGTAACTATATCAGTGGGAGTGTTTTATTTATACAGCTTACTGCCAGTCTACCATGTAATCGTGCATATCATGAAGTGTTATGACATAATTGAGGGAGAGGATGGACACCTACATTGGGCGTTCCTTGTCTGACCACAGTCTACCGCAGAATGTCATTATCGGGCACGTGATTACCTACAGAGGTCAGCACGTGTACAGTAAAATTCTAACATGACAGCGTCATCTACTGTGTGTGTGGTGTGTGTGAGGGGGGTGTACACTTCCTATGACGGCATATGTTGGGGAATTACGTGCCTATCCATAAGTGTATATAGTAATACATTCAAGCAACCTTTTGAGAGTCTATATAATATGCCTATATACTAACCTAAAATTTCAACACACTTTCTCTGATCTCCTTGCTAACCATGCTACAGAAACCTCTATAGATTCAAACAAAGGGCAATGTCCTCTACTATGAGCTAACGGAAGTAGACACCAAGATTCACGACCTTCACTGTAACTGTTGGGCCATTAGGATGAAAGACCTCATTACGAATCCAATATTTTGTTCTAGACTGAAGGATTTTGTGCATACATCGGTTACTCCCTGCAGAACTATAGAATGTGAGTAATGAACTACAATTAGGGACATGTTTGATTCATGTAGCTTACAACCAGCCCACCATGCACCTATACATGTTACAGTAATAACCTAGAGGGATATGGTACCCCAAGGCACTCGATGTTTGGCGTCACCTGTCTGACCGAAGAATGCCGCAGAATGTCATTACAGTGTTTACCCTACGGAGGTCAACACGTGCAGTAAACGTGACAACGTTGTGTGTGGGGGTGTGTGTGTATTAACTTCTACAGTGGTATATTATGTCTGCGAAATTATGTGCCTATCCTACAAGAACCTATATACATTCAACCAACTTTTCATACGAGGACAACATATTATTTATATACAAGCATATACCTATGTTTGTATAATAATATTATTATTATATGTCAGTCAAATAAGCCTTAGGGAATATACAAAAACATTCCATAAACTTATGAATTGTATAAGCAAAACAAATTACGAAAATATACTTCATTACAAGTGCTTGGTCTATAAAGGTTTGAAAAGCTATCTAAATATATAATAATGCTTAGAATACTACTCGAGTTTATACCATTTATTTTCAATATTCATATTATTGTATAAAATTGTTATACGAGTGGTTTGCTTTTTATATCGTGGTAGGCGTAGCCTGCAACATGTGAACATACTTGTGGTTTCCGGTATTAATTCCATAACATGTGTAAATAGAAAAGGCAAGTTTCAGTCTCATGGCGGGGAAGCCATACATTCTACCATTTCTAGTGGATAATAATATTCTCTTGCAAGCAATTCATAGAGTCTTGTACACTTACTAGACCAATGAACAGGTAACAAAAATTTGATTCTTAGGTGCACAATTGGAAGTTACAGTAACCTCAAATTTATGGATTTATTTACATAATCATTGAAGAAATAATTGGGAGATGAAAGGATAAAAGGAAGATTCACAGATGTTGTATAATGGGTGAAAAGTTGGTTCTCAGAGTGTTGTACATAGAATTCTATGGATTCAGGTAAAGGGTACTGTCAACTGCTATGAGCTAAAGGAAGTTAACACCAAGGTTCATGACCTTCGCAGTAAGTATGTGACCTTAGTATGAAAGACCTTACATCATAAATTCAAAATTTAGCTCTGATGGGGAAGGAATCCACACAAGACTGTTACTCCGGACATAAGCATAACTATAGAGTGAGTGCTATGTGCTGTAACTATATCAGTGGGAGTGTTTTATTCATACAGGTTACTGCCAGTCTGCCATGCAACCATGTCACCATGTGTTATGACATAATTGAGGGAGAGGTGTGTGATGGACACACACATTTGGCGTCCCTTGTCTAACCGCAGTTTACCGCAGAATGTCATTATCGGGCATGTGTTTACCTACAGAGGTCAGCACGTGTGCAGTAAAATTCTAATGTGTGTGGGTGTATGCAGGGGTGTTCACTTCCTATGACGTTACGTGCCTATCCTATAAGTAGAAATACGTTCCAGCAACCTTTCGAGAGTTTTTATATAAATTAATATGCCTATGTATGTAATATATAATACTATTATTGTTATAATTATTATTACACAGGTTGGATGAAGCAAATTACAGAAACTTTCTGTTAATTAATAATTGTTATTCAACAAGACTTCATTACCAGTATTTCGAACTATGAAAGTTGAAAAACATAATGTTTTGAATAACGAGTATAATACTGTTAACAGTAGTGTTGCATGTGAACACACAGTCTCTGACATTGGTAACCATATGCATGTTACATAAAACTCTTTAGATTCAAACAAAGGGCAATGTCCTCTACTATGAGCTAACGGAAGTAGACACCAAGGTTCACGACCTTCACTGTAACTGTTGGGCCGTTAGGATGAATGACCTCATTATGAATCGAATCTGATACTTGGTTCTAGACTGAAGGATATTGTGCATACAGCTGTTACTCTCTACAGAACTATAGCATCCATTACCATAGAAACAGTACTATTATACAGCAATTTTATAATGTATAAAGTGTTGGCAACTAAAAGAATGTGAGCAACAAGCTGAAATTAATGGACATGTTTGATTCATGTAGGCTACAACCAGCCCACCATGCACCTATACATGTTACAGTAATAACCTAGAGGGATATGGTACCCCAAGGCACTCGATGTTTGGCGTCACCTGTCTGACTGGAGAATACCGCAGAATGTTATTACAGTGTTTACCCTACGGAGGTCAACACGTGCAGTAAACATGACAACGTCATGTGTGTGTGGGTATTGTAGTAACTTCCTGCAAATATATGCATAGTCCAATACCACGTTATATGCAATTGAAATGTGTTTACTAATTTCCTGCCTTGTTCTCACTCAATTTATCCCAAGGATGAAATGAAATGAAATACCTGGTGACTTATGCTGTATTCCTGACCTGTGCGGAATGACTTATGTACACGCAATAAAATTTTCTCTTGATGTACCCCTCAACCAGGATATAAATGTTATTCTATGCCGATTGACTGCCATTTCTACGGTTTTTAGAAAACCAACCCACACTAATAAATACCTGGACTTCTCTTCCCATCATCCCATTACCCATAAGACAGCAGTAGTCCGAACCCTATTCCATAGAACTAACACCATACCCTAAACTGCCCCGTCCATTGCCCTCTACTTTTAAGGAGACATGTAACGTTATGTAGGACACAGGAATCTAAAGGATAAGCTGTATTGTACCAAAGCGTCTTCAAGCAAAGTAATCCAACAACGTTACCAAGAACTCTGTGCAGCCTGTACCAAAAATAGACAGCGATGTCGACATCAGTGGAGTGCACATGCACATGGCTAGTATAATATGCTAATTTGCAATTGGTGACTTAGTGTTCTGTACCATGTACTGCATGTGCACTGGACCACGTACTGCCCCCCCCTAAGATATTTATGTTCCACCGCCATGCACTAATTGGTCTTTTATTGGATAATAATATTATTTTTATTTTATCTCACCATGCCTATATTTCATGGATCCAAAATCGATCATTGCGACAACCATAATAGTGATAGTAACAAAGCAACATGACTCAGTCCTATGTAATAATAATCATTAGCTACAATTGACCCAGTCCTTATATGCCAAGAGTTCACATTATAAAACTTGTACATTACAAACAGTTAATCATCAGAATCTGCTCCCAACATTTCATCATCTTCCTCTTTGTCATTTACACCCTGCAGCTTTGCATATCTGCACACACACACAAAGAGCAAGAACCAGTTAGTGCACCTCAAATTACTATTATTATACTATTTCATGACATGTTGTGTTTCACTTGGTCCAATACATAAGACCCCAATACACCACAGTATGAGAGCTACATGAATTATACATTATATACAGTTTAGGGAGATACAGGCTGTATGACCTGCTAAGCTATGATAATAGAGTGCTGGCCAGGCCTGTAGACAGAATTAAGAAAGCAGGACCCATATTGAAGTAAAAAATGCTGGTGTGATACAGGATGATCAAAATTCTGAGAACCCTGGCTTTGGCCCTCAATTAGGCAAGGGCCCTGACTTGCTAATGGTTTGGAAGGAAAGCTTATACTTATGAACCCTTCACACCCATTCTCTCCTTCCTATACAGGTCTGTTGGAATGAAATGAGAATCTCCATTGCAGATAACTCACTGGGCATGCCTTGCTTTCTTCTGCTTACTTCTCACCACACAGAACACTACAGTCACCACTACTGCCATTACGATAGCAATCAGGAAGAGCAACAAAGCTCCACCGAACAACGCCACTGAAGGGATGCTGGCCCCAAAGATGGCTGCATGTATAAGAAATAAGTAATAGTTATAGCCCACTCAGTTTGTGATATGGTGCATACACAGCATGACACCCCCGGGCGCTTCGTGCCCTCGGGCGTCGTGCTGTGTATGCACCATATCACAAACTAAGCGGGCTATGATTATTATATCTCCTGTTGCTATGGCTCTATAAACACTCTTTTGGTGGGATACGTAGTTGGCTTGTGGATGGAATAGACGTCAGAATGAGTTCCATTGCACCAAAGTGTTTTCGCTTGTGTGCTAGAGATTTTATCGAGTGTTCTTGCCCAGACATTCGGACGTGCTCCAAGTGTAGGAGTGAGTGTCTTAACAGGGAAGCTCCCAAAAGTAACAAAAAGCGCCTTAGCCTTAGAGATATTGGAAACCTATCTGGTGATCGCTTCCAGTTTGTGACGCAGGAAGACGAAAAAGACCTTCAAAAGGAGTTTATTCCTGGTAACAGCCAGCGTGCTACACTATGGGCTATGAAAGTTTTTGGCGACTGGAAGAAGGCACGCAAAGACGCTTGTAAAGAAGCTTGTTTGGATGATTTATTGGAACGCGCCGACCCCGCTGACTTTGTAAGGTGAATATCATTGTTTGCAGCTGAGACGAGAAATAGTCAAGGGGAACACTACCATCCATCATTGATTTCTAATCTTTTTGCAGGACTTGTAGTTGTAGTCATGCTGCTTGTATTAATTTGATTGATTATATTAGATGGTGCTTTGAATTATGTAGATGACATTTATAGGATCTAAATGATAATCATAAGATTTAAATGAAATTCATGACGCTCCCCCCCCCCCCCCCCCCCGCGTATGAAATGACCCTTGACCTGGGTGATATTGTCAATATCACCCACTAGCCCTGGGCTCTTAGGTGATATTGGGAATAGCAAGGTGTGGTTGCCATAGCAACGGGAGATATTGCAATGATAACAGACAAGTACGTATGACACATAATATTATAAAATTTCCAATTCAATGCCATTCAGTTTGATACTAATAAGCACTGACGTTTGAGATTACAGAACATACTATGCCATGTACTATCCTGATTCATGGCAACATGGAAGAGGTCAGTATAATCCCTGAGATCTCCAGCTTTGCCAAAGGATTGATTCCTTAACTACTGAAAGGTCATCAACATGCATTACATCACCTCCAGGAAGGAAACAGGAAATTATCCTTCCTAAAGGTGAATCATTGGATATCATACATTCATGATTGAAATCCACAATTCCAATAATTCATGTGTATATTAATTTTAATATATACCCAAAGAGTACTTGAAGAATATAAAACTTCCCTGTTGAGCAGAAGCCTATGTCAAATCAACAGCAATAATTTGTTGTCAATATAAAATATATGTGACCATACTCAGGAAAAGGGGTCTTTTGGTGGGTTTTGCCGAATTTGTGTTACTGGTATCACTGGAACATGCTTCCAATATGGTACAATTAGTTTAATAGCTTCTTCCATTCCAAAGTTACATGCGAATTAGTCCTGATATCACACGTACTCGAATTTTACAAATTGCACATTTTCAGCTTCACTTCTGGAATGTACGTAAAATATTATTCATATACGGATTTCAGTCATGTGTTTATGGCGTCGTCAATTCTCATTATGCGACACCGTAATGAGAATACGGAAACACTGCATGTTACACAGATCATGAAGTGGCACAAAAACACTCATACTCGACAAAGGTCGGTCAGATTGGACTTAAACTTCATAGAATCATAGAAAATGAGATTTAATTTTATTATAATAATATTTTATGTGGAAAAATAAAATCCGTCATTTCAATGATTTTTTATTGATTTGTTTGGTACACCACAATTTGTCAACCCACCAAAAGACCCCTTTTCCTAAGTACGATCACATATATAAATGATGGTTATCAAAGGTTGATTGCTTCTTACTGAAATAGCAATCTGATGTCATCCCAACATGAGGTCATAGGAGACGGGTCCCTAAGGTCACAGGAGTACATAACTGTTCCTATAGTAACTAACGTTGGCATTCATTCATAAGGGTAAATTTCATTTTATATAAAGGTCATCATGGGCAATCCACTGTTCCCATGGCAACCAAGACTTGCAAAATATACTCGTTTTACAATACGCTATCTATAACTCATCACATGAGCAAATCAAACATCATAGAATACAATATTGAAATTTTTGAAACATTTTCTGAAAATCGGGAGATGGAACTAGTAATTAATTGACTCCATAGCTAGTGATCATATCAATGTATTCGAATACATACATACAGGTACGTATACACGTATTCGAATACATACATACAGGTACGTAACATAGAGTAGAACGTGGCCAATCAGAGACCTTCCAAGCTATATACAAATATGTTGTGTACCCGGAAGCTGGTCTGATTGAAATAAAGTTGGATTGGAGTTGTGGTAGGATGTTGGGGACACAGTTTGGAAAGATTGAGCTTACTTGGAGCAGTTGGTTTTGTAGTGGGGGTTGGGCCAGTAGTAGGCGTGGTACTGCATGCATCCAGAGTGTCCTAAGTGGTCCGTAAATGTAATAGCCAACAATCAGCATCAAACATAGTCCAGGTGACCTTTATGTGGAGGACACCTGGACCACACACACACACACACACACACACACACACACACACACACACACACACACACACACACACACACACACACACACACACACACACACACACACACGTACACACACACACACACACACACACACACACACACACACACACACACACACACACACACACTCACCCAACACAAATCCTCACATGGTGGACATACAATGGTGATAACATTGGCTAGGTTGGGAAGATCCACTTGAGGAATGTATATCTAATTACAAAAGATTCAACAGTCAGCAATCTGTATGTGTGTGCAGAATAATTAGCCAACCTCCTTTCCACTGGTACAGGAGTAGTTAGTTCCCATAATAGACACAATAGGACCTTGTACTTCATCACAGTAAACCTTGAGAACAGTAAAAATGTATACATATTGTACTCCAAGGCCTAGCGTATGTACTTAGTGCACACAATCTAATATCTTTACTATAATTTTACAATCTAGGAGAGTGGAATCTCAAACCTAACTACTACAAAGGTGATGAATCTATCATCTATCTTATTTTATACACTTACGTACTGCAACATAGCAGTACAAGAGTGTATGTCTGATGATAAAATTACATACATGTGTATGTAGAATGAATCCTCAATCCTAAACAAACATATACACTTGCATGACATCCACACCTCCACCAACATATACCAAGACACACCCACTTAGATACACACACACACACACACACACACACACACCTCATAGCAGGCTCCTCCGTGTATAGGGCCAACTGTACGATTTTGATGAATCCAATTACCATCAATTCTGAATTCCACACATCTGGAAATCGCTCCATGAGTCTCGGCAAATGCATTAACAGCTGTTAAGGAATACAATAAACAAATATTGTTGAATTCCACCAAGTGGCGCAATCCTCCACAGAAGTAAACCAAAACTGGTACATCAGTGAAGTACCCTCACTCACTCAGACTTGCATTCCTTGGTCTCAAACAGCTGATGAAACCCTAACAAGTGAAGAGTGACAAACATAGTATACTTATATATCGTACTGAGTATGTACATTATATAATATTTTATTGAAATAAAATAATGTCCAATTGTGAGTTTATTTGAACACATATGAAACGTGATGAAGTTTGTCAATGTACATCCACGAGAAATGCTGATCCAATAATAATTGCTCCTAATTGCATTCATTCTGTTTAATGTGTCTACATGTGTACACAGTATGCAGTACACGAAGTAACAAAGTAAACGTTCTATGCCGTAGCTACACCCGTATTTGCATCTGTACGTATTGAAGAAAACACCCGTACTTGTTCCCGTAAGTACTTGCTCCCGTATGTACGTACGCCTGTACTATTTCGTAGGTAGATTCCTTGTAGAACATTTAACGCCTCAAGTGCTAACTCTCAGGAATTTTCTGTAGGTTTCGTAGACCTTATTTAGTGTGTTTTTGAACGCTTTTCCATGATTTCGAGTGAAGCGAAGACTCATGGTTACGTTTACATTGTCACAGAAAAACGAGAGAAGACAGTAGCTTCGGTTGAAGGTCACACTATATCGGGGAAACTGAGGATCTAACATTTAACACTTTTTGGCATCAAATTCCACACGTACGTACGATACGTACTATGCTACACCCCTTCTTTGCTACGCCCGCAGTTCGACCTGTACGTTTTCATTTCTACGTACGTACTAGAATCCGTAGGTTATCCGTATTTACAAATGTAGAACGCCTGCATGTAGTGCGTTTACTTTTTACTTTGTGTAGGAATACACATGTAGGAATCTATTGCTTTATAACCTTTCACATATAAACAATGCAGTGTAAAGGTCAAAGTTTAATTGATACACCACACACGAGGGTTCAATGTTGGGTATACATATTTATATAAAAACATACTGACAATAAGAGGTGCCGCCTACAGGAAACCTCAACAACTGAGCGTGTCACTGTGACAGAACCCTTGTCATTGACATTTTGCAACCTGAAGCCGAATAATGATTTGCATGAAATTGAAAACTTGTCCGTCTGTAAGTTTTCAAATTCATGTGAGTATCAAGTGTATTACGAGAAGTAAAAAACTTCCCAGGCAGTTGCAATATGTTGGAAAGTTCCGAATATCCCCAGGTATTGTTCAACACGTCAGGCTGCTAATCTTTGAGTTACATGTTGAGGTAAATTGGTCAACACCTTTCAGTCAAATATTTATGGGTTGCCTTATGCTTTACTATGTTATAGGTAACTATTTCCCAGGTGACCATCCAATAAAAAGACAGCTGCTAATGTCAGTACATAGTGTACTGAGTGTAAATTGAAATTTCATGACATTGACTATTGTTGGCTGAAATGATTACACAAAGGATGGTTATTTGATTGATGGCGATGAACTTACTTCCACACGAGGACAGTAATCAGCAATTTGATCACTTCCACCCAAGTCTGGCTCCATGAAATACTACAAGGAGAAAAATGCCAATAATGAAAGGGAGGAAGTGCGGTAGATCGGTCTAAGGTGTCATTCATAGTGGAAACTTTGCGAAGTCATTTATTTGAAGGTGAACCTGTTCATGACTGCCATTAACATGGTATAAGAGATTGGTGTACAATTCCTCATTGGAGATAATACCTTCTCGTCTCTCGACTGGCGAATAACTACTGAAATTTGCACAGATAAGGGTGAATACCTAATGGCCGGCAATTTGTAATGTCCTATACCTGTATCTATCATAATACTAAACCATACAAATTGAAAATTTGACTTATGAAAGAGAGGAATACACTAGAAACTCAATCATGTCACACACAACCACAGAGTTTTGGGTAATCTCCCACATACCTGGAAGTTTGGATCGAATGGAGTTGTCTTGTTGTAATTGGTACAAGGCCCTATGGACCCTCTGTCATAGTAACAGGAGGAGTTACCACCAAGCTCCCTGAAAAAGCTAGGTTTTCCGATATAAGAAGCAAGACTGACAAATGGAAGCTGGGTGATATCACCACAAAAGAGAGGACGCAATGTGTAATCTCTACAGGGAAAAAAATGCAATGACGCGATGCATATTTCCACTCATAAATGTCCCAGCATGGTTATCTTGTCAAATAGAATATGCATGTTATGAAGAAAATGAGTCTTAAGGGCAGGAATACAGATTGGTATCAACTCCTACCACACTCACTGGAGAGAGTGTGCCCCGAAATCCACTCAACCAGTGGTACATACTAGCAGGTACTGTTAATGGAATTGAGTAAACGATATCACTGTATTATAGTTGTTGACAGTTGCATCGTAGGAGGTGAACAGGGGCCATTTACCATTGCAGATTATAGTAATATGTCAATAAAATTATCATGAACAAATGGATTATAGTACATTTAAACAAACAAAATAATTACAAAATTGCTAAATTGTCAGATTTTCAGTCAAAAAGAAAGTCTCCGATAAAATTAGCCTTGATAATTGTGGTCCTTCATAATAATATGTGCTCTGTTGACATTGTGTGAGAATGCAAAAATATTGTGGTCTATGGCTAATAGATAACATGCTTATATATACATAGATGCTCATTCGACATTAACCTGCTTGAGCAGACAATATCATGGATATGGTCTCTTTGATGTACACCCATACTATGATATTAATGTAATCCATTATACCAAAATTAGAACACCTTTCCTCCTATTTTCCCATGAGTGTGCAGATGCCAAGAGAATAAAATTAATAACGAGCATAGAATGTTCATGAATTAAAGTTAACATAGCAAACACTCATGGTACATTAGCTTACTCTTTCAGACATCCATCATCCACATAATCGCATCCCTGGTTCATTCCCATTCTAAATGGATCTGCTGCATCATAGTTGGGTCTGTACCACCTGGAATGTTGTGGACAATGCAGAACAGAAGAAATCTGCTATACCACTTGTCATAGGAAATTGAATTAAAAACAAATTAACCACCATGAACTGTGATTGTGCTTACAAAATATTCTGACATCATTTCAATTGTATGCAAACATGGATGTCAGCATTGTGTCTATTTCTTTTCACCAAGAACAAATCAAATATCTGTTGCTTGGGAGAATTGTAAGCATTAGTGCCACTTGCAGCAAAAATGTGTCCCAGTTGATTTTTTTAAAAAATCGCCATTGTGTTACTATATTGAATCATTTCGGGCTACTTCTGTTTTACACATATCTCAGGTATCTGAAGTGGATCCATATTATGACGTAAATTCATTGTTCACATTGACTGCTAGTAACTTCGGTGCACATGTGTACTAAATTGAATCCTGCATTCAAAGTATAATAAAGACCATGATGGTGGAAATTGGGTGGCTCAGCAGAAAATAGCTGTGGGAGATTATGTACTAGTTGAAGAGAGATACAACAACTAATGAGATCGGTTGTAGCATAATAATCTCAAGGGTATTTACAGAACAAACTCACCCACTATCCTCGTAGAGAGCCAGTGTGAATCTTGAAACAGGGGCATTTGAGGCTCCAACACTGCCAGTCATCAGCTCATTCTGTACAACAGTGAGAATAGCATTGTAACCACATTTCTCACACAATTCAACATTATTTCACATCTAACAACGTACGGCGAACACTCTCTGTTCAAAGTGAACCTTTCCTGTTCCTTGCAAAGGGACATCTTCTATGGGTACTCCAGATAATGAATCACAGCCAAAGAAATTCCTCCCTTCACGCTGTGCAGGATTTGATGGAGTAATATGAAGATATACATGCACACTATTGCCAAATGCATTATTATTGCTACCCTTATGATGTGAGAAATATGTGTAACGGATAGGAATAAGCAATCACACCACATTAGTCCTCCACCGGCAGTGTTAGTATTGATCCCTGTGGACCACCCACTGTTTAATAATCTTGAAACGTATGTGGTACAGTACTTCTCAGGTAATGGAAGTCAGTTCGGGATGGAGAAAAATATCTCTTACCCTTCTTTACATAGTTATCTTTTAGTAAAGAACCGAATGTACTATATACGTGTTGACTACTGATGTATGTATGTACATGCTCGGTATGGGCTATATATGTGCTGATAACTATGCATTATGTACTCGCTACGTACAGGTTTTGAAATTCTACAGAAAGCGATAATCGGAAGGAATATGACCCTTATGTGCTCTTTCAAATGTAAAAGAGATCCAAAAACTTTTCATTATGAGAAGAGTAATGTCATTGGAAAGATCCTCCCCGTCAGAATCCCACTTTGTTACTTTCGTTCATTTGAATTCATTTACTAAAACAGAATCAAGCCTTCGCCTGGCAATAAAAGAATCTGAGAGTGACAGCAGTAAGTCCAATGTACTGTCGAACAGTCTGTGCTAATTTTTCGAAAGACAAGCACTCAAATTCATCGGCTCACATTGGTTGATTTAGTCTTTATTACTTGGAATTGAATCACATGTACACTGTCATTGTCCAAGAATTATTATGTGTGCTGTGAGTAGCAATTATCACTGGTTGAAGAATGCAGAAGTACAGGTCACTCATTCACAGGTTAAGTACATGTCGACTACGTACAGTCTGAACACAAGTACAGGTACGCCCATAGTATGTTCAGTTTTAAGTTAAGTTCTACTGTATATCTAAATGCCATGAAACTCACCATTAGTGCAGGTGTTACAAACATGTCAACTTCATAAGAGAACGTCCCATTAGGAAAGGTAGTACGTCTGACAGGCTTCCTGTCTATAGTTGTCTTACTTGGCATGAAACTTTGGAGAGGAAGAAAACAATATTTATTACAGCAAAATGCATATACGTAGGCATGTAGTTCAAAGTGTTTCCACTTTGAATTGAACTTACAAAGGACTCTTATATATCATAGGCAGTCCAGTGCTGGGATCCCTGGCTGTTCGAGGATTACCATTCTCATCACGGTAGAAAGGATACAAAGCTCGATTGAATACCTGTATGCACACACACAAAGATGATAATTTTGATATTACATTACATGTCACACTGGATTTACACCATTCTGGGCAAATACAGTAGAATTTGTAAATTAAGATGATACAATTGTGATCATATGTATACCATAACATCATGAAATTTGCAAATAATTAGAATTTTTGACTGTCCACAAGAATATGCCACACCTGGTGCACTGTACTAAGGGCACCCGGACCAATTTGTATGTAACACTGTGTGTATCAGCAATGAAATATTGATGGCGGATGTACTCATTTACAGATATACCTTACAAAGTGGTGACATCATACAAACGTTAACAGTGAGTTACTGTGGTGTTCGACAGAGTATACAACATTTCTTGGAGTCGTCAATCGTGTTGTCTGACAACATTTGAAAACCCATAGACAAACATTGTTTGCTATAATATGTTATGATGCATGTGTGTGTTGCATGTTATAGGATACCGTCACAATACACTAATCAGCAGGAGAATTAATCATATGCATGAGGCTTAGTGTTCAACTCACCAGTGCATGAGTAATTTCGTGAGTTAAAATACTGCGTAACTGCATAATTCCAGCATCAAGTGCTCGGTTCACACAAATATTGGCTATTCCAACAATTGGCCTATGTATAGACAAAATATATACTAAAAAGATAGGTGACACCTTCGGTTTGTGAAACAATGATTAGAATTGAATGGTTAATCACTGACCCAATTATCCTAACAGACACTTCATTTGTACATATGTGTGCATGCCGGCATGTGTCCAAGAATAATAATAGTAACTACATGAATGTGTGATGTGCATATGTACGTACAGTGTCACTCGCTTAATATACTACCGGTTAATAGGCCAATTATAGGTTTATTATGCCACAATATTCTGGCGCAAATTCATCAGTATGGGGAAAGTATATGCATATTGTGCCAACCGCCAAATCCGCCATCCGCCATGTTTTTTTTGTTCCATTAGCACTTTCAGTACGCATTAGGTAACACTTATTAGGCCAAAGATTTCCAGTGATGTTAGTTTTCAAGGGAAGGTGGCAAGTGCGCAGAACACATTATTTGGAGCCAAAAAAACAAGAAATTTGTACACTTGAAGAAGCCAATCAAAAGTATAGCCAGGATGCGACCGTGGGGCATTATTCACACGAGTGTACGCTCAAGAAGGCTGGAAGAACACTGTGTTTACATGCATGTTCTGAAAGTCTTTTTACTGAAGTTTATTTCTTCTGCTATAATATCTAATAATAATATTACATGTTTGTGAAATTAACATTGTACTGTGAAGATAGTAGGAATTGGATATTAGGCCAAAACAGATAATAGGCCCAAATTTTCTAAAACGAATTGTGGCCTATTAAGCGGGTGGCACTGTATGTCCGTTTGATTAGTGTCGGCATATAATGCATGTAAACCTGTCGTATTGCTTCTCCAGCTGACAAGGAGCAGCATAAGCCAAGGCCGCACCACCCGGACCACACTGAGGGACTGTCAAGTCAGCAGACACATAAAGAACATAATCAGCATTCTCCATTCCTGTTCCATCTTGTCCAATTGTTTCACAGTTTGTCCCATCATCATCACATACTCTACAAGCCTGAGTGGAGGTACAATAGTCACAGTAACACCTAAGAATTCTCCAACAACCAACACCAGTCTAAAGGCTTACAGCAAGATGATCTTCAGGAAATTTTGCAAGCCCTCCACATTTTGAAGTATTAGCACATCCATCAGATCGGCGGCAGAAGCCATTAGGATTAAGAAATGGAGTTGAATTCCCATTGCAATCCCTATGGAAAGAAACCAAAATAAATAATTGCTGATAACTGGTGTAGCTGTCCAATAACATTGATACAAAAGCCTATATAAGTCCATATCTGTCACCACCACGTTATGGCCAAAAACTGGAAGCTACCAGTAGCATGAACCTCTATTATAACCCCAAAACGTTGCGGACAGCCCAAACATGGCAAATCAAGTTCACACACACTTAGCTGGATGGCATACAAACCTTTGAAAGAGAATTTTCCCTTGAAGTGGTCTGGCAGTAAGAGCTCTTTGAAAGAAGTCAACGACGTATTGGATAGCATCGACCTGTGTATATATATTAAAGTATAAATCAGGATGAATTGTGATTAATTACCAATGAAGGGGGAGTATTTACTACACAAGGCCATTCAATCTGATTACAAGGCTGTGTTAGGTTAAATTTTGTGCACTCTGAATGTTTCAGGTACCAACCTTCACAAGCTTCTGTAGATCTTGAGACAACCTTAAAAATATCAATGTAAAATAAATCAATAATAATAATATTGTAACATACACTTTAATTAAAAACCTGAATCTCAGCTAAGTAGGGCATATTAACGCTAATAACATTAATATGCAATAAAGAGAAGCAGATTCCAGCAAAGCTTTGAAGGGATATATTGAACTTTATATGTCTCCTAATTTATAATAATTCACCAAAGTCAAGTGGAATCTGGTAGATAAGGTACTTTTTTCATAAAAAACTGAATGACATCGGTCGGTCGTCGGATGAACGTCGGTTGACCGACTGCTGACCAACCGGGTGTTGCTTCGTATTAGCACATTGACCGCTATCGTGGACTAAAAAGGCTAAACTTCTTTTGGCAGCCTCGCCCTTTTCCGCAATTCCTCGTAGCACTTGAAGAAACTGCTAATGCCAGCCCTAGTAACGGAGTATCTTCCTCGTTCAAAATCTCTACAATCTGGCGGTATGTCTTCCCTTTGTGCTTAAGAAATAAAATTCGCTGTTTGACGTAGCTTCAGTATACCATTTCCCTTCGAGCCTCACTTAATAATGATTATGTAAGGGTTAAATTTTTTTTGACCATCAATGACCATCCGCTGACTGACCAGTGATTGACTGGTGACCGTTGGATAGTTGACCGCCAGACGATGTTCAGTTTTTTTTATGAAAAGTACCGTATTTACCCACACACCGACAAGGATGCAAAATATCACAAAAGTGAGGGTGGATCATTTCGAGATGCAATTTTATACTGATGGGGGAGAGAATCACAGGTTACGTATTTTCAATATGAGCCCAGTAAATGAAGGCTTGACCTATTTTTATGATAATGACATATCCTAGGACCCGTCATTGTTGCATCACCAAGAATGGGCAATCAAGTGTATGGATAAACCTTGGTCTGATAAAACAAATGGACAGTATATCTATCAGAATGTGATTTTTGATTACAGGAATTATTGTGACAGTCCAACTGCATTATGTTTGAAACTGACAATTACTTACGCATTCACAGTATCAGCAAAGATAGGTACAACCCTGATTGGTCTAAACTCTGATCCAGTTTGTCTCTTTCCACGATGAGGTCCACTAGCAGTATTGGCCACTGCTGCATACTTCAACTGTATGAAGAGGATGGGGAAGTAAACAAAAGTAAACAATAATGTGCTGCAAGCCTCTCCAGTTTAATAATGAAACTGAACCTAATGAAACCTGATACAACACAAAATAAAACGAATTAATTTATCGTCGTAACATCTAATATTATCTGGTTCAATACAGGAGTGGAGTCGTGTCGTCATCTTCAATCATTCCCTTATGGTGGCCAAGAAGGGTCACATGGGCCAACCTTGAGCTTGCATAAGCTGAGAAACAATGTATGGGTCAATCTTGCACGAACCGAGAAACAATGTACGGGCTAAGGTACGTACATACATAACTAATGTGGGACGGAAAAGGTTTTCACAATTGGGTATGGGAAATTTCCAGAGCTAGTAAAAGTATATGTGTATAATCTCAAATATATATAATATAAATAATATAATCTCTAAAATCCCATCACTAGGTGGTATCGATATTGTGTACAAAATGTGTGGATGTCAGCTATCTATGCTCAAAGTAACAATTCTCCCAGATGCGTGCCTACTTTTTTCAACAACTGCGTGTATGATGATTTGCCGCCATTTTCTGGTATTAGTGCTAAGCCGGGATTCACTGTACAATCATAGATCTGGTATAATCAATCCACTTTAGGCGTATTGTTGCAAATAACAATATTAAATGCATATCATTTTGAAGCTTGACATGTAAGCAATGTGGTAGAAACATAATGCACCATTTTTTGGTTGGAAATAACAAAATATGCCATGTTTCCACCATACTAAGGACTCAGGATGCAGTTTGTGGACATCATAATTTTAGGTAGTCATCAGACACTGCTTAGAAAAGAACGATACCATTGCAAAAAATTTTAGCTTGAGAAGATTTGGGAATAAAAATGAATCTGAATATTTACAAGAAGTTCAACCTGAACAATAATTACTGTACATGTTGCCAAATAGCCTCTGCGTCCAGTAATTTCCGTCTTGCAATTGGGCGTCTATATTTATTGCTCCGTAATACATAACTCCACTACGCATAGATGGATTACAATGCCTGTATCGTGGCCTTGTGGCTAAAAACATTTTCTTCGCTGGGCTTCTCTTCATCACTTTTAGTAGCAATTCCAACGATATTGTAACTAATATAAAATAATACCTAACTCCTAATTTATATTGTTTAATGTACGACAAGTGGTCGTGGTGGTCAGTGGTGATTGACATCGTCAACGTGATGTCACATTACTAATTATAGCCATTTAATGTCTGCCAACATGGACGACACACTGGCTGTGCATTTCGATGTCCCCAACGTAGACTACGAATCGCCGACTTTACAGTATATTAATCGGAAAATCTGTTCTGCAGGAAAATGGAAAGACGTTTTGTGATGCACAGCCAACGAATGTTGTCGCAAGATGAAATCCGGATCCAGGGGCACTCGATGAAGGAAAAACTTTCAGCCGTTTTAGCATAGTGAGTAAGTGGGCTAGACTTGAATGATAACCTTAGTCTGATACCTCACCGTTGCCCCTATTTCATGTGTGGCACCAATTGCCCCTCTGACCTCGAAGATGTTTGCTGCGCCTGACACAAATTTGACATAATAACATTATTGGACTAAATTCATCAGAAAAGTTCATTGAGACACCTTCGACCAATTAAGAACGTGGGCGACCTCGATCGGACTCCAGTAACGAACGGAAACAATTATTCCTCGCTTATGCTCGGCAATTATATTCATGCCCATATTGCAGTATCCATTTTAGTATGAAGAGCCGCGTGACCACTAGTGGTTATTGCAATGAATATCATTAGCAGGATAGACTCATACCGCTGATCGGTCGCCTTTTGAAGCCCATATCTTGGTTTCTAACGAACCGATTTTCATCGAATAAAACTGTAGAATTACTTAAATCTTCTAGAAGATGAATATTAACTAAAGATGCCTAAATAAGGATTCTAATAATTTCTCTGGAATCTCTACTTTTAGTCTGTCTATCTATATTTATCCAGCCATCCCTCTGTCCATCGGGCAATCACTGCACTATATAGACCATAGTACCTCGGCCCATAAATACTCTATGCAGTATAGGGTATCTATGCTCTGCCCGTGCATGCTCGGCCCGTGTGACCCTACTCGGCCGTCTCCCGATGTTTCAAAACGTGCCCCTAAAATGTATATTCGATCCTTAAGAGGTGGAACTACGTGTTTTGTGCCTTTTATGAAACTACTCCAATCGAAATAGAGGTGACACGGGTAGAGGTGAGGATGTGGTAGCGGATCGATGTTGTGAAGCTTGGTGAGTGCGGCTATAACCGCCCTATACGTACGGACACATCGACAACATGAATTCTAATCAATGCAGGCGTAATTTAGGCAATTGTAAGTCAGGTACTACACAAATCATACCCTTGTACCAAGCCATATCACCTTCTATCGGTCCTATACACTTGAGTGAACATACTTTAGTATGGCTTCTCAATTTGACAACGCATTAATTCTTCTTATATTACAGGCAACCTAAGATATTTTCATTGAACTAACACGAACAGCTCTTTCCGTACAATCTTGCGGACTAGACACACACATATGGAGACCCACAGACACCACCTAGCTCACCTGGTGCACGGGAGTAGGTAGATGTCCGCATTGGTACGTTTCTACTCCTTCAGTGAGTTTGGCGGCAGCGATGGCCAAGAGCAGTGTTGTAAGAACGCTAAAGATACCTCTGATTGGCAAGGAGGACATCTCCGGGCTGGATACGACGGATAATCTATATAGCTAATCACTCCTCGTGTGGTTTGGCCTTTATATCGAGGTAGGCGTAGCCTGCAATGTGTGAACACACGTGTGGCTTCCGGTATTAATTCCGTAACACAAAGGTGAGCAGAGGCGAGTTTTAGTCTCGTGGCGGGGAAGCCGTACGTTCCACCATTTCTAGTGTATAATTCTCTTACAAGCAATTCATAGAGCAGGGCCGTAGCCACCAGTCCGGTTGGTACGGTTTCAACCGGACCACTTTTCAGGGCTGTACCAAAAAAAATATTTCTAAAAATCTTTTCCCTTGTTACTAAGGGAGAAACAATATCGAATTCCACTCAAATCACTTGGGTGTCTCTTTTAGAATCAGGAGGACCTACGCTGAAGTTATTGCCTTTATAGATGTCGTTGCGCTTGAATTCTAGCCCAATTCCTAATCCCGGCGTTTTGAAATCGGCCATCTTTTTTGCGTTGTATAAATTACAATATAAATTCACTGTCGCGGTTATGCATAGGAATCTATATATTTTATATAGATAATAATAATAATAATGGATTCCTATTCCTACTATAATACATTATTATTATCAAATAAATTGGCATCAAGGACTACCTCTGAAGGCCTAAAATCCAAAATTTTCAGACCCCCTGCATTATGCCTCGCCATATCTACATATTACCGTAAACCTGACCACTTCACATTCGATGGCTACGGCCCTGTAGAGTCGTGTACACTTACTAGACCGATAAAACAGGTAGCAAAAATTTGATTCTTAGGTGCACAATTGGTAGTTACAGTAACCTCAAATTTACGAATGTATTTACATAATCATCGAAGAAAAAAATGGGGATAAACTAAGGAAAATTCACGCGAAAAGTTTGTTCTCAGAGAGGTGTATATGTACATAGAATTCTATGATTCAAGGGAAGCTTGAGCGTACTGTCAACTGCTATGAGCTAAAGGAAGTTAACACCAAGGTTCATGACCTTCACAGTAAGTATGTGACCTTAGTATGAAAGAACTTACATCATGAATTCAAAATTTAGCTCTGATGGGGAAGGAATCCACACAAGACTGTTACTCCGGACATAAGCCTAACTATAGAGTGAGTGCTATGTGCTGTAACTATATCAGTGGGAGTGTTCTATTTATATAGCTTACTACCAGTCTGCCACGAGAGGATGGATACACACATTGGGCGTTCCTTGTCTGACTGCAGTCTACCACAGAATGTCATTGTCCTGCACGTGATTATTACCTACAGAGGTCAGCACGTGTACAGTAAAATTCTAATGTGACAGCGTCATGCACTGTGTGTGGTGTGTGTGGGGGGGGTGTTCACTTCCTATGACGGTATATGTCGGGGAATTACGTACCTATCCATAAGTAGTAATACGTTGAAGCAACCTTTTGAGGGTCTATATAATATGCCTATATATGCTTAGAAGAAGAAATATAATATACATGCGTATATACTTACCTACTATGAGCTAACGGAAGTAGACACCAAGGTTCAAGACCTTCACTGTAACTGTTGGGCCGTTAGGATGAAAGACCTCATTACGAATCCAATAGTTCGTTCTGGACCAAAGGATTTTGTGCATACAGCTGTTACTCCCTGCAGAACTATAAAATGCAAGTAATGAACTAAAATTAATGGACATGTTTGATTCATGTAGCTTACAACCCACCATGCACCTATACATGTTACAGTAATAACCTATGGGGATACGGTACCTCAAGGCATCAATGTTTGGCGTCACCCTTCTGACCGAAAAAACCCGCAGAATGTCATTACTGTGTGTGTGTGTGTGTGTGTGTGTGTGTGTGTGTGTGTGTGTGTGTGTGTGTGTGTGTGTGTGCGTGTGTGTGTGTGTGAAGATTCACAGATGTTGTATAATGCGTGAAAAGTTGGTTCTCAGAGTGTTGTACATAGAATTTTATGGATTCAAGGGAAGGGTACTGCCAACTGCTATGAGCTAAAGGAAGTTAACACCAAGGTTCATGACCTTCACAGTAAGTATGTGACCTTAGTATGAAAGAACTTACATCATGAATTCAAATTTAGCTCTGACGGGAAGGACTCCACACAAGACTGTTATTCCGGATATAGCCGTAACCATAGAGTGAGTGTTATGTGCTGTAACTATATCAGTGGGAGTGTTCTATTTATACAGCTTACTGCCAGTCTGCCATGCTACTATCAGTATGTAACGATGTGTTATGACATAATTGAAGGAGAGGCGTATGATGGACACACACATTTGTCTGACCGCAGTTTACCGCAGAATGTCATTATCTGGCATGTGTTTACCTACAGAGGTCATCACGTGTGCAGTAAAATTGTAATGTGCTAGACCGAAGGATTTTGTGCATACAACTGTAACTCCTTACAGAACTATAGCAACCGTTACCATGGAAACAGTACTATCATACAGCAATTTTATAATGTATAGAGCATTAGCAACGGATGCTATACTGGTTAAAACAAGGACACTCGGGCAGTATGACATAAAATACACTCTCCCTCGGGCCTTCACAACCTTGGGACTCAGTATTTTTATGTCATAATGCCATTGTGCCCATGTCTTAACCACTAAATAGAATGAGAGCAATGAGCTGAAAGTAGTGGACATGTTTGATTTATGTAGGCTACAACCATCCCACCATGCACCTATGCATGTTACAGTAATAACCTAGGGGGATACGGTACCCCAAAGCACTTGATGTTTGGCGTCACCTGTCTGACCGAAGAATACCGCAGAATGTCATTACAGTGTTTACCCTACGGAGGTCAACATGTGCAGTAAACATGACAACGTCGTCATGTGTGTGTGTGGGTGTGTATTAACTTCATCTATAGTGGTATATGTCTAGGAAATTATGTGCCTATCCTACAAGAACCTATATACATTCAATTAGTAAACACGTTTCTAGTACATATAACGTGGTATTGGACTATGCATAATATTATACGTAATTGCAGTATAAAATGTCATATATATACATAATACCATGCATACATGATATGTACATACCACACACTATACCACAGATTATGCACATGTACACTGACACACAAACGCAAATGAACGCAATGCATGCAGATGCAATAGGACCAGTGTACTTCATCACAGTAAACCTGGAGAGCAGCAAAAATGCACATACTGTTCTCTATGCAAGGCCTACCGTATGTACCTAGGTGTACACAATCTTGAATATAATATTATATAGACATATATACTGTACCACGATTACTATAATCATACAATCTAGGACAGTGCCATATATAATGTAAATGCTGTGAAGGTGTTGAATCAAAATTATACACTTACTTATGTACTGCAACATAGCAATATTATATCGTTAAGTGGATAAATTTGATTATTATGTACGAGGATGTAGTTACATAATAATATGTGTGTATGTATATAGAATCATGATCAATCCTGAACAAACATAATATTATACACTTGCATGACATCCATGCCCACACCAACATATATATACGTATACCGAGACAGACCCACAACATACACATCCACCCACTTAGATATATACGAGCACACAACACACATACACAATGTTATAATTATACTCTCACGCACACTGTACACAAATCCTCCTCCATGCAGGATTTGTGCATGTGTTTGTGTGAGTGTATATACATATAATAGTAGACTCTAAAACCTTGCATATAATATCGCTATATTTATAAGAAACAACTTTGGCCATGAAGTATATTATTATCATATATATCCATCAAGACTGAATTGGAAATAATAAGCTAATAATAATATTATTATTATCATAATTATGTATTATAATCAAATGGTCATTTGTTATTTTATTTACAATAATTATCTTATATTATATTTATCGAATTACACATTTTATTATCATAACATGAAATTATTATTAGTTAGTATAGTAGTCCTACTATTATTATTATGCAACTGCTTTGAAAAATGAAATATTTAAAATTTAATGCTTTCAACATAATTATCGAGATATTATTATCATCAAGGCATAACATGTTAGTCTAACAGTTTTATCACGCATTAAACATGGCATTTCTAATCATGGTAAACCTAGTTATATAAAACCCATACTTTAACACTTGTATCCAAAGTAAGATTTTAACAAATATTAATACTTCACTACGTCTCCAACTCATAGTAAGTTTTGTCTCTGAACCTAACAGGAAACATTACAACACAAGAGATAGGGATTACAGGAAGTACACTCAAGTCATATCAAAACATGTACTACAGTAACTGCGAAATATTTAGTACATTATAATAATACTGTGTATGTGTGTGGGTGTCCATGTTTACTAGTTGTGTGGCTTTCATAATTTACAGTGTTATTGATACTAAACATACACATAGCTACACATAGCATGAGAAACCATAGCAAGTGCTCACAGTTTACTGTAACAGTTACTGGTGAATATATAACAACAATCACAATGAACAGTAAACTTAAATAGCAGTAACCAAAACTACCATATCCTCAAAAGGTACTTCACACGAAATACAAATATTCAACTAAACAAAATATGCATTATTTAGTGGTTAAAACATGGGCACGAGGGCATTATGACATATAAAATACCGAGGGCGAGTGTATTTTATATGTCATAATGCCCGAGTGTCCATGTCTTAACCATTATAGCATCCGTTGCTAACGCTTTATACTGTTGCTAGCGCTTTATACATTATAAAATTGCGGTATAATAGTACTGTTTCTATGGTAACGGATGCTATACTGTTTTAATACTATGAATTTTGTACATTTGAGAGGATAGTATTTACTATTATAAGAAACTGTTAATGTACTAAGCATTTAATTTATTTAACTGCCATTTTAGTGCTGTTATAATATTATGTAGGGTATAAACTAGG
>OZ026570.1:2665778-2913278 GCA_964020155.1 Chondrilla cf. caribensis
AACACTTACCGTCTGTAAGGATTTCAATTTCATGCGAGTGTCAATTGCATTATGAGAAGTGGAAAATCTTCCAGGCCAGTTGCAATATGTTGGAAAGTTCCTAATATCTATTAATCAATATTAATTGTAATTCCGATATGAACACATACAGTACAAGCTTGCCTACATGCATCAGCAAGAATAGCTGTTCCTAATTACAGTCATATCATGCGATTTGTACGTGCAAGTACACAGTATATGTGTAAACATTTTGCTTTGTAACCTTCGACATGTAACAAAATACTGTGGTTGAAGTTCAATTATTATGCCACACACGGTATATTATACTCACAAGGGTACCGGTACAACGCTGGGCATACATAATATGTTTGTACTGTAATAATTCCTCTCCATCACACAGGGCCCAGGATTAACGCTGATGGGGGGTGTTAGTAACACCACAGTACCTTTGAGTTACACGTTGAGATAAATTGATCTACACCTTTTAGTCAAATATTTATATGGTTTGCTTTAGACTTCACCATGTTATAGCCGACTATTTCCCAGGTGACCATCCAATAAAGACAAGTGCTATTATCAGTACATAGTCTAAGTGTACTGAGTGTAAATTGAAATCCCATGACATTGACTATTGTTGGCTGAAATGACTACACAAAGGGTTGATATTGTGTTGACAGTGAGGAACTTACAGTAACAAAAGGGCAATAATCGGCAATTGGGTCAATTCCACCCAAGTCTGGATCGGAGAAGTACTAAAAGGAAAAAAAAAATGGTAAAATGCAAGGGGACAAGCATGATAGATCAGTGTACGGTGCCATTCATATTGGGAACCATGCAAATTCATTGCTTTTAGGTTAACCTGTGCATGACTACCATTAAAGTGGTCATTTTAGGAACCGAAGTTGATGGTGTAATGAATATCACCCTCTTTTGAGATAATTCATATTTGTCAATAACTGGTGAGTAACTATTGAAATTTGCACAGACAAGTGTGAATGCATATAATTATTATGGCCAGGGATTCTGTAGTGTGCCATTACCAATACACATTACAGAAATGTGTCCTGATCAGTATAGCAAGCAACATCAACAATAATTAATTTGAGTTGAAAACTCGAGGGGCTGCCACACCCCGCACTCAAATTACTTGGGTGTATTTTTAACATATGGCAAAGCTGTTGCACTCGAATTATAGCCCAATTTCTAATTTTCTGCGTGTCAAAATTGCCCATTTTTCACAATAAAAATTATGATATGAACATACTGTTATGGTTACATGTAGAAATGCATAATACTATATATCTATTGATCAGATGAGCATAACATATTGGAAATCAAAATGAAAGTTATTTAAGGGCTGCCATAGACAGCCGCAGCTCCTAAATTATTCATTCACGGTACTTATTGTAACAATGTATTCTGATCAGTGGTAGCATCAAAAAGACTGACAGCTAGGGATATGTATATCTTATGTATCCCTGAAATCATCAGATGTGACAATTGATTAATCGATTAGCTACCAAAAGGTCAGCAAGTATCAAATCAAGATACATGATATTTATACCACCTTAAGAAGAAATCACAGGGAATATAGATCTTCATATGAAACACTTCGGCTTTGTCCTCAGTATTCCATAGCAAGGATCCAATCCCTGTGAGTCCCTCCCGAAGGTGATATACCATTCACATATAACTATACTTGCATTCATTCATATGACACATATCACTTGAGTATTTGATGTATTCAAAGTAAGAAATACAATAAACCATGCCACACACAACCACATACCTGGAAGTTTGGATCAAATGGAGTTGTCTGATTGAAGTTAGTACAAGCCCCTATGGATCCTCTGTCATATTGACATGAGGAGTTACCACCAAATTCCCTGAAAAAGCTAGGTCTTCCAAGAAAAGAAGCAAGACTGACGAAGAGGTACTGGGAGGTATCATCACAAAAGAGAGGACGCAATGAGAAATTTCTACAAAGAGAAAAACATGAATGCAATGATATGATGTATATTTCCACCAAGGAATGTCCCAGCATGGGGTAATATGTTAAATAGTAGGTATGTTGTGAAGGAAACTAGTCTTAAGGCGAGGAATACAGACTGTGTTCAACTCCTAACATACTCACTGGAAACAATATGCTCCAAATATCTGCACAACCAGTGGTACGTACTAGTTACTGCTATTAAAACTGCATGAGTGGACGATATCACTGTATTATGATGAGTTGCATGGTATAGGAGGTGAACAGTATCACTGTCAATAAAATTATCATGAATTGAGGAATACAGTACTTTTCAACAAATGAAATTACAAAAATCCCGCATTTTTAGATTTTAGACTATTAGAAAAATTTAACATAAAAAGTTTCTGATAAAATCAGCTTTCCATAACATTGTTTCATAATAATAATAATAATCATTTATTTGACATTGTGTGAGAATGCAAAAAGTATTGTGGTCTGTGGCTAATTGAAACAAAATTACATGAGTGTTTATTTGATATTGCCCCGCTTAAGCCGACAATATCACTGCTATTATCCTGGTAGTCCCTTTGATCTACACCCATACAGAGCAAAAATATTATATTTTAGATTATTATAGTAATCCATTATACCAAAATTTCCATACAGACGGAAAGTTTCGCGGGACAAAACTTTCGGGAATCGTTCAATTTCACAAACTTCCCAACAAAAGTTTCGTGTTTACAATGCCTATCGCATTAATTGATTGTCAGATGAATACGTCATTGCGTGTTCACGAATAAAACTTCCGTGAATACCAGTTTCTACGCGAAATTCACAAAACTTTTAGTCCATGAAACTTTCCCGCTATATGGTATAGCACGTTTCTTCTATTAAGTTCCTGAGAATTGTGTGTGTGTACATGTGTGCATGCGTGTCTATAAGAATATAAAAGAACACTCATGGTACATTAACTTACTCTGCCAGACACCCTCCATCCACAAAATCACATCCCTGGTTCATTCCCCATCTAAATGGATCTGCTGCATCATAGTTGGGTCTGTACCACCTGGAAAGACGGGGACAATGCAGAATTGGCACTTGCACTTGCATATGTAGATTACCAATCAACTTCACAATTTTTTAGATTAAATTGGAATATCTATACTATGGAAAAATTGTAAGCATTCGTAACATGTGCAGTGAAATGTGTTCGAATCGACCTTTTCAAAAAATTACCATTTTTTGCATATTGATATGCAAAGATAATAGAGTCATTCCATGCTATTTATGTGATAGATGCATATATATTTATATAAATATGTATGTAAATATACGTATTGTACACATTGACTGCTATTAACTTATGTGCACATATGACATTGTACTAAATGATAGATGCTGTATCATAAGCTTTGCATATCACAGATAAGAATACATAAGCCATTTTAGGAAAAGAGCTATTAAGTGTTTCTATGGATTTGTATATAATTACACAATGGTGCTAGCTGTCAATCAGTTGCTATTAATTTTGAAAGCACACCTTTGGTTGAGCAATGATTTGTAGCGTGTGAACAGGAAATAACCAATTATCCACAATGCAACATCAAATGAAGTGTGCGTACATTAGGGAAGTGTGCACACATCACAAATGTGTGCACTGCTTTTCTTTTGAAATCGCCCATGCAACATACCACATTTAAATATATTGTACACATTGACTGCTATTAACTTATGTGCACATATGACATTGTACTAAATGGAATTGTGCTTTACAAAGTATAGTAAAGACCAAAATCTCATCTGGTGGACAGTGGGTAGTTTTTGCAGAAAATAAGTCTGGAAAATTATAATTATACTATTAAAGAGCTGCAGCAACTAAATTAGTTCAGTTGTTGCAAAATAATCTCAATGCCATTCATGGAACACACTCACCCACTGTCCTCGTAGAGAGCCAGTGTGAATCTTGAAATGGGAGCATTTGAGGCTCCAACACTGCCAGTCATCAGCTCGTTCTACACAGGAGGGAGAATAACCTCATAGCTACACATTGTATACAATTGAACATGACATACATACATTGAACACTCTTTGTTCAAAGTGGAGTCCTCCTGTACCTTGCCTAGGAACATCTTCTATGGGAACTCCGGAAAATGAATCACAGCCAAAGAAATTCCTCCCTTCACGCTGTAGAGGACAACAGAGCGATGTGAGATATACATGCACATTATTGCCTCATGCATTATAGTTGCTACATTCAACAAATGTAGCAATTTTAGCCCTTACAATGTCAATACATTTGTAGTCCTTACACATATTTCTCGGAGCATATTTTATGCTATTATGGATAGAAATTAGCTTGTTTACACCACATTTGTCCTGCACCTGCAGTTTACTATTGATCCTTGTGGACCACCCACTGTTGGACAGTCTTGAAATGTATGTGGCAAATCATACTATAATTAGTTTGATTAACTTGATTGTTAACTCTGGCTTCAGCCTTATAAACAAACATGCTAGAGTGTACAGCCCTACCAGAGGTACTTCAGTTTTTACATAATTCATAAACCATTTACCCTTTGAAATATTAAAGTCACTACAGTAGAGGAGGAAAAAAGACTCACCAATAGTGCAGGTGTGACAAACTTTTCAACTTCAAAAGTAAAAGTCCCATTAGGGAAGGTGGTACGTCTGACAGGCTTCTTGGCTACAGTTGTCTCATCCGCGATAAAGCTGTATGTACAGATGATAAAAACATGATATTTTTGGTAGTAAAATGCAGGCATGCAGTAAAAAGTTTCCACTTTGAATTGAACTTACAAAGGACTCTTATACGTCATAGGCAGTCCAGTGCTGGGATCCCTGGCTGTTCGAGGATTGCCATTTTCATCACGGTAGAAAGCATACAAAACTCGATTGAATACCTGTATGTACACACATGGATAATAACTTTGATATTTGTATTTACATGATTATGGGAAAATATAGTATTAGTACATTGTTAACCTGTCCATGATAATATTCTACTCCTTAAGCTTGGCTCAGTACTAAGGGTGCACACACTCAGACAGTCTATCAGACAGACTTGCATGTTGACAAATACAGTTAATATTCGTTAATCTGCCCTCGGTTAATCCACCAAACGGTTTTATTCGCCATATTATTATGAAACAAATTCGCTTTCATGGCTGCGCTATACAAGTAATTCGCCATCTCGCAATTCCGCCATCCACCATTCTTATGTGTACCAATTTGCACTTTTCATGGACTTTAGTTACAGACAATCCACCAATTTCTAAGAAGTTGTTTCAGTGTAGAGCAAAATAGTAGCAAAGTGTTCTAAAATTGACTTGACAATGAAGTAGAAGAAGTAGATTTCCGAATTCAGTAAGAGGAATCCGACAACAACTTAAAAATATACTCACAGACTGATTCTCGATGACACGAAATGTACATATTGTGCAGCAAATGGTAGGAAACATCTGGAAGAAGATCAGTATAATCCGCCATATCATTAATCTGCCAAAATTTCACCTGAACCACTTGTGGCGGATTAACAAATATTCACTGTATTAAATTATTATTATATTCGACAAAACCTGTTTTGGCGAATTTTCTCACAATTTCGTTTTTTCTGCTAAATGTTATCAAAATAATATTGATGGAATTTCTCTGAAAGTGTACCGACATTATACGATGCTATATTCTGGAGTTAGAGCTACTTTTATTTTTTTAAAAAGTGCCATTTTATTTGATAAGAAGATATGTGGATGGCACGATTTAGGCATGGAATCATAATATTAGATGAGGATAAAATAACAAAGGCATATGGATATGCGATATATGGATATGCGATATATGGATATTATGTAGTGAAAATCATTGAACCATATATTATACTTGGAACAATTCTTTTTGTCCCTAAACACATCCAAAGAGCTATAAAATGGAATGATATGAACATGGTGCCATGTTTTCAATTAGGTGATATCATACGTATATAGATATATAAATAACAATAACATTGTTTGGATTTATGAAAATAGATTATTTTCACTAACGAGTGACTTGACACACGACATAAAACTCGGCATATCTCAGTAAAGGAATATGCTATCCAATTTCCGAGAACGTTATGATCATAAAGCTAAGTGATAAATTTAACACATGCAGGCTATATACACGAGATAACGACTTTTTTCAGATCCTACAACATAATATTATATTGATTGAAGATGAATTCAGCCACGAATACCTCACAAAGTGGTGAAATTTAACTGAAGTTACGGAAAAGTAACGGCATATGCTATCCAATTTCTGAAAACATTATCATAAAGCTATCACATGTGCACGCAATGCGAGGGATTACCACTTTTCTCAGATCCTACAACATAATATATTGATCGAAGATGAATTCAGCCACAAATAACTCACATGTGGTGAAACTTTACAAAAATTGAAAAATGAAAACACCCCTTGAAGTAGACATGCTGGCTAACAGTGTTTCGAAAACTGTAAACTGACATTGTTTTTATGTCTTATGATGGCACACATGCATGTTGTATGTTTGAGATATTGTCACAATACACTAATCAGCAGAAGAATCAATTATAAGGCTTTAGTGTTCAACTCACCAACGCATGAGTGATTTCATGAATTAAAATACTGCGTAACTGAATAATTCCAGCATCAAGTGCTCGGTTCACACAAACATTGGCTATTCCAACAACTGGTCTATGTATAGAAAAAAAATATGTACTAAAGGGAAAGGTAACACTTAGGTTTGTGAAACAATGATTGAATTGTGTGGATTTGGCTATTCCATACTGTCTATGCTGATCACTGACCCACTCATCCTAAACGACACTTCATGTGCACGTGTGCAAGCATAATATGTACTACACGTAAGTGTGATGTGTATGTGTATGTCCGTTTGAGTTAGTGTCTGTATATCATGCATGTACACCTGTCATATTGTTTCTCCAGCTGACAAGGAGCAGCAAAAGCCAAGGTGGCACCACCTGGAGCACACTGAGGGACTGTCAAGTTAGCAGACACATAAAGGACAAAATCAGCATTTTCCACTCCTGTTCCGTCTTGTCCGATTGTTTCACAGTTTGTCCCATCATCATCACATACTCTACAGGCCTGAGTGTGTGGAGGTGCAATGGTCATAGTAACACCTAAGAATTCTCCGACAACCGACAACAGTCTATAGACTTACAGCAAGATGATCTTCAGGAAAGTTTGCAAACCCTCCACATCTTGAAGTATTAGAACATCCATCAGATCGGCGGCAGAAGCCATTAGGATTAAGAAATGGAGTTGAATTCCCATTGCAATCCCTATGGAAAAAAACCAAAATCAATATCTTGGACAACTGGTGTAGCTGTCTGACAAAATTGTTACAAAAGCCTACATTGGTTAAAGTCCAACAAAACACAATGTCATTGTCTAATACAGGAAGCTAGCAGCTAGTAGTGTGAATTATAACACTAAAACTTTGTAACACGGCAAATCAAGTCCACACACACTTATCTTGATGGGATACAAACCTTTGGAAGAGAATCTTGCCTTGAAGTGGTCTGACAGTAAGGGCTCTTTCGAAGAAGTCAATGACATACTGGATAGCATCATTCTGTGAGTATACATCAATTTATAAAATCTGGATGAATAGTGTTTAATTCTAGTCAAATGTACGTAGGTGAGGAGATGCATGATTACCAATGAAGGGGAAGGATTTACTACACATGGCCATTCCAACATGACTAGAAGGCTGTGTTAGGTTTTATTTTGTGCGCAATTTGTCAGGTACCAACCTTTATAAGATTTTGTAGATCTTGAGACAACCTTTGAAAAATATAAAATATAAAATATAACTAAATATTGTTACATAACATACAATTTAATCAAACCTTAATCTCAGCTACGTATTGCATATTGCATAATTTAAAACCTGAATCTCAGCTAAGTAGGGCATATTAACGTTAATATGCAATAAAGAGAAACTGATTCCAGCAAAGCTTGAAGGGATAAATAGAACTTGATATGTCATCTAATTTATAATAATTTAGCAAAGACAAGTTGAATCTGATCGTAATTTACACACACGCATGCACGCATGCAGGCACATACAAACGCATGCACACACACACACACACACACACACACACACACACACACAACACAAACACACACACTGATTGGAGGACAAAATACCATCAGCCTGGAGTGAAGGTGGATTCTCCCGGGATGCAATTTATATATATACTGATGGGGGGAAGGAATCACAGGTTTTCTACAATATGAGCCTGGTAACTGAATGTTTGAAATATTGGGGATGGGCCTGCGGCAGCCCTATATTGTTTTAATTTCAACTTCCGGTATGTTACACTATTATTATTATATATATATATATCATAATATCTGTTCCTATACGTAACTGCAACAATGAAATTATATTATTATTTATATTGCGCAAAAAATGGCCGATTTCGAACGTCGACAATTGGAAATTGGGCTGGAATTCATGTGCTGAAGCTCCGCTGGACAGAACTCAAATTACTTGTTTTTCATGATAATGACATATCATAGGACCCGTCTTGTACATTTGCATCTGATTCACCAAGAATGGGCATTCATGTCTATGAATAAACCTTAGTCTGATAAAACAAATGGACAGTATATCCATCAAAATGTGATTTTTGATTACAGGAACTATCGTTAGAATCCTACTGCATTATGTTTGAAACTGACAATTACTTACGCATTCACAGTATCAGCAAAGATAGGTACAACCCTGATTGGTCTAAACTCTGATCCAGTCTGTCTCTTTCCACGATGAGGTCCACTAGCAGTATTGGCCACTGCTGCATAGCTCAACTGAATGAAGTAGACAGGGAAGGGAACAATGATGAACAATATCATACATCAAATGACAAAATTAATTTATCATACTAGAAATCTCTACATGCTAGCAGCTAATAATATCTGATTAAATGCACAAGTGGAATTGTGTCATTATATCTTCAAACTCAATCATCCCCGTCTCCCAATACTTCAAAAAGTGCCCCTGGAATGTAATTACGATCCTTAAGCTACATGTGTTGTGCCTCTTATGAAGCTACTTCGATTGAACTAGAGAGGTTACATGTGAGGTTAATGTTAGGTAGTGGGGGTGGATGTCAGAAAACATTGATTGGAGGTCCACAACATGAATTCTAATCAATATCTGCATAATTTAGGTAGTTGGTAGCTACATAAATCATACCCATGTACCAAACCTTATGACTTTGTATTGGTCCTGTCATGGAAACTTTTGTCCGGGTGAACTAGGGTGAACTAGGGAGAAATGGTCCGACTTTGGGAGTTTTGGTACGGGTATATACCGCACTGCTTGAAATCACGATCGATCTATTCGAAGTGCATCTGCGATTGCTCACCAGGCTACATTGTTCTTTGTGGCTCACGTGGTGTGAGGTGAACCGTATGAACTCGATGCGTATTAATTCTGTTAATTGGCAGGTGTGAACTGGTCGCTATTTGGGCTAGACCGTCCCATCCCTTTTACGCCCCTCGGCGTCTCTTAGGGACGGTCTAGCTAGCTAGACTAGGTTGAACCCGGGTTCAATCCGCTGCGAATTCCGCGAAGTCATGTGAACACGTCAAACCGGGTTCAACCCGCTTCGCAGTGCGCATCTGAAAGGCTTCACAACATATTAATTCTTCGTATGATACAGGCAACCTATATTGAACTAACACGAATAGCTCTTTCCGTACAATGCTGCGGACTAGACACACATATGGAGACCTAGCTCACCTGGTGCACGGGAGTGGATTGATGTCCGCATTGGTACGTTTCTACTCCTTCAGTGAGTTTGGCGGCAGCGATGACCAAGAGCAGTGTTGTAAGAACACCTCCGATCGGCAAGGACGACATCTCTGAACTGGATACGACGGATAACCTGGCTATGTAGCCAATCCTCGTGGGATTTCCTTCTTATATCGAGGTAGACGTATGATGCAATGTGTAACATACAGTACGTGTGGTTTCCGGTAGTAATTCCAATTATGGAATAATATCACTAAGGTGACTAAGCGTAGATAGCAAGGGTAAGTTTTATAGTCTCCTACACGTGGGAAAGCCATAGCTACGTTCTACCGTGACGATCTCTAGTCTATAATTTTGTTTCAAGCAATTCATAAAGTTTTGTACACTTACTAAGACCAATAAAACAGGTAGCAAATTGTTACTACTCAATTAACGATATAATCCTTAATTTCTAACTTTCATTCTCTTTCGCATTAAACCTTTAAGTTTAAGGTCACATTTCACAACATTGTTGTTTGAGATAGATCCCAAGTATATCCCAATTTTGCTGAATTGACTTATTCCTTTGATAACCACTGTTGCCTTGGAGATGAGATAGAGATCGCTCATCGTATCTAGAATTTTGTTGACGTTAATTTCACTTTCTTTCAATTTGATATGTTTACTGGAATGCCAGAAACTCGAGTTGGAAGACATGACTCTGCTCAATGGATACTCTTGAGAAGCCCACTTCAGGCAGTCTGATGAGTCACTAATCAACAGTAGTGGTCTGTCAATGCTGTGGTTTTTTTACCGCCCTTTGCCCACAATCAATGAAAGCTTTCCAAGAGGTTTGGTCAATTTGCTAGCATCCAACCTTTGAATAAAAATCCATGAATTTTTCATTGTTTTCTTCCAAAGCTGTTCTGATGTGGACTGCTACAAATGGGTGGTGCAAGAATCCCATTTCATTCAATCTCTTCTCTCCTCTCTCAACTACACTGTCACTAAATTTATACATCAATCTGCTAGCCTTATATGATAGATAAAGTGCAAGATTCTTTGCTGTTCAAGGTATTTGGCTCTTTTGGCCTCTTTACAGAAATAGGCAACATGTTGGAGCTCCATATGTACGCCAATCTGGTGAGAATTATTACAGAGCACCTGTTGGATGAATACCCTGTCATAGTACACATGTTTGTATTGTGTACTATATGCATAACCTACTACATCACCTTTAGGAGCATGTGCACAGTTGGCACACAAGTTGGGTTTGAATAACTCGGAACTTAAAGGTGGATCCATTTTCCAGTTTAACACATTTGGTACAAAGACTTCCACCCACTTATCAGATTCCCTAAAGTTAGTGGACCACTCCACAGTGAAGAATCGCTCTGTCAACATAGCAAGAAAGAATCCTACGAAAGTTTTCTCAAATTGGCTACCATAGCCAGTACAATGATCGTCACACCAGTAAGATAACGTTCTGAGATCCACAAGTATTGATTCGATGTTGCTACCCATTCTAAGCTCCTCTTTTATCATGTGGTGAGTTCTGTTATGCCAGGCAACATACAGTCTTATCTTGTCAAACAGCTCCCTCCATGCTGATGGATACTCCGATACGTAAGCAATACATTCCTTCTCCGTGTTAATGTCAACATACACCCCACCATAGAAGAGTATCTGTCGGCAAATCCTCGTGGCTTCTATCGCCGTAACATTTTCGTTCGTTTCAGCTGCTTCAGGAACAGCTATTAAGCCACTATTGAGGACTTCATGATCACTTTGACGTCGAAGGCCGTGATAGGAAGGTGAGCTCGAGATCGAGGGAAATTCTTCTTCTCTGATTGTAAAGTAGTGTTCGCCTAGACTCGGGACGTTGCCAACTAGGGTGGATAGGGTATAGTTACTGCTACGATGGCGATCGCTACAAAAAGTAATATGCGACTCTTTTTCAACATTCCAGCCGTCTCCGTACATCTATAGACGGATTCTGTTAAAGCATATAGTTACTCGATCACAATCCGGAATGTTGCTTGAAATGCCAAACATTCAAGTAACCATACCGTAGATCACATGGACTTCTATAGCGCCAAGCCAGTTACAGAAGCGCGATTTAACGGATTCGCTTTTAAGTTAGCCTGGATCACTCTCGTGTATACGGGCTTACGTATACATCCACATTGTCGACGTGCATGGGCATTTCACGGGAATCCGATCAAAGCTCTCGGTAAAATTGTCCGTATGATCATTTTTACTTGGGGAAATTGGCCTAACGAGGTATTGGTTCTTGATTTTATTGTGTAACAAGCACTTATTATTATACAGTCATGCAGGGTATTATGCATAACAAGTATTGGGAGTGAGAATACGTACATCAATGTCATTATGATGTGTATCAAATGTACATGGCATTGTATGCATGACAGAAGTGTTAATTCAGTAAAACTTCATAAGCTTTTATTAATTGATGCAGCAGTTTTAAGGTTCTTGGAAAGGTTTTCTTAAAGCCTGGTATATACTATATAGTCTGAGAGCAATAGCATTTTAAATGTAATTGTAATTACTTATACTAGCTAGACTAACCTATATACAAATCATAGTATTATAGTCCTTAGCACCTTGAGAAGCCTTGAGTTATAATATGCTTTACGGGAGACAATGAAAAATGGATGATGTTCAATTTCAATGTTTCAATTAACCCTGGATAAATAATTTGGCTTGCCCTATCTATAATGGGACAATTTGTTTCAATTCCGTTACATCTGGGTAGGGTTATAATTATGGCTTTGAAATGCCATTTTGGACACTGTCAGTTGATTTGCAGGAATTGTTGTAGCACAACTACAGATCAAATTGGGCTAGAATTAGAATGCAATGGTTTTGCTCAACGTAATTTCAGCAAAGATTATTCCCTATAACCCTATAAGGGCTTCAGACGTCCAAGTAATTTGAGTATTTGTTGCTGGTAACTACTAGGTTTAGTTTTCATATCCACACCTTCATCTGCAGTTTACAACTGAGATCATTCAAGGATTCAATAACAATTCATCGTCATAAAAACACACACTTATAACAGCTGGTCGAATTGCTCACAGTCTAGAATTTTGTTGACATTATTTTCACTTTCTTTTAAATGTATTTCTTAATTTCTAATTCTGATTCTCTTTTGCATTAAACTAAAGCTTAAGGTCGCACCGGTACCTCACAACATTGTTGTTTGAAATAGATCATTCATCATCAGGTGGGGTTTACCAAAGGCTTGTAGGCCAGAAGGTCACAACCTCAACACATGCAAACAAACACCAGCATTCGAGCTATTACGGATTTTCTCCACATCTAATGCATCATGCTGCTACTTAGTTTGAGCTACTATTTTTATTTTCCCTACTGTCATTGCCCATGTAGCTCATGTCATGATGATGATAAATTAAGACATAAATAGACATAAATTAACTTGGATGTTAAAAATGCGAATTATTATAGTTTCTTACACTGTACATCGCTAGAAAATCAATTACTACAAAAAGTAATAGTCAAATGTTTGTCAACATTTCTGTATAAAGAAAGAAAGACGGTCATATCATAGAGTGTCTATGGTCGTACAGCAGAGCCATGTATAAATCTTATACACGTAGCTCTGCTATAATAATAATATATGACCGTCTTTCTTTATAAACGCCTCCGGCATGACAGACAGTCTAGCAATACTAGAGATTACAGTAATAGAGTCCCCTGTCTAGAATGTTGTTCTTCTCTTCAGTTTGGATGTGAATGTCCTCCAGGACCTTTCTCTTCCAAGTGTGTGGTTCCGTCTCCCTAACCTTTGCACCTTCCAGTCAACATAGAGCTTTGCCTCCCATGCAAGGACTGGTATACCAATGTTGGTATCCCCATTCTTCACAGCCTGCTTGTGCTCAGCCATTCTCTTTATCAAGGTTCTTTCAATTCCCACTCTCCTATGTATTGTTTGTCACAATCTCTATATTCATGGGATCTCATATATACGCTACTCCTTTCTTCTTGAGATCTGGGGTGGGGGTCTTTACTTGGACTGGGGATTTTCTGATGGTTTTGTATGACTTGATAACAGTTCTGATCTTCAGATGTTTGCATATCTTCGAAATTCTCTGGATTTCCTCTGAGAGGCCCTTGATGTATGGAAGTAGTATATAGTTTGCAGTTGCTTTCAGTGTCCTCAATTGTGGTACAATATTATTATTGTAATATCGTAGCACTAACTATACTGGCCTATGACTACAATGTCTATAACGCGAGGAACGACACTGATTCACTTCATGAATTACCATGAACACTGCACGTGGTACCACCTTGCTGAGCATGCGCATACAACAATCCATGAATACCATAAAGATAATTAATAAGTAATACCTAGCTCACTACACTCCCTCTCACTTAACTACGAAGTACATGATAATAATGATAATACTACGATAATAAGAAAAACACCTTACATAACACATCTCACAGCATACCATGCATAATAAGTACCACAACTATAGGTAAGGTGTCATTGTCCATAGTGAACAACCAGACGACGGATCCGGCTAGGGTAGCGGCGCTCAGTAGCAGTGGTTCCAGAATTTGATGTCGTTGGTGTAGTGGGTGCATAAGCCAAACTATCACCATCAGACTCAAACGAAAGGTGCAAGGGTTTGATGTGGTCATTGTGACGCTTCAACTGCCTTCCATCTGGCAACACAATTGTGTATGTCAGTGGTCCAAGCTTGTAAAGTATCGTCCCACGTTAACGTTACCATTGGATGTCCCCCGAAAGTCTCAACAAACCACTGTGTTTGAATGTCCTCAGGAATCTTTCAACTAACCCGTTTGATGATGGGTGGTAAGGTGCTTTACACCATTCTGCTGCACAAACTCTTGGAAGACTTCTGACGTGAATTGTGGACCATTATCTGAGATCAGTTGTTCTGGAAGGCCATGAGCTGCAAAAATTGATCGTAATGCTTCAACGGTCTTTTTGGCTGTCGTAGATGTCATCTCTACTACCTCTGGCCATTTCGAGTGGGCATCTACCACGATCAAGAACATCTTATTCTGAATGGGCCTGCGAAGTCCACATGTATACGCTGCCAAGGCGTATCTGGCCACACCCACGGATGCATTGGGGCTACTGCCGGTGCACTCTTCACGGTGGCACACTTTACGCAAGCCTTTGCTAGTTCCTCAATCTCTTGGTCCATGCCAGGCCACCAAAAGTAACTCCTAGCATTTGCCTTCATCCTTGTGACTCCACAATGCTCTTGGTGTAGCTGATCTAGCACTTGACCTCGAAGTGCTCTCGGAATGACCACCCGAATTCCCCACAGTAGACATCCATTCTCTTCCTACAACTCCTCCTGTCGTGTTAGAAATGGTCTGAGTGCCGGCAGCGGTGTGACTGCATGGCCATCCCTCGCGGATATACCGTCTGACTTGCCTGAGTAGAGGGTCCTTCCTCGTGCAAATTGTCGTACACATTCTATGTACACATTCTCTCCCTCCTATACAGGTCTGTTGGAATGAGATGAGAATCTCCATTACAGATAATTCACTGGACATGCCTTGCTTTCTTTTGCTCATGTCTCACCACACAGAGCACTGCGATTACCACTCACAACGACAGCAATCACGAGGAGCAACAAAGCCCCACTGAACAACACCACTGAAGGGATGCTGGCCCCAATAATGGCTGTATTGTCTTCAGGAAAAGACTGTTTACAATACCAATCGGAATTAAGGGACTTTTGAAGTTTAAGAAGTTTAAGTTTAAAAATGTAAAATTCGGCGACACTAAACAGTTGTACCTGTGGGTGTGAGTATGGAATGGATACTGGTACATCTGCATGTGCTACATCTGTTGAATGTTAAGAGAGATTAGTGTCATATTACATTGTACAAGGATCAACAGAAAAATTTCATCTCAAGTCATCCCACACACCTGAAAATTTGGATCAAATAGTGTTGTCTTGTAGTGGTTGTTGCAAACACCGAGAGATCTGTCATAGTCACATGAGGAGTTAACACCAATTTCCCTAAATAAAGCACCCATTCCACTGTGAAAGGCTATGCTATAGGTGATATACCGAGTTGATAGCATTGATGAATTACATCCATCACACCATGTTGGCAATAAACAAAAGAAGACTCATAGATGTTGTACATACAGCTGTTACTCACCATAGAACATTTATAGAATATGAGCAATGAGATGAAATTGTAGTAGAAATGTTTGATTCATGTAGATTACAACATCCATGCATATTATAGTATTATATAATAACCGAGGGAGAGATGGTACTTCAAGGCACTCGATGTGTGCATGTTTGGCATCACCTATGTGATGTAGTATATACCAAAAAATGTCATTACTGTGCGTACCCACAGAGGACAAAACGTGTGCAGCATGTACCATATAAGTATATGTATTAATTATATTACATGCCTAATAAGTGATATTATAGAAAGATTCCATTAACTGATGATCACTGTAAACCAAACAGTTTACAAATTTAGTATACACTTCATTACAAGTAATCCAGTCTATTGTAGTGCATAATATACATGAATAGGGATTACTGAATACACATATGTACAGTATAATAATTATCATAAGTTAAATTATAATAGATAGTAGTAAATAGCATACAAGTCCTTAATTTCTAACTTTCATTCTCTTTTGCATTAAACCTTTAAGTTTAAGGTCACATCTCACAACATTGTTGTTTGAGATAGATCCCAAGTATATCCCAATTTTGCTGAATTGACTTATTCCTTTGACAACCACTGTTGCCTTGGAGATGAGATAGAGATCGCTTATCACATCTAGAATTTTGTTGACGTTAATTTCACTTTCTTTCAAATTCATATGTTTACTGGAATGCCAGAAACTCGAGTTGGAAGACATGACTCTGCTCAATGGATACTCTTGAGAAGCCCACTTCAGGCAGTCTGATGAGTCACTAATCAACAGTAGTGGTCTGTCAATGCTGTGGTTTTTTACCGCCCTTTGCCCACAATCAATGAAAGCTTTCCAATAGGTTTGATTAATTTGATGGCGTCCAACTTTCGAATAAAAATCTAGCAATTTATGTTTTTGTGTGTTTTCTTCTAATGCTGTCCTAATGTGGACTGCTACAAATGGGTGGTGCAAGAATCCCATTTCTTTTAATCTTTTCTCTCCTCTCTTGACTACACTGTCACTAAATTTATACATCAACCTGCTTATGATACCATAAATAAAGTGCAAAATTCTTTGCTGTTCAAGGTATTTGGCTCTTTTCGCCTCTTTACAGAAATAGGCAACATGTTGGGACTCCATATGTACGCCAATCTGGTGAGAATTATTACAGAACACCTGTCGAATGAATACCCTGTCATAGTACACATGTTTGTATTGTGTACTATATGCATAACCTACTACATCACCTTTAGGAGCATGTGCACAGTTGGCACACAAGTTGGGTTTGAATAACTCGGAACTTAAAGGTGGATCCATTTTCCAGTTTAACACATTTGGTACAAAGACTTCCACCCACTTATCAGATTCCCTAAAGTTAGTGGACCACTCCACAGTGAAGAATCGCTCTGTCAACATTGCAAGAAAGAATCCTATGAATGTTTTCTCAAATTGGCTACCATAGCCAGTACAATGATCGTCACACCAGTAAGATAACGTTTTGAGATCCACAAGTACTGATTCGATGTTACTGCCCATTCTAAGCTTCTCTTTTATCATGTGGTGAGTTCTGTTATGCCAGGCAACATACAGTCTTATCTTGTCAAACAGTTCCCTCCATGCTGATGGATACTCCGATACGTAAGCAATACATTCCTTCTCAGTGTTAATGTCAACATACACCCCACCATAGAAGAGTATCTGTCGGCAAATCTTTGTGGCTTCTATCGCAGTAACATTTTCTTGCGCTCCAGCCGCTTTAGGAACAGCTATTAAGCCACTATTGAGGACTTCACTTTGACGTCGAAGGCCGTGATAGGAAGGTGAGATCGAGGGAAATTCTTCTTCTCTGATTGTGAAGTAGTGTTTGCCTAGACTCGGGACGTTGCCAACTAGGGTGGACAGGGTAGTTACTGCTCCGATGGCGATCGCTACAAAAAGTAATATTCGACTCTTTTTCAACATTCCAGCCGTCTCCGTACATCTATAGACGGATTCTGTTAAAGCATATATAGTTACTCGATCACAATCCGGAATGTTGCTTGAATGCCAAACATTCAAGTAACCATACCGTAGATCACTTGGACTTCTATAGCGCCAAGCCAGTTACAGAAGCGCGATTTAACGGATTCGCTTTTAAGTTGGCCTGGATCACTCTCGTGTATACGGGCTTACGTATACATCCACATTGTCGACGTGCATGGGCATTTCACGGGAATCCGATCAAAGCTCTCGGTAAAATTGTCCGTATGATCATTTTTACTTGGGGAAATTGGCCTAACGAGGTATTGGTTCTTGATTTTATTGTGTAACAAGCACTTATTATTATACAGTCATGCAGGGTATTATGCATAACAAGTATTGGGAGTGAGAATACGTACATCAATGTCATTATGATGTGTATCAAATGTACATGGCATTGTATGCATGACAGAAGTGTTAATTCAGTAAAACTTCATAAGCTTTTATTAATTGATCGCGGCAGTTTTAAGGTTCTTGGAAAGGTTTTCTTAAAGCCTGGTATATACTATATAGTCTGAGAGCAATAGCATTTTAAATGTAATTGTAATTACTTATACTAGCTAGACTAACCTATATACAAATCATAGTATTATAGTCCTTAGCACCTTGAGAAGCCTTGAGTTATAATATGCTTTACGGGAAACAATAAAAAATGGATGATGTTCAATTTCAATGTTTCAATTAACCCTGGATAAATAATTTGTCTTGCCCTATCTAATGGGACAATTTGTTTCAATTCCGTTACATCTGGGTAGGGTTATAATTATGGCTTTGAAATGCCATTTTGGACACTGTCAGTTGATTTGCAGGAATTGTTGTAGCACAACTACAGATCAAATTGGGCTAGAATTAGAATGCAATGGTTTCGCTCAACGTAATTTCAGCAAAGATTATTCCCTATAACCCTATAAGGGCTTCAGACGTCCAAGTAATTCGAGTATTTGTTGCTGGTAACTACTAGGTGTAGTTTTCATATCCACACCTTCATCTGCAGCTTACAACTGAAATCATTCAAGGATTCAATAACAATTCATCGTCATAAAAACACACACTTATAACAGCTGGTCGAATTGCTCACAGTCTAGAATTTTGTTGACATTCATGATTTTCACTTTCTTTTAAATGTATTTCTTAATTTCTAATTCTGATTCTCTTTTGCATTAAACTAAAGCTTAAGGTCACACCGGTACCTCACAACATTGTTGTTTGAAATATATAGATCATTTATCATCAGGTGGGGTTTACCAAAGGCTTGTAGGCCAGAAGGTCACAACCTCAACACATGCAAACAAACACCAGCATTCGAGCTATTACGGATTTTCTCCATATCTAATGTATCATGCCGCTACTTAGTTTGAGCTACTATTTTTATTTTCCCTACTGTCATTGCCCATGTAGCTCATGTCATGATGATGATAAATTAAGACATAAATAGACATAAATTAACTTGGATGTTAAAAATGCGAATTATTATAGTTTCTTACACTGTACATCGCTAGAAAATCAATTACTACAAAAAGTAATAGTCAAATGTTTGTCAACATTTCTGTATAAAGAAAGAAAGACGGTCATATCATAGAGTGTCTATGGTCGTACAGCAGAGCCATGTATAAATCTTATACACGTAGCTCTGCTATAATAATAATATATGACCGTCTTTCTTTATAAACGCCTCCGGCATGACAGACAGTCTAGCAATACTAGAGATTACAGTAATAGAGTCCCCTGTCTAGAATGTTGTTCTTCTCTTCAGTTTGGATGTGAATGTCCTCCAGGACCTTTCTCTTCCAAGTGTGTGGTTCCGTCTCCCTAACCTTTGCACCTTCCAGTCAACATAGAGCTTTGCCTCCCATGCAAGGACTGGTATACCAATGTTGGTATCCCCATTCTTCACAGCCTGCTTGTGCTCAGCCATTCTCTTTATCAAGGTTCTTTCAATTCCCACTCTCCTATGTATTGTTTGTCACAATCTCTATATTCATGGGATCTCATATATACGCTACTCCTTTCTTCTTGAGATCTGGGGTGGGGGTCTTTACTTGGACTGGGGATTTTCTGATGGTTTTGTATGACTTGATAACAGTTCTGATGTTCAGATGTTTGCATATCTTCGAAATTCTCTGGATTTCCTCTGAGAGGCCCTTGATGTATGGAAGTAGTATATAGTTTGCAGTTGCTTTCAGTGTCCTCAATTGTGGTACAATATTATTATTGTAATATCGTAGCACTAACTATACTGGCCTATGACTACAATGTCTATAACGCGAGGAACGACACTGATTCACTTCATGAATTACCATGAACACTGCACGTGGTACCACCTTGCTGAGCATGCGCATACAACAATCCATGAATACCATAAAGATAATTAATAAGTAATACCTAGCTCACTACACTCCCTCTCACTTAACTACGAAGTACATGATAATAATGATAATACTACGATAATAAGAAAAACACCTTACATAACACATCTCACAGCATACCATGCATAATAAGTACCACAACTATAGGTAAGGTGTCATTGTCCATAGTGAACAACCAGACGACGGATCCGGCTAGGGTAGCGGCGCTCAGTAGCAGTGGTTCCAGAATTTGATGTCGTTGGTGTAGTGGGTGCATAAGCCAAACTATCACCATCAGACTCAAACGAAAGGTGCAAGGGTTTGATGTGGTCATTGTGACGCTTCAACTGCCTTCCATCTGGCAACACAATTGTGTATGTCAGTGGTCCAAGCTTGTAAAGTATCGTCCCACGTTAACGTTACCATTGGATGTCCCCCGAAAGTCTCAACAAACCACTGTGTTTGAATGTCCTCAGGAATCTTTCAACTAACCCGTTTGATGATGGGTGGTAAGGTGCTTTACACCATTCTGCTGCACAAACTCTTGGAAGACTTCTGACGTGAATTGTGGACCATTATCTGAGATCAGTTGTTCTGGAAGGCCATGAGCTGCAAAAATTGATCGTAATGCTTCAACGGTCTTTTTGGCTGTCGTAGATGTCATCTCTACTACCTCTGGCCATTTCGAGTGGGCATCTACCACGATCAAGAACATCTTATTCTGAATGGGCCTGCGAAGTCCACATGTATACGCTGCCAAGGCGTATCTGGCCACACCCACGGATGCATTGGGGCTACTGCCGGTGCACTCTTCACGGTGGCACACTTTACGCAAGCCTTTGCTAGTTCCTCAATCTCTTGGTCCATGCCAGGCCACCAAAAGTAACTCCTAGCATTTGCCTTCATCCTTGTGACTCCACAATGCTCTTGGTGTAGCTGATCTAGCACTTGACCTCGAAGTGCTCTCGGAATGACCACCCGAATTCCCCACAGTAGACATCCATTCTCTTCCTACAACTCCTCCTGTCGTGTTAGAAATGGTCTGAGTGCCGGCAGCGGTGTGACTGCATGGCCATCCCTCGCGGATATACCGTCTGACTTGCCTGAGTAGAGGGTCCTTCCTCGTGCAAATTGTCGTACACATTCTATGTACACATTCTCTCCCTCCTATACAGGTCTGTTGGAATGAGATGAGAATCTCCATTACAGATAATTCACTGGACATGCCTTGCTTTCTTTTGCTCATGTCTCACCACACAGAGCACTGCGATTACCACTCACAACGACAGCAATCACGAGGAGCAACAAAGCCCCACTGAACAACACCACTGAAGGGATGCTGGCCCCAATAATGGCTGTAATGTCTTCAGGAAAAGACTGTTTACAATACCAATCGGAATTAAGGGACTTTTGAAGTTTAAGAAGTTTAAGTTTAAAAATGTAAAATTCGGCGACACTAAACAGTTGTACCTGTGGGTGTGAGTATGGAATGGATACTGGTACATCTGCATGTGCTACATCTGTTGAATGTTAAGAGAGATTAGTGTCATATTACATTGTACAAGGATCAACAGAAAAATTTCATCTCAAGTCATCCCACACACCTGAAAATTTGGATCAAATAGTGTTGTCTTGTAGTGGTTGTTGCAAACACCGAGAGATCTGTCATAGTCACATGAGGAGTTAACACCAATTTCCCTAAATAAAGCACCCATTCCACTGTGAAAGGCTATGCTATAGGTGATATACCGAGTTGATAGCATTGATGAATTACATCCATCACACCATGTTGGCAATAAACAAAAGAAGACTCATAGATGTTGTACATACAGCTGTTACTCACCATAGAACATTTATAGAATATGAGCAATGAGATGAAATTGTAGTAGAAATGTTTGATTCATGTAGATTACAACATCCATGCATATTATAGTATTATATAATAACCGAGGGAGAGATGGTACTTCAAGGCACTCGATGTGTGCATGTTTGGCATCACCTATGTGATGTAGTATATACCAAAAAATGTCATTACTGTGCGTACCCACAGGGGACAAAACGTGTGCAGCATGTACCATATAAGTATATGTATTAATTATATTACATGCCTAATAAGTGATATTATAGAAAGATTCCATTAACTGATGATCACTGTAAACCAAACAGTTTACAAATTTAGTATACACTTCATTACAAGTAATCCAGTCTATTGTAGTGCATAATATACATGAATAGGGATTACTGAATACACATATGTACAGTATAATAATTATCATAAGTTAAATTATAATAGATAGTAGTAAATAGCATACAAGTCCTTAATTTCTAACTTTCATTCTCTTTTGCATTAAACCTTTAAGTTTAAGGTCACATCTCACAACATTGTTGTTTGAGATAGATCCCAAGTATATCCCAATTTTGCTGAATTGACTTATTCCTTTGACAACCACTGTTGCCTTGGAGATGAGATAGAGATCGCTTATCACATCTAGAATTTTGTTGACGTTAATTTCACTTTCTTTCAAATTCATATGTTTACTGGAATGCCAGAAACTCGAGTTGGAAGACATGACTCTGCTCAATGGATACTCTTGAGAAGCCCACTTCAGGCAGTCTGATGAGTCACTAATCAACAGTAGTGGTCTGTCAATGCTGTGGTTTTTTACCGCCCTTTGCCCACAATCAATGAAAGCTTTCCAATAGGTTTGATTAATTTGATGGCGTCCAACTTTCGAATAAAAATCTAGCAATTTATGTTTTTGTGTGTTTTCTTCTAATGCTGTCCTAATGTGGACTGCTACAAATGGGTGGTGCAAGAATCCCATTTCTTTTAATCTTTTCTCTCCTCTCTTGACTACACTGTCACTAAATTTATACATCAACCTGCTTATGATACCATAAATAAAGTGCAAAATTCTTTGCTGTTCAAGGTATTTGGCTCTTTTCGCCTCTTTACAGAAATAGGCAACATGTTGGGACTCCATATGTACGCCAATCTGGTGAGAATTATTACAGAACACCTGTCGAATGAATACCCTGTCATAGTACACATGTTTGTATTGTGTACTATATGCATAACGTACTACATCACCCTTAGGAGCATGTGCACAGTTGGCACACAAGTTGGGTTTGAATAACTCGGAACTTAAAGGTGGATCCATTTTCCAGTTTAACACATTTGGTACAAAGACTTCCACCCACTTATCAGATTCCCTAAAGTTAGTGGACCACTCCACAGTGAAGAATCGCTCTGTCAACATTGCAAGAAAGAATCCTATGAATGTTTTCTCAAATTGGCTACCATAGCCAGTACAATGATCGTCACACCAGTAAGATAACGTTCTGAGATCCCCGAGTACCGATTCGATGTTACTGCCCATTCTAAGCTCATCTTTTATCATGTGGTGAGTTCTATTATGCCAGGCAACATACAGTCTTATCTTGTCAAACAGCTCCCTCCATGCTGATGGATACTCCGATACGTAAGCAATACATTCATTCTCAGTGTTAATGTCAACATACACCCCACCATAGAAGAGTATCTGTCGGCAAATCCTTGTGGCTTCTATCGCCGTAACATTTTCGTTCGTTTCAGCCGCATCAGGAACAGCTATTAAGCCACTCTTGAGGACTTCACTTTGATGTCGAAGGCCGTGATAGGAAGGTGAGACCGAGGGAATTTCTTCTTCTCTGATCCTGAAGTACCGTTTTCTTAGATCCGGTACGTCGCCAACTAGGATGGATAAGGTAGTTACTGCTCCGATGGCGATAGCTACAAAAAGTAATATTCGACTCTGTTTCAACATTCCGTGGTACATCCACAGGCAAATTCTATTTTAGCATAGATACTCGATCATAATTCGGTATGCTGTCTCGCGTGCCAAGCATTCAGCGACACTTCGACTTCTTTTTAGAGCCAAACCGGTTTAGTCTAGCTAGTTAGACTAGCTAAACCAGTCAGAAGCGCGATTTAACGAAATCGATTTAGGATTACTTTCGTGTATAGGGCGTGGCACGGAAGTTCGGACACCATCATAATTCGGACACCCGAAGTCGATCGAAGTCGAACGCGTGGTTCCCATTTTTGGCTCATATGCAGACTACCTGATGTTCACACAGGATAAAAACGTTGAGGCTGTTCCGATGTTTCTCCCAGAAGTTACGTTCGAACAATGTCATGTAAAAAGCGTCCGGAAGTCTTCATTACTCGTCGAACATTAATTTTCGTAAAAATGTCACATTAGAGACGCAAAGGACACAACACAACCAGGAGTGATTGTCCAACAGTTTCACATCGGCTTAACAGCAAGAAGGGCACTTGAACTCGACATCTTTGGCGTTTTTCAGGTAAATTCTGGCACATACCACTTTGGCCAATATGGTCACACCCCACCATATGATGAACTCTGGAATGATGGAGACAAGCATTTCTCTGGCATTCGGGTTCCTCGACGGCCTAGCCTGAACTAGGTTGAATCCTGCTGTTGTGTAATTGTTTTGGTTTGCATGTGGACAGCTCCAGCAGGCTCTTGGGGAGTGCTTGTGTCTGATTTGAGACTAGCAAGCCACATCTTGTATCTTGGGTTAGGAAGATCATAACCCTCTTCTTTCCTGCATTGGAACAAGCTGACCTCTTCTGGTGTGACTGTCTGGAATTGTGGCAATAAAGGAGCCTTCCTGGGTTGGAAGTGAAGAATGGAACAGAAAAATGGATGATGTTCAATTTCAATGTTTCAATTAACCCTGGATAAATAATTTGGCTGGCCCTATCTAATGGGACAATTCGTTTCAATTCTGGCTCTTTTGTTTCCTGTATGAAGTGGCATTCACCATAATACAGTATACATACATTAACACCATGATATAAGCACATAATAATAATAATAATAAACGGCATCCGGAGAGCCAAGGTCTTTTGGCTTTCTATTACAGAGAATCTCCGTTGCAATCCAGATTGGGAATGCCACCTCGGTGCTAGGGTCCCTCCCCGTAGCAGACAGTAATTTCTGTCCCCTTGATTAGTCTCTAGTTTGCATGCATCATATATATTTATTATTATTATATTTATTTTAATTAATTGTTAAATTAAATATGTGTATTCTATTTAATCGTAAATATGTGTGATATTTAATTTATGTAACATGTATTTTACTTAATTGTAAATGTACGTATATTTATCTTAATCATATTAATAATAATAATAATAATAATAATAATAATAATAATAATAATATCATTCATCCATGTACGTGTATGTACCTATATATGTATATCAGATTCTATAAACAAGCAAACACAATACAAAATTCTGAATCAAAATTTTGTGCTGAAAGAGCTTTAACAATATGTTATAGGTGGATCCCACTGTACTCAAAAACATGTATGAGAGATTACATACATACTGCACAAAATTTACATGACTAGTACTATTCTCAATATCAGCCAGCACTGCGACATATTCCACATGCACTTGTCTAGGTCAATGGTGGAGAACAAAGCTGACATATGTATGTCTCAGCCACATCAGGGATCTCTGCAGCCTAAGACAATGTTTTACACTGTTTACTCAGTCTAGTATGATGCTGTGACAGAAACGCATTTCAAAGCTATGACAGTATTCCAAAAAGTAATATAAATATCCATGAAGGAAGTGGATGTGGTTATTACTCAGCTACTGTATATGAACATTATCGTGCACACACACACACACACACACACACACACACACACACACACACACACACAAAGGTCTGCATGTGTGCAATAAATGTGACTATTGTCGTGTACTGTGTGTGTTCAGTACATAATTAAATTAAGTGGGGTATACACACTACATGTGTATATGATGTGTAACAATGGCTGCCCCATACGCCATTCCATAATTGGGCCTGTGGGTAACACTAAACTCAAGGCCTTATTGCATAATTGTTATTGAGTATTGCACAATCACACTTGCCAGATTTGACTGTGAAGTCAGCACATTCTATTTACATACGATATTCCATTCTAACCTCAATACTTATTAAATTGTACTTAAGAGTGGCAATTTTATGCTGATGAGCACATTCCCATACTGGGCACCAATTTTCCCAGAATATATTATAGAATCAGTCCAAGATAGACTAAGCCAAAATGGCTGCTGGTAACTTACAGAGTAAATGCCATACAAATAATTGGTGCATACACTATGTGTATAAGAGTTCCACACCCCTATAGTTATCCTATAGAACAACAACATAAGTATTTCCAATATAAATTCCACATATCAGTATACCACTTCATCTGGTATATTATGTCAGGGATTTAAGTGCATCTCCTGCAAGTACGAATCTACGTACATACAAACAACTCTTAATATGGGCAATTAATAATTATAATATCAATTCATCATTAAATGATGAGCACTATAATCATTCCATTAACTGATGAGCATTACAAAAAACAGTTTACAAAATACACTTCTCTACAAGTATTTCAGCCTATAAAAGGACGTAATATACATACAAGAATAAGGATTACTGAATACACACAGTTAGTAAATAATAGTGTTGCACCGATAATCGGATCGGCTATCGGATATCGTCCGATTATAGGCATTGTCATGCATATCGGCATATCGGGTGCATATCCTTACCGATCTTTTTTTCTTTTTTTTTGGATTTCGTTGTATTTTCCAAGCATCTAGTATACAGTCAGACCTCTTCACAACATCACCCTTGGTAGTGCTCCCATACATCAGTATTCAGTCTGACCTCTTCACAACATCACCCTTGGTAGTGCTCCCATACACTAGCATAATTTTATTATCGGATCGGCTAAATACATCGGCTACTGCTTGCTAGTAAGTATCGGCAAATGGGATTACCGGTAAAAAAAACATATCGGTGCAACACTAGTAGATAATAATATACAAGTCCTTAATTTCTAATTTTTATTCTCTTTCGCATTAAACCTTTAAGTTTAAGGTCACATCTCACAACATTGTTGTTTGAGATAGATCCCAAGTATATCCCAATTTTGCTGAATTGACTTATTCCTTTGACAACCACTGTTGCCTTGGAGATGAGATAGAGATCGCTTATCACATCTAGAATTTTGTTGATGTTTTTTTCACTTTCTTTCAAATTCATATGTCTACTGGAATGCCAGAAACTAGAGTTGGAAGATATTACTCTGCTCAATGGATAATTGTGGGAAATCCACTCCAGGCAATCTGATGAGTCACTAATCAACAGTAGTGGTCTGTCAATGCTGTGGCTTTCTACCGCCCTTTGCCCACAATCAATGAAAGCTTTCCAAGAGGTACGGTCACTTTGATGGCGTCCTAATTTTGCAAACATTTCCCTATTTGCGTTTTCTTCCAATGCTGTTCTGATGTGGACTGCTACAAATGGGTTGTGCAAGAATCCTATTTCTTTCAATCTCTTCTCTCCTCTCTCAACTACACTGTCACTAAATTTATACATCAATCTGCTAATGATACCATAGATAAAGTGCAAGACTCTTTGCTGTTCAAGGTATTTGTCTCTTTTGACCTCTTTACAAAAATAGGCAACATGTTGAAGATCCATATGTATGCCAATTCGGCGAGGGGGCTTACAAAGCACTTGTGGAATGAATACCCTGTCATAGTACACATGTTTGTATTGTGTACTATATGCATAACGTACTACATCACCCTTAGGAGCATGTGCACAGTTGGCACACAATTTGGGTTTGAATAACTCGGAACTTAAAGGTGGATCCATTTTCCAGTTTAACACATTTGGTACAAAGACTTCCACCCACTTATCAGATCTCCTAAAGTTACTGGACCACTCCACAGTGAAGAATCGCTCTGTCAACATTGCAAGAAAGAATCCTATGAATGTTTTCTCAAATTGGCTACCATAGCCAGTACAATGATCGTCACACCAGTAAGATAACGTTCTGAGATCCACAAGTACTGATTCGATGTTGCTACCCATTCTAAGATCCTCTTTTATCATGTGGTGAGTTCTGTTATGCCAGGCAACATACAGTCTTATCTTGTCAAACAGCTCCCTCCATGCTGATGGATACTCTGATACGTAAGCAATACATTCATTCTCAGTGTTAATGTCAACATACACCCCACCATAGAAGAGTATCTGTCGGCAAATCTTTGTAGCTTCCAACGCCGTAACATTTTTGAGAGTTTCCGCTGCTTCAGGACTTCCTAGACTCGGAAAGAGCTTCACGTCGACCACTAGGATAGACAAGGTAGTTACTCCCACCATGGCGATCGCTAGCAAAAGTAATAGTCGAATCTTTGTCAACATATCAGCATAAGGAAAAAAAGACCTTCGTATACTGTAATAGCAGAGCCACGTATAAAATTTAATATTATATGATATACACGTAGCTCTGCTATAAATTATTATTATTAGGCGACCGCAATCTTTCTTTCTAAACGCCTCCGGCGTGAAAGCCAGTCGAGCAGTGCTAGAGATGATTTGCGCAACTCAGTATTGACGAATCAGGTGCGATTGCCGAATATCTCGGCACTACTGATTGAAAAATGTGTTGGCCGAGGAGGGTCACACCGTAGACAAGTCTATGGTATGGTCACACGGGCCAACCTTGCACAAGCAGACCCTTCTCGGCCACCATAAAGGTGTTAGATTACACAACGATCCAATCTATAATACTATAATACTACAACCATATATACTACTATTATATAATTGAATTGAATTGAATACTATTAGCTTCTCTTCAGTTTGGATGTGAATGTCCTCCAGGACCTTTCCCTTCCAAGTGTGTGGTTCCATCTCCCTAACCTTTGCACCTTAAGCTTCAGAGTCAACATGGAGCTTTGCCTCCCATGCATGGACTGGTATACCGATGTATCCCCATTATTCACAGCCTGCTTGTTTTCAGCTATTCTCTACAACTAGCTTAAAGTTCTTTGAATTCCCACTCTCCTATGTGTATCGTTTGTCACAATCTCTAAATGGGATCTCAATTGTGTTACTGTTAGGGTCATTTGTAGGGCTTCTGTAGGCAATAGTTGATGAGTCTCATTGGGTATATAGCTAGCGCTATTGGCAAGAAAGATATCCCTAAGGTTTTTGACTTCCTCATCTTGGTATTGCTCATCACAGACTTTGTCAGCAGAATTATTATAAGCAAAAAAAGAGTCACCCAGGTATATAAGTTATGTATATATGTAAGAGTCACCCAGGTACGTATATAATTTATGTACACACACATATAATATGTTATATATATATACGTGAGGGGCACCACCCTGGGGGTTCAAGTTCTTAAACTATAGCTATAGCTGGCTATATATTGTTGCTGGTAACTACTAGGTGTAGTTTCATATCCACACCTTCATCTTCAGCTTACAACGGAAATCATTTGAGGATTCAATGACAACTCAACAATAATAATAAATAAATACACACCTTGTTGAATCGCTAAGTTGATAACTCGAAAATAATAACAGTTCATATACATATTATTATCTATTCCTATGTTGCTATCATCTATACAAAATGTATTTATTTGGAAAGAAAATACCTATAACATAGTGACTACATCACCAGTTGGCTTCCTACAGTAACTACAATGCATCAGTATTCTTCACCATTTCAGTTGCAACTACATCAGAGCCAGGATTATAGCTGCATCAGGAAAAAGGAGTGTCAAAGTATCAACATTGAGTTATTGTAAAAGCCAATAAGTTTAGTGGAGTTTACTGAAAGTTTGTAGGTCTGCACACCACAAACCTCCAGACAAACACATAACAGCATTCAAGCTATTACATACAGATTCACTCTGTATTCAATATACTATCACGCTGATACCTAGTTCAAACTGCTATACCTTCACTTGCACTACTGTCATTGCATACCTGAAGCACATGTAACAGTACTACATTCGAGTAGACACCAATTTGAATGCTTAAAGAATTGATTATATATTGAATATACTGTAGTATTTCACAATTTGATGTGAGTATTGCATTACACTATACATACATATGTATATCCCATATCTGAGAAAAACAATAATGATATCAGAAAATGTAGAATTGTGTGTTATTTGATAACTGAAATTATCTGAATCGATATTATACTAATTGAAAGCTTGCTTAAGAAATTACAGTTTCAAATCCCCCTTTTAGCCTCAGTCTAGTGTTTACAGCTTGGACTGTGTCACTTACGCTGACATCTTAAGCTCCTCTGTTTTCTTTTTCTTGCTACCCTTCCAGGACAAGATAATAGCCACTACTGCTGACACCACAGCAATAATTCCTGATACTCCCGAGAGACAGAACAACACAATCGATGCTATTCTGGCTCCTTTGTTTCCTGTATGAAATGACATCCCCATATATTATACAGTATACGTACATTTAAGCCATAATAAGCACATAATATTCATCCATGCGCGTGTACGTCAAAGGTGTCGGAAGTATTTAGAAAGTGGGGAGGCCACACTATCGTCTGAGGCTTAATGCAGATGTGGTTGTACACCCAAGGTCTTTGCACGCGAAGTAGAATAACGTATACAGTGAAACCTCTGTATAAAGGGCACATTGGGACCAGCTAATTTGTCCTCTCTAGAGAGGTGAAAAATGTATTACTACCATAGGATAGCCCATTTATGGTGCTTCCAAAATTGTCCTTTATAGGGAGTATCCTTAAATAGAGATTCCACTGTACAAGGGCACAGAAGATATTTTGTTACAAGAAAAAATGGTGGCCACAGAGGTGGAATAGATAAAAATCTAAAAACTTTGATAGTTATTCTCTCTGTTAGCAATGGCCAATTAACAAAAAAAGCCATTTAGGATATAAATAGTACGGTTTTGGTTATGTAATTACTTTTTCTGTGAAATTAAATTAAAAATAGCTACTTGTGACGTACTAAAAAGTGGGTTGTCCAAAGTCGCCCCAGTCGCCTCTATTTTGATGTCACTGTATGTACGTATATGCATAAACATTTTGAACACAAACACCATACAAAATTCAAAATCAAAATTTTGTGCTGAAGATCTTTGACAATGAGAGCTTACATATAAAGCATATCTCTACTGCACCAAAAATTGCATGAATATCGTAAATAATACCTAGGACTGTGACACATTTACCACACCCACCCACATGTCCAGGTCAATGGGGTGTGTTGGGGTTAGGTTCTTGCAATCAGTAACTACACATACCTGTGGAGTCAGCTACAGATGGACCAGAAGCAGTGGTGGATGGACTTGGAGTAGGTGACATACTCAAAGTAGCAGTGGATGGTACCAGGGTAGTAGGTGGAGCACAGGCTTTTAGATTATCCTGGATACAGTGGAGAGTAAAGATGACATATGTATGTCTCGGCCACAGGGATTCCTGTAGCAGCTCAAATGTTATATAAAACACCTGCCTAGAACTATATTTTATACTGTTTACTCAGTGTAGTATGCTGTGACAGAAATGCATTTCAAAGCTATAAGAGTGTTCCAAATAGCGATGTAAATATCCATGAAGGATCTGGCTGTGGTTGATACTTATCCACTGTATGAACATTATTGTATGCATACAAATAGCACATGCACGCATGCACACACACGCACACACACGCACACACACGCACACACACACACACACACACACACACACACACACACACACACACACATGCGTGTGCACGCACACACACGCACATGGGCACACACATGGACACTCACACACACATGCACATGCACATGCAGCTGGACACACACATGCAAACGTACACACACACTTACCCAACACAAATCCTCACATGGTGGACATACAATGGTGATGATATTGACTACATTGGGATAATCCACTTGTGGAATGTATATCTAACGATTGAAGATGTTAAATAGAATAATAGAATTAATGAATTACTGTAGAATATAATATAAATTAAATACTAAGCTAAGCCTATGTAATTTTACATAGTAGCTAAATTTATTGTACGGAAATACATCAGTAATGATACTTAGAAATCAAACAATGGTAGATAAGTATTGGCCAACCTCCCTTCCACTGGTACAGGTGTAGTTAGTTCCCATAACAGACACAATAGGACCTTGTACTTCATCACAGTAAACCTTGAGAAAGACAAAACACCTCTATTATGATACGTGCATTTAGTATAGGAAATAAAGAGTGAGAGTGAGAGAGACTGAATAGTAAATTGTGTGTGTGGGGAGGGGAGGGAGAGAAATATACTAAATAGGCTGTAAGAGAGGACAGTAAGCTGTGGATGAAATTATTATACAGTGTTTGAACAGTCACTACAAAGAGCTGCTAATTAATACAATTATGGCAATGTGTCTGTACAGTTACCCCCCATAGTCTGCATGGTGGGAGATATATCCCATGTTGTTCCATCTACATAGCAGTACACCTCAAGTGTAGAAGAAAAGAAACTCAACACACATGCACAAAAGCACACACATGCACACACACGCACACACACATGCACACACACACGCACACACACACAGACACACACACACACACACACACACACACCTCATAGCAGGCTCCTCCATATATGGGTCCAACTGGGTCATTGTTGAAAATCCAATTACCATCAATTCTGAAGTCCACACATCTGGAATTTGGTCCATGAGTCTCAGCAAATGCATTCATAGCTGTATAAAATAGAAAATAAATCCCATCGAGTGCTACAATCTCTCTCTGAAGTGCCCCACAACTGATACATCAGTGAAGGACCTTAACTCACTCAGGTTTGCAGCCCTTGGTCTCTTACAGCTGATGTATCCCTAAGAAATCATAAAACAGACACAGCAGATACTTAACAATACAAATAAGGGTACTATAACCAAATTTAAAGAATGATACATGCATTAAAAAACTTATCAAACCACCAGAAATTATGTACATGTTGGTTAATGTAATCAAACTAACTACAGGCCACAAAACTTCTTGTTGTCAGCAGAACTAGTGTCCATTCATGGTTGCCATGGTGACCATTCTCCATCTTGCCAGCAATCCAAGCAGCAGGAGCACTAGACAGCTGTTTCATACATGCTCACTTACTGCTTGGATTGCTTCCTCTTTTATACTTACCATTCACCACAAGATAAAACTTGTGGTTCAGATACCGTCAACAACTGATAGAGATTGTAACCTGTTTAATGGCTGAGGGGGGGTTAGTCTACAGTATTCTGTTGTGGTTCATTGCCACAGGGATTCCATTTTAACCAACATGCAGGCATTGGCTGAAGAATCCATTCACTATTTACATGTTGTACTCGCCCATACCCATGGGATACTACAGAATTGCAAATTTGTTTGAGGTTTATTTTTAGCGTGATTGGTATGAAAATACATTGTGTAGACGAAATTAACCAACATTGCACACATAAATACTACATACAATACATAATAGCGACCGAGATGATGAAGAATTCATCAGCTACTTGGTGATACTATTTCTTTATAGTTGTAGGACTATTGTTTAACACGTCTATAGCGATATTCAAACAATTCTTTTCACAAATTAATCTTTCGTGCAACGTTTCACCCATCACGGGCTTCTTCAGGCACATACAATACAAAACTCAAATCATCACTATGGACGTGTTAAACAATAGTCCTACAACTACGGTATAACCGGAAATATTGGCGGTCATTTTATTTCGGCGGTTTGACCGACTACCGCCAACATAATATTCGCCAAAATAATAGCACCTGTGCCGAACGTCATGATTACATCACAATAAAGTGACGTAATCCTGACGTTGCTTTCTGCCAATATTTCTGGTTATACGATATAAGGAAATGCAACCAACATGTCTAACAACTTTCCCATGTTTAGCTACTTGGTATAGCAATGATGAGGAACTTACATCAACATAAGGGCAAGAATCAGAAAAAGTGTCAACTCCACTCACTTCTGGATCGGGGAAATACTACAAAAAACAAACATGCAGTAAGTGGCACAAAAAGCATGGTGCTTAGATTGTGATATGAAATGCTCTTAATTACATTGACCTAGAATGACCCAATTATAAACTAACAACTAACACAATATTTTACTATTGCATCATCATTTATGTTATACATCGTAAATTCAGAAAATCTGTATGAAATTGATTAAGAGAAATTCATATTTATAATTTAACGAGAAATATTTTGACATGAACACTGTCTTCAAAAATACCATCAGCTCTCTGAAATATCATAATTATTCTGACATATCAAGTGGAGCCAGGGAAGCAATAAGTGAGACGTAGTGAGATAGCCTCTGATTGACCAACATGCACTGCTAAACAGGTGAAATACATACATTGGCACTTGTCATGAACAAACCCTGGAGTGAGTGAACACCAGTCTTATAAAATCCTATTTTCAACAACGGATGGTAAAAATTGTGTTCCCTTTCAATGCTACACGGTATTACATAACACAATCTATTACTTAATCGAGTATTTACGAGGTGATAATTTATGACAAGGACATTTAATGTGGTAGATACAAATTGAATTATATATAATATCATGCTGCACACTGCCGAAGGAACTGAAAAGACACATCATACACATTTACCTGGAATTCTGGATCAAATGGTGATGTACGGTTGAATGCACCACAAATCCCAAGAGAGCCTCTGTCGTAATGACATGAGGAATTAAGACCACGTTCTCTGAAATCTATGTTCCCATTCAGAACTACATCGATAATGTCAAAAACTGATTGAACTGGTCCCTCACAGAAGAGTGGATGCAGTGAGTAATCCCTGGAGGAAAGGAGTGAATTAGAATGCAGTATCATAATGATGTCTCATCTCCTTAAGTTATTAATGATGCATCACCCTTTCTGTCACCACCAACATCAGCAACAGTGAATAATGGAGCAATAACAAAATCGCCATCCCATGACACAAGCTAGTCATGTCACTTCCGTCATGGGATGTGCAGCTATACAGTCACACTTTCAATCAATCACCTCGGGCTGATGCCCTCGGTAATTAATTGAGAGTGTGACTGTATTAGCTGCACATCCCGTGTGGAAGGGACATAACTAATACTTACATCATCACAGTACATTATATAGTGATTGCACAGTCAATTGGAGATACTGCATGTACCAATTAAAGATATCAAATATCAGATATCATTGCATCACTTGATATTAATTCATACATCGCCTACTCATACCAAAAAGTCAGACACTTGTATTTAATAACGCACACACTCTTTGTAGTCATACCACTGCAATAATATACATAGTGACATTATAATTAGTATTAAATAGGAATAAAAATGGCACTTGGATTATCATTCATTGAGTAGCATAGACCAAGGTTATCTGTTTCGTCAGCAAATATTGAATCCGCTACCAGGGAACTCTCAAAGTTTGCAGAGTATGGAATAACTGAGAAGATTTTCATACCATTTCATTACTAAATAACAGAGAATTAGTAGGAAACATCTGACCCCATATGTCTTGTGTATCAATGATTTTCAAGACACCGGAGATTGGTGGCTTGTTGTATGAGTGCAGACCAGTATTATCCCAACATTTACCACAGGGAGGTCTCTTGCAGTATCATACATACTTGATATGTTCTCGAGTGTGGTGGGATAAATTTTCGTGTATCCTACATTTGCAAAAATTCCCCCAAAAAAGTAGTTCTGTGAAAATTACAGAGAGTGCGATATGTCTTTGCTGTCAGTGCACAGAATTTCTATGACACTAGAGATATTATGTCCTTATTCTACAAACAACAATTCCTGTCCTAAATAAAAAGCAGGGGGCATGTCTTTGCTCTTGTATTACACAACGATTGACTATGCACAATTTCACCTGACATCAATTTTCGCTTGTTAATAACATGTAGGCAAAACCTTTTTACTCACAGCAAGTAACAATATCACTCACTCAAGTAATGATACCAAACACATGTAACGATTTTACTAGTACAAGTATGATTCATGGATAGTACTTCACACTCATGGATCAACGCTCATGTACTATGTCTACACATCTTAAATCCCCTGTGGATGTCCCAGAATGGCATAATGCTCAATAACTGAACAAAACGTAATAGGCCATGACAAAGGTATCAAACCATATGCATACCATTGGAAAATGAACATTTACAAATGACGTTAAAGGGAATTAACTCACTCTGTCAGACATCCGTCATCCACAAAATCACATCCCTGGTTCATTCCCCATCTAAATGGATCTGCTACATCATAGTTGGGTATGTACCACCTGAACAGTAAGGGACAGACTGGAGCATGCTGTACATGTCTGATATAGCAAAGAATAACTCACCCACTGTCCTCATAGAGAGCAAGTGTGAATCTTGAAATTGGGGCATTTGAGGCTCCAATACTGCCAGTCATCAGCTCGTTCTACACAGCAGGGAGAATAACCTCATAGCTACACATTGTATACAATTGAACATCTGTTCACATATAGTGTACGTACATTGAACACTCTTTGTTCAAAGTGGACACCTCCTGTACCTTGCCTAGGGAAATCTTCTATAGGAACTCCAGAGAATGACTGACAGCCATAGAAATTCCTCCCTTCGCGCTGTAGAGGACAACACAGAGACCAATGCAATGTGTCACTACTACTACCCGATATTCGTGTAGACCTCATTCGCATGGAATGTATGTGAAGGTGTTTTCAAGTGAACAGCTAACATCATCCTCCCTTCCACTTGCATTCTGGTAGACCAACACCTGACAACAACAAGCCCAAATGCACAAATTGTTCAACTACTTTTTTCCTCCGAGCGTCCATGTTTAATATTTTGGGGTCAATAATGAAATCATCATTGGGGTTTCGTTTGGATGGGAAAAGGGGGCATTTGTCCTCACACACACAAAACAACAAAAGAACAGGCAGACACACCTACATGCACACACATGCACATGTCATTTTACGCTTTTATAATCATGTGCACACCAACACACACACACACACACACACACACACACACACACACACACACACACACACACACACACACACAACACACACACACAAACACACACACACAAACACACACTAGTAAACATTTACCCCCATGTAAATTTCACCTTTTGGAAAATAGCCAGAAATTTGCACAATGTACAATCCACACCAAGCACTTCTATGTATTTTCCACAGCTATACCTCTCCCCCACTTGCCCACATTCCCGGAAGAACACCTGATCATGAAGATAATCTCACAACTGAGAGCATAAACATACCAATAATGCCGGTGTCACGAACGCCTGAACTTCGTAAGAGAAGGTCCCATTAGAAAAGGTGGTTCGTCTGACCTCCTTCATGGCTACAGTTGTCTCATCCGCGATGAAGCTGTACGTTGTGAAGGAGTGTACATGTACATGCACGAGAGTATACATGTACTTTCATGCTAGTATACATGTACATTCATTGTAGTATACATGTACATGCATGAGAGTATACATGCACAGTGAATACTCGTTAATCTGCCGCAATTCCTTTTCAAAGAATATGGTTTAACGAGTTTGGCAGATTAACTGGATATTCATTGATACTTGTACATTATATTGGTACTGGGAAATTGTGGCGGATTAAAACGTTTGGAACATAAAGTGGTGGCGGATTGACGAAAATTCACTGTATACATAATGAAGGAACACTATCCATTTTGCAATTGCAATTTTGCTTGGAAAGGAACAGATTAGGTTCCACAAATTCAGTAAACACAAAACAATTGAGGGAGAAGAAAGGATCCAAACATGTTTGGAAAATATAAACCAAAAATGTCATAAAATCAATCGTTCAATAAACGTCCAACTGGTGCAGCTGATACTTCTTTAGGCTTGCCAATTTGGGGGCCATAGCTACAATATTATTAGTCTGGTTCTTATTAATGGAATTGTACACTACAAAACAGAAGGCATTCATGAAAGAAAGAAAACATTAATGTACTGATTTAGAGAATATGTGCTTGTCTTGCACAGTAGATAACCCTTTCATGCAGGCAAATCACACTATCACTCTGCTGAGAAGGGATTTTAGACTGTTTTTATTTACTATTATACATGTTCATACATTTGATCATAGTATGTGAATATGTGAGAATATGCCTGTTTTCAAATATGGATAATTTTCTGAGCATTCATAGATGGAAAAATCCAAATGCACCATCTTGTTATGTAGTTATAGATAAATACAGAAAGTGCGGAAAATTACCTCTCTGAAATGGAAATATAAAAATTGATTCAGAAGAAGAACTTACAAAGAACCTTCCAAATTCATAGGCAGGCCAGTATCAGGATCCCTGAGTGAACGAGGATTGCCATTTTCATCACAGTAGAATGCATATAATTGATTACTGAATACCTAGAACATAGATTGGAGACTTCAATTAGACTGAGTTGCACTCACATGTATACATACACATGGGTACACATGCATGCATCAATGTATGATATGTGTCATGGAAAAATCATATAACGTAATCATAATCGCATTGTAATTACATTACGATATAGATCAAGTTATCTGTGATGTGTACTGTACATATCTGTATTGAAATTTTTATATGAAGAAATTAATACGTAATCCTCTAATGAACCGTTACATGTATAATATAATAGAGTATAGGATTTCAGACTGCAATGTTTCCAGCTGTTGTTGGCTTATGAATCCAAACAGATTCTCCCAACATACACATATTGTACATAACTAGCTGAATTACCCGCCCTATGGGCATATTCGTCCATAAACGTGTCATTAAAATGGCGCCTTTCAAGTATGGCAGATAGTACGGTTTTCGTTCGAATTCTACAAGATAGGCCTAAAAGAAACGCTAACCCCCTTAGGACACTCCACGGGTGCCGCTGAGAAGAATTGGGGAGTTTGATGTCGATCGCATGCAAAGTGACGGAGGAGTTCGTGAACAAACAAACAGAGAATCCTTGCATTATAATAGGATTGGACAGTTCTTTCTAACAGTGGTTTTATCTATTGATTAGAGTTGCTATGGTCCACAGCAAACATGAATATGATATCTTTGGTGACTAGTGGTGAGATCATTGTATGCATGATAACATTCCAACAAACATTTTTCCACAGTACCTCTGCTTAGGGATACCTTCACAACACATTATCTAGCTCAACTCACCAAAGCATGGGTGATTTCATGGATCAAAATACTGCGTAAATTCATGATTCCATCATCAAATGCTCGGTTGACACAAATGTTGGTAAATCCAGCAACAGGTCTGCAGATGAAAAATGGAACATCATTTAACTAATTATACGCCAATGACGCCAATTGTAAACGGACGCTTCTCTGCCGTAAAGACATTCACAGCTCTGTTTCTTCATTCCAGTACGTGATTGATTGCATTAAGGTTAAAATGTAAAGTTTGTTCTTTCTAACAAGCGGCGAGACAAATCACACATTCTCAATTCAATTCAATTCAGAGGTGGCTGCTACAGACAGGTGGCTGCTAAGGACAGGTGGCTGCTACAGACAGGTGGCTGCTATATATAGACAGGTGGCTGCTACAGACAGGTGGCTGCTATGAAGAGGTGGCTGTTATGGACAGGTGGATGCTAAGGACAGGTGGCTGCTACAGGCAGGTGGCTGCTATAGACAGACTGGTGGCTGCTATGAACAAGTAGTTCCCATAAACCAGTGCCTACTGTGGACAGGTGGTTGTTATAGACAGGTGGTGGCTATTATAGACAGGTGGCTTCTATGTGCAGAATGCTGTCCTTCACAGACCTTGACCTGTGGTTGATAGATGGGTGGTTGCTATGGACAGGGGCTGCTATGAAGAGGTGGCTGTTATGGACAGGTGGCTGCTACAGACAGGTGGCTGCTATAGACAGACTGGTGGCTGCTATGAACAGGTAGTTCCCATAAACAGGTGGCTGCTACAGACAGGTGGCTGCTACAGACAGGTGGCTGCTATAGACAGACTGGTGGCTGCTATGAACAGGTAGTTCCCATAAACAGGTGGCTGCTACAGACAGGTGGCTGCTATAGACAGACTGGTGGCTGCTATAAACAGGTAGTTCCCATAAACAGGCAGCTGCTACAGACAGGTGGCTGCTATAGACAGACTGGTGGCTGCTATGAACAGGTAGTTCCCATAAACAGGTGGCTGCTACAGACAGGTGGCTGCTATAGACAGACTGGTGGCTGCTATGAACAGGTAGTTCCCATAAACAGGCGGCTGCTACAGACAGGTGGCTGCTATAGACAGACTGGTGGCTGCTATAAACAGGTAGTTCCCATAAACAGGTGGCTGCTACAGACAGGTGGCTGCTATAGACAGACTGGTGGCTGCTATGAACAGGTAGTTCCCATAAACAGGTGGCTGCTACAGACAGGTGGCTGCTATAGACAGACTGGTGGCTGCTATGAACAGGTAGTTCCCATAAACAGGTGGCTGCTACAGACAGGTGGCTGCTATAGACAGATTGGTGGCTGCTATGAACAGGTAGTTCCCATAAACAGGTGGCTACTGTGGACAGGTGGTTGTTATAGACAGGTGGTGGCTATTATAGACACATAGTTGCTATAGACAGGTGGCTTCTATGTGCAGAATGCTGTCCTTCACAGACCTTGACCTGCATGTGGTTGACAGATGGGTGGTTGCTGTGGACAGGGGCTGCTATATATGGGGAGTTATTACAGGCAGGTGGCTACTAAGTATGTACATATTGTATGCTTCACTGGTGTCGCCCAGTGGTTAATAGAGATGTGGCTACTACAGACAAATCTCCAAAACTGGCTTCATTGGAAGGAGAATAATTACTTTTGAAAATGATGCCAACCAATCAAATTTGTTAATGAAATCTGAAAATCAAAGTATGCAAATAGTGTGTGCAGTGGTGCTACTCAGCCCAATCATACCCAAATGCTAAATTGACAACAGCTAAATACATGTATTAATGTTATGTCCATTATGTTCATTTTATAGGTCCAAATAATTGGCGATACCGTTCATGGGTACATTTTCAATTTACAAAATATTCATGTGTCAGGCTGATTCAAGTCAAATTTAGTTAATACATGAATATGCATACTTGAAGGTCTTCCAATTAAGTCCAAGACTTGTTTGACTCACTACAATTAATCTTGAAAGCTAGATAAATAGCAGCCAACTAAAACTGACTCAGAGACTCGGAGACACTTCATAAAATGTTTTGAACCTTTCATGTAATAACAATTTCAAAATATACACTTATATGCTCACAGCAACATGCTCTTCTGGAAAAGAACCGAATATACCACATCCAGCTACAGGTAAACAACCGTCAGATCGAAGACAATATCCTTCTGGGTTCAGTAGTGAGGGCGAAGTTCCATTACAAAACCTACGAAAATGATTGAAATAATTGCAGTAGAGTTGGTGATCATGAGTAGATCGTCCAACAGCAAACTGAAAATTAGTGAAAAGTCAGTAAAATAATAAATTAATCCAGGAATTGAATCTGTACTTCACAATTAATTACTGCCAAACTATTGCCAGGTAGTTAGCACATGTGTTTTCACCAGAATACAAAGAGTAACCACAGATACCATAAATAATAATGAGCCCATAATATTATGTTAGAGCATGCAATAAAAATTGGCAGATTCAAGTAATTATACTCATTGACAAGTGAAGCGATAAGTTAAGAGGCAGAATGTAAGCTTTAGATATCAGTGTTTGTCAAAGAGAAAGGAGCTAGTCAGTCAGAAATTTGTTCATGATTGGACAAACATCACCCTGGTCATAAGCCACACTGTCCTTAGTTAAAAGCACTTTCAACTATTACCAACTGAAGCAACTGTTCCTCATAATTTCAATCAACGTCAAACATCACTACCTAAATCAGGGGTGTGACTTATATCAAGGTGTGGCTTATTCCACATAATATACAGCACATATAAAATGATGCAATACATTCACATGCTATATTCTTCAATGGATACAAACCTTTGCAAGAGGATCTTGCCTTGAAGTGGTCTGACAGTAAGAGCTCTTTCAAAGAAATCAATGACGTATTGGATGGTGTCATTCTGTAGGTATGAAATATATTGAAATTCTAACAAGTTCCTCTGCCCTCAATAAGTAGATTAAACAATAATTATTTCAAGTTGGGAGTAAAGTTATCCTAAATAAAAGATCTTTCTACAACCATCCAGGTTTTTAAAAACTTCACTTAAATTACTTGTTTCACAGGTAGGGGTGTTTTCAGCATTGCTTGAATGACATCACAAAAGGAATTAGAAGAACAGGAGCTAAGAATGAAACGCGTCTTAGAATGAAAATGTGAATAAGCACCCACAGCAAGTCAGTTGTGGGTGCTTATGCTTACATGACTCTTGAATGAATCAATATGCTAATCAGTGGCATCGGAAGCATATGAAAAGTGGGGAGGCCATGAATAGGGTCTGTTGTGCTGCACTCGCAAATGCTTGCAAACACAAATAAAATGGCGCCTGAAACCGATCAATGCCAAAACAAGATAGGTCAGAACATGAATGCATCTCTTGTAAATCAGTAAAACTTTTGAATGTCAGTTTGTAAGAATTTTGGTAATTATTTCAGTTGATCAGTTGAATTTGTGAATGTTAATCTAAGAAAATAAAGGCCTTTCTTCAAAGAGTGGGTAGGCCGAAGCCTTCCCAAACATCCCTGTTCAGACACCCCTGCTAATGCACACTTGGATGTACAGAAACCATAAAGTGTTTCACAGTTATACAGTTATGATTCATCTATACCAATATAATTATAATAATTATTAATAATTATTATTAATACTTCTAATAATTATATAATTGTAATAATTAGAAACAATGTTGCCTACCACTAACAAAGTGAACAGAGCATATCAGATTCTATGACTAAGGGTGATACATATTATACATACATACATATTATATATATAATATATATATATGTATGGGATGACCTACCTTCACAAGAGTTTGCTCTTCTGGAGGCAACCTTAAAAATAGTGAAAAAAATTGTGTATTTACACTGAACAATATTCAATCATAATCCCCGTCCCAAAACAGATGAGCAATTATCATGTCAGCGTCCATCCACTATCTACACACACGGGGTTTCTTCCAGAAAATGGAAACAAGGACATTATGGAGGGTAGGTAGGAGACATTAAAATTACCACCCAGCCCTTCATATAAATTCCCGTCTCCTTGGAGACTGTACACTGACTTCACCCTTAGAAATATTTTTGGTAACAGAACATTTAAATAAATGAGAAATTGTGTTGCACTTGTCACAGATTGTTGACATCCATTTTATTTTCTTAGCAATTGTAGCTATGAATATAATTATTGCCTCAACATTAAATTTTAATATGTTTTTTCAACCGTAAATGCTTACATGCATCATACTATACTGGTTTCAAGAAGTACCCTTGCAAACTGCATTTAACAATAGTACACCTACTCGTCTATAATTGGCTTACCATATGAACACACACACACACACACAATACAGTATACACATGCACACATACACGTACATACACACAGATGCACGCACACACACACACACACACACACACACACAGACACACACACACACACACTCCATGCACACATACACCACACACACTAGTGGACAAACATTGCAGATAAGATTTTGACTTTGCCGCATTCTGGCTTCCTCTCAGGATAATGAAATAATAGTGCTGCTTTCTAACTGAGAATAACGAAGTATTACATTTCAAATGTTACTACAACCGCTCGCATTATTATATTCAAATCATAAAATCTACAGGTCATGTCCACACTAAACCCAATCTGAAGCCTTTCCTTTAAATCTCCTTTTGACAGCCATTTTAACAGAAAATAGAATACATTTATAATTAACAAGATGGCCACCTGCTCAATAATTAATACAGAAATGCAGATGCTTGGACCTACGATACTAAAAAAACTTTTACACTCCTGCACACCATCACAAAAAATTAATAGTACTTAATGGAACACATAAACATCACACTAATGCATAAAACCATATGAAAGTGAATGCCTGTACATGCATTCACATGTATGCAAATGTACACACAAATTGGAATACAATTTCTCAACGAACGTACAGCAACATGTTAAACTTTACTTTCATAATTCTCGACCCTCAAAGAACTCACATTACAGTGAATATGCTCAGAAAGATCAGATCTTAGGACACACCGAGAAATAGCTACGAATGGGCTAATTACGAGTTCACAGTGTCGTCAAAGAAAGGTACAATCCTGATTGGTCTAAACTCTGATCCAGTTTGTCTCTTTCCACGATGAGGTCCACTAGCAGTATTGGCCACTGCTGCATAGCTCAACTGAATGGAGTAGAAAGTGCTTAATAGTTTACAAAAGTTGTGAGGGAATAGCTAAACAGCAGAGTAAACAATATGAAATGAGACATAAGTACACATTAATTGAGATACTGAAAAGCATTGCTGATCTACACTGCTTGAGAAGATGCTAGTTTCTCTACAGTCATAGGGCATCTTTCGAGGCTCATTTGATGTACATTCATTTCATATTCTCTGAGATACAGGTGGCCAATTTTGACTATAAATATATTCGGCAACTAGGGTATACAGACCATATCCCGGACACTTAATAATAAAACACCGTGGATATCCAGGAAAAGACGTCTTCACGTCGAACAAAAGTGGCGTCGTGTTGAACGGTTATCAGCGACCTAAAACCCGGCCCTACGCGGACGATTGCTATTTACAAACACCATCGTCCTGCATACTCACAGTAAGTGTTGAGTACTGGTTTCTCTTCGATTTACCCTTCTTTTTCGCATTTTTCATCTGTTGTTGTGCCATTCGCTTCTTTGCTTTTTGTTGTTGCTGCTTCTCTTTTTCCTCTTGTTTCTTCTTTTTCTTTTCTTCACGTTCTACCTTCCTTTGAGCCTTTCTTTCTTCTTCTTCACGTTTCTCTTTCTCTTTCTTCTCTAGCATAGCTATCATTTGTTCACTGGAGAGATGTCTGGATACTTCTGAGGGTTTTCCTGCACTCTTCTTTGCTTTGGCGTGCTTCTTAGGAATAACCAGAATTTCATCAATATGCGATGAGATTGCAACTGCTCTTCCTGGTGTCAAATTGATGGAAATAGCTGGTAAATGTGATTCCCCACTTTGTACAGGAGTAGCACTCTGGAGATCCTTCAATTTCTTCCAAACATTGTAAACAGCATCAATATCCAGGTCGTACCCCTCTTTGTACCTTGTTTCATATTTCTCCAATGTTTCCTTGGAGATGACTGCTTCCAACTCAGCGAGAGCAAGTCCCTTTTGCTGTTGTATTTGCTCGTGGGAATGCTGACAGCCAGAATGAATGGTAGATGATGGTAGACACGAGATGGTGCAAATCGGCTTTCACGGAGGCTGCTGAAATCCAATGGATAAATACCAGCACCGCGGAAGGCATTCACCAGTGTTGCTGGTTGTGTAGCATGGAGCCATGCCTCCTTGAAAACCTTGGCGAAGCTCTGTTTGGAGACAAACTGACCAGGATTGGCTAATTTGTACCGCTCGCACTCTTTCTTCCAGGCAGCCTTCAATGGCTTGAAGAACCCCACATCCAAAGGCTGGGTTATGTGAGAGGAATGTGGAGGAAGGCAGTACAAAAAGATGCGATTCTCCAGACAGAATTTGGAAATTTCCAGGTTGATATGTGACCTATGTCCATCAACCAACAGCACAACAGGGCGAGTGATGACATTGCGGGTGAAGTGATTTGCCAGCCAACCATAAAAAAGCTCTGTATCAATCCACCCTGATGCAGATTTTCCAAAATAAGCACCTGGTACAGTTCCATCCAAAGGATTATATCCAAAGCACTGCCCCGGGAAAATATGCATGGGAGGGATAACGTTGCCAGCAGCAGATCCAGCACACAGAGTTGTAATTTGTTCCTTACAGCTCCCAGCCACAACATACAAGTCTCGAGCATTCTTCTCAGCAAGGACTTTCCCACTTCTTGGACAGAGTGAAAAGCCACTCTCATCTGCATTCCAGAAATTTCTCGCATCATCCCCGATTTCATGAATTTGCAAAAATTGCTGGAAGTCATCATACCACTTGCTCAGCCTCTCCTTAGTGCATGCTATGGCACGGTATGCCTCGAGATTCTCTGGTATCCTCATCTTCAAGTTTGGATGTCGTTTTAGGAACCTTAGCCACCACTTATTACCAGGCCGATCATCTGTGAAAGGGTTTGGTCTTTTGTCAGCTATTACCAACTTCTGTACTACCAGAAGAATCTGCTCTTTTGTCCTGCCATATCCAATTCTTGACATTTCTAATGCCCAATCTACTATCTTCCTCTCTTCGTCAGCTGTCAGAATAGTTGGTGGGCCTCTGGTGGATCCAATTGTTCTCCGACCAGTTGTATACTCACTGAGAGTGCTTTTAGGGATCCCATAAAAGGCTGCAGCTTTTCTTAAGGACATATGTCCTGCTATAACCTGACCTACAGCCTTTTCAAGGTCATTTTGTGCCCACTTGTGCTCCCTATTGCTACCAGATGCCATCCAGTCTACAGGTCAAATGGAATTTTCAGCATTATTTTAATGTCCGACAATTGGTAAAGTACTCACCATCATTAGTTATTGTTATAACTGACCTGTTTCAAATAACAGAGTATTTTAATTATGTTCTTCGTATTCTTCGGATTCGTAGCTTTCTATTGCAGTTTTCCGCTAGTGCATAGGTCAATTTTAAAATATTTGGCACGCGATCAAAGATTACGTCATTCTTATGCCCGTAAAAATTTAATAGTTAGGTAACGTTCATTGCGTAACCTACATTATCTTTTGCGCAATTTTTCCACTGGAACAGCGAGAAGAGAAGCGTTTAAAAGCTTGAACATTTACTAGGATAGCTATAATTCCTAATAGGTGAGAAATAGTTTTGAAACTCTTATCTAGATATTAGCAGTGGATTTCTTTTTCTTCGGTGTCCGACTATTGGCATTGTCCGGGATATGGCTTCGCTACCCTATATTAATTTATTAAAATACTTTAAAATAACTTACTTTCGTAATATAATAATTAAAAAATGGTTGCTTTAGATAAAACCAGGTAGTAGCTTGGGTGTACCTTCAATATCTCATAAATGACCTGTTATAATGATTTCAATCATGTGAATGTATGAAATTGAGCATAACAGCAAGAGTGGTGAAGTGGTACCAGTCTCAAAATGATAAACTTGCGAGTCTTCAGCTTACCAAAAGTGACAATCACAAAGGTTGCTTTAAAGCTTTGATTGGTGGCTCTCTTCTTTCAATTATTCCAAATTACGGTATAGAACTGAACTAACGCATAGCCGATATCGGATCCGCGATAAGAGGCATGCGTATCACGTGATATACCGAATACTTCTAATTATTCGAAAAGCACATGTCCGGTCCCTCCTCCTTCATCAGGGGAGGTGGATCATAGTATGGCGTATCCATGGGTGGATCAAGCGACTAGTACAGATCTAAAACACACAATATTGCGATAGTTATTCTTTGGCTATCTTTAATTCCAGCTTTGCCATTGATGCTGCTGACATGCGTGTGCTATATGTACATATCAGTGCCCCTGCTACACCGAACTACGGTTGAGCGATTATGCTTTGTAGGGCTTCTCTCACACTATCGACGGAGGATATATTACTAATTCTTCGATATGCATAATTATTGGCATATTTACTAAACTAACGTGCACAAGAAGAGTACAATCCAGATATAAAGTCATCGAAATACAGCATATTATTATGTATTATGATGATGATGACGACAATGACGATGACACTTTGATGCTAGTGGATCCATCCCCACCCACAACAACAGAGGCTCTGGCCTATTTATCACAATTGGCATTGTATTTCCAGCATAATGACCAAGAGTGCCTCACACTTGTGGACAAAATGACACAAGTTGTTGAAAAAAGGTCAATTGCTGGCAAACAAAAATATTTAAAGCAAAGCAGTTTAACATCCTTTTTTAAAAATAACACCAAGTAATATTTATCCATGTACATTTTTTCATGTTTATTATATATATACATTGTTAATAGTGATACAATAATAAGACTAGGTACATAATTATACATGCAACATAAGATACTGTCAGTGAAATACTGTATAATAAATATGAAAAAATGTACATGTATTACATTTATTTGACGATGAAACCTCTCTAATCCGACAACCTCTTAATCCGACGTTATTTTCATTCCCCGTTGAGTGTCGGATTAGAGAGGTTTCACTGTAGTAGATTTGACCACGCGAGATGATCGATGGAGACCTTACCTGGTCAACCGTAGGTGATTGATGTTGGCACTGGTACGTTCCTGCTACTTCGGTGAATTCCGCGGCAGTGATGAACAAAATAAGGGTTGTAAGAACACCCTTGATCCGAAAATGAGGCATCTCCTAACTGGTACAGGATCTAGGGTCAGACACGTGTACTTAAAAGATTATACTAAATACGTTATGCGTTACGTCATCGTAAGACGTCATTTTACGTATAATAATTGGACGTACTTATTGTATATAATAATTATTATTGTATGTACACAGGCACGCATGCACGCACACAAAAACAGGCAAGCACACCTACACACACACCTACACACACACACACACACACACACACACACACACACACACACACACACACACACACACACACACACACACACACACACACACACACACACACACATACACACGCACAGAAACACATGCACACATACAGCGCACACACACACACACACACACTTCTTCTTCTGCTGTTTGCACTCTAACAAGCCTCAATGAGGTGAAAGTGATACAGGCCAAAAATGTCCCAAGTCCATTAGTGCCTACTGGCACAGAAACGTTTGTGATTCTGAAGTCCCTGAATGTTGAAGGACTTCCTGCAGTGGTCACACTGTGCTGTGGTCCAAGGGCCATGAATTTGGTGTTTGTGATTGACCAGGACAGCCCCATTGGAGACTGTGAAAGTGCAATTGGGATTGTCGCAGGTCAACCCAGCAGAGGCGGTAGCAAGATGTGTCTGATACTTTTCTTCCTCTCATCTTTTTTGTCTTCCTTCTTCTCAACTCTTCATTGATGGTGTTGACAGACACTACATGTACGTAGACACGCACACAGATGCAGACACACACACAAACACACACATGTACACACACACGCACGCACACATGCACACACACACACACACACACAAAAACAGGCAGACTCACCTACATACACACACACAGACACACACACACACACACACACACACACACACACACGTGTGTGTCTATGTACATGTAGTGCTGTCTAATCAACCTGAACCATTTAGCTATAATTTCACAATCACGCACACAATATATACGTACACAATGTCAATAGCCATGTGGCAGTGTGTGCAGAAATATTACCTGAAAGTGTTTGATTTATGTAGGTTACTTACAACCAGCCTACCATATATCAACGGACGTTATACAGTACTATAACATAACTGAGGTAGAGATGACACCCAAACACACTCGATGTGTATATACGCACATGTTTGGTGTCAGCTGTCTGACTGCAGTATTGTGTGTACGTACCTACAGAGGTCAGCATGTGTGTAGTAAACATGACAATGCCATGCACTGTGTGGGTGTGTGGGTGTCCACTTCCTCTAATGGCATATGTCAGGGAATTACGTGCATATCCTGCAAGTGTGTACATATAATATGTATTTTCAAGTAACTAATGATATAAAGACAATGTATATTACAGTGAAACCATGCTAATCCGACACCTCTATAATCCAACATTATCTCTAATCCAACCATTATAATATGAGAAACAGTCATCATACATAAGTATGGTAAGAGGCACTCCATAATCCAACAGCCTCCTAATCCAACATTATTCTCAGGTCCCACTGAGTGTCGGATTAGAGAGGTTTCACTGTATAATATACATACATACACATACATAATATGTACAGGGAATATTCATTAATCCGCCAAACCCTTTTATCCACCATATTATTATTGAAACAAATTCCCTTGCATGGCTATGCTATAAGTAATCTCCATCTCACACTTCCGCCTACTGCCATTCTTCTGTGTACTTTTGCCCGAACCAATTGTGGCTGATTTAATGAATATTTACTGTATGTATTATGATTTTATATACAGGCCTAATAAGGGACATTACAGAACATTCCATTAACTTATGCTTATAATTAAACAAAACAGATTACAAAGTTCCACTTCATTATTATACAAGTATTTCTGTCAGACTCTATAAATTTTCACTCTACTCTATAAAAATTAAGAACTAAACAATCTAATCTTTATTGATCCTCCTGATTGATCAATATTCTTCTTACATCTAGTGTAAATCAGGACAATACATGACATATGGATTACTGAAACACGCATGCATAGTACATATTATCCTGATTGACACATTGTTACTTGTTACTGTTAGTCAACACTCACCTCTTTCTGTACTTTTCTTAACTTCCAGAACAGCACACCAGCTATCACTGCTGCTGCTATGGCAACCATCAACGTCAGAGCCACGAAGCAGAACAATACAACCGCTGCTGTTCTAGCTTCATCAGAATTACCTACAACATGTATATACTTACTGAAGTTCAAACTTGATCACCCAGCCCCCTACACACGTATCCACACGAATACACACACACGCACACACACACACACACACACACACACACACACACACACACACACACACACACACACACGCCATACAGGCACATATACCAGGCACACATATATACACACAAGCATGCTTTGCATGTTGCAAAGTTGGTCATAGTCTTGCTGATCAGTTCCCACACATACCTACTGGAGCAGCAACAGATGTACCAGGAGTGGTAGAAGTACAGGCTGTCAGATAGTCCTGCACATGTGGAGAAAAGGACAATTGCCTAGAATTTAGCTGAAAATGACATGTGCATTACAAGAGTATTAATTTTGGAACATCTACACTGCAGAGTGACAAATGGTTGAATCTAATCGATCGATATGGATAAAGCATTAGATGTACAATTAACTATAATATTTACATATCAGTTCCTATGAATAATATGATCTATTATAATAATAGACAATGACTAAAGCTAACAGTGATTAAGGGACAGAAAACACAAGCACACACAAACATATACGCACACACGCACACTTACCCAACACAAATCCTCACATGGTGGACACACAATAGTGATAACATTGGCCAAGTTAGGAAGGTCCACTTGAGGAATGTATATCTAATACACATTAGACATGCAGTCAATCCTTAGCACACATATACATCCGTGTATCACATCACAAATCATCGAGCCAACCTCCTTTCCACTGGTACAGGTGTAGTTAGTTCCCATAACAGACACAATAGGACCTTGTACTTCATCACAGTAAACCTGGAGAACAGGAATTTTGATATGTCATTCACATACAACCAAAATATTACTGGAAGGACACACACATGCATGCACACATGAGCACACACACATACATCCACCCACACACACACCCACACACACACACACAAACACACACACACACACACACGCACGTGTGCACGCACACACACACACACCTCGTAGCAAGCTCCTCCACTTAAAGGACCAACAGTATGATTTTCATGAATCCAATTACCGTCAATTCTGAAGTCCACACATTTGGAATTTGGTCCGTGAGTCTCAGCAAATGCATTAACAGCTGTCAAAGAATGGAATATGTAATGATTAAGCATAACAATTTCCATCAAGCGACACAATCCCTCTAAAGTAACCTATATACCTGGTACATATCAGTGTATGACCATCACTCACTCAGGTTTGTATTTCTTGGTCTCTTACAGCTTATGTAACCCTAAGAAATCATGAGTTGCAAAAAATGAACATAATGTATATCAAAATACCATATTATACATATGGCTGTAATTTACAAGTAAAAATACTGTACATATACTGCAGTAAATAAACACATTATACAGTAAATTACAAATGGCAATGCTGCCATACAGGTTGTTATTACTTTTTGACGGGCAAATACATATTTATCATGACTGTCACTGACAGGTTTACATTACAATTATCCAAGTGGCATAATGTAACGGATAAACTGCAAGTTAAAAGTACACAAAATTATATCTAGTGTACATGTGTACGTGTACATCATAGACCTTTGTACTGTGAAAAAAAGTGTTGAGAAATTTACTATAAGCTCATATTGGAACCCTGTCTGCATGACGTGGTCACCTATTGTATACTACATGGTATGTATTGGCTGGATTACATAGGTGTTTACTGACGATTTCATATGTAAGTAAAACATGCATATGGAAGGTCTTTAATCATAATTTCATCAGGGTTATATTAAGCAAGTGATCATCCTATGTAGGTAGATATAGAATACGCTATTATACAGAATTAAAGTCCGTCCAACAACGTGGGGTATTTTTGCTCGAATTACTACACAGTGTGGAATCTGATCACAGAATGGTGATGAATCTACCTTAACAGAAGGACAGAAATCAGCTAGGGAATCGGTCCCACCCAATTCTGGATTGGAAAAATACTACAAAAGAGAAAATAGCAAAACAATACAAGTAGCTAGATTGGCGAAATGTTCTTATATGGCTGAAACATGGCTGAATTCAACTTAGTAATCTCAAATCTGATGATCCAAGCTAGGCTATGCATTACTATATACAGTTCATTAAAATGAATATTTTGGGACTTTAAGTTTGCAAAGTAATTGAAATGATTACCTATTATTATACAGATTAATACTGCACTCAATAGTCGGTATCATAGTAACATCTCATGCAATATGTGTCGTATCCATGGAACAAAATGATCAAAACTTGAACCGTTTTGAATCTATTGTACAATTAGGAATTCGGCACGTGAACATGTGATAATACATTTGAATGATGCCACACAACTTAAGTGTGCATTGGGAATACTGTACCTGGAAGTCTGGATCAAATGGCACTGTCTTGTTGTAGTTGGTACATGTCCCTACAGATCCTCTGTCATAGAAACATGAGGAGTTACCACCAAGTTCCCTGAAAAAATAACTTCTCCCAAGAGATACAGCAGCAGTACGGAATGGATACTGAGTAGTATCCTCACAAAAGAGTGGATGTAGGGTGTAATTTCTACACGAAACGATATGAATGCAATGGCATGCATGCTTCCTCCCAAGAATGCCCCCCTCCCTTCTTCATACTTCAACAAGTCCAATAGTATGATTGTAGAAATTCTTCAACATGCTGGATCGATTAAGATATTATGTTTATTATATTTAAGTCCAATAGTATGTATGTTAATTCTATGATAGAAATTATTCTTTCAATGCAGGGGTCTTACTGTGACAGACAACCTTCTTCCACAAAACTACATCCCATGTTCATTCCCCATCTTAGTGGATCTGCTGCATCATAATTTGCTCTGTACCATCTGAATAGTATCAAAAAAACATATTAACAGGTAAGAGTGATGTGTGTGTGAGTGTGTGTGTGTGTGTGTGTGTGTGTGTGTGTGTGTGTGTGTGCGTGCGTGTGTGTGTGTGTGTGTGTGTGTGTGTGTGTGTGTGTGTGTGTGTGTGCATGTGTGTGTTTGTGTGTGCATGCATACACAAGGTGGAACATTCTGTAATACATCCTACCACATATTGTAATTGATGTAGCCAAATTATCACAATGTAATTTACAGAACAAACTCACCCACTGTCCTCATAGAGAGCAAGTGTGAACCTTGAAATGGGGGCATTTGAGGCTCCGACACTGCCAGTCATCAGCTCATTCTTTGTAACAGTGAGAATAACACTGTAGCTATACATTGTAGCTATGTATACTTCAACATCTGTTCACATAATATAACATACTTACATTGAACACTCTTTGTTCAAAGTGAGCTCCTCCAGTCCCCCGACTGGCAATATGTTCTATGGGTATAGGAAATGAATCACAGCCGTAGAAATATCTCCCTTCACGCTGCATGAGATTGTCCAGTGAAGATATAAATGCATACACAATTATAATGTTTCATACATTCTGTAAATCGGATTAAAAAATGTACAAATTATATCTGGTGTACATGTGTACGTGTACATCATAGACCTTTGCACTGTGAGAGAAATTGTTGCATGGAAGAGGGACTATATGTAAAGGGGCTAGAAATAGGCATGCAGCTAAAATTTACCCTCTAATTTCATTATGCCATCAAGTACTGTTGGGCCACCCATTGTTCACTGATTTGTGAGCCCTTGTGCCAACATATGCATGTACATCTCTCATACCAAATGGAGCTATACAGTAACCTACTGTAACAGTATAAATGGTAGTTTGAACCTACTAGTAAAGCAGGCGTGACAAACATGTCAACTTCAAAAGAGAAGGTTCCATTAGGAAAGGTGGTTCGTTTGACCGTCTTCTTGGCTACAGCTGTCTCATCTGCAATGAAGCTGTGTGGAGGATGAATACATAATATTTTTGAGAGCAAAAGGTCAGTATGGGCAGTTAAAAAATACCACCGACAGAAAACTGTACTTACACAGGACATTTGAAACGCAAGGGCAGTCCAGTACTAGGGTCCCTGGCTGTACGAGGATTGCCATTTTCATCACAATAGAAAGGATACAAATTATTACTGATCACCTATGTAAAGAATATAATAATATATAACATGGATATTTACATTGTTACATGTGAATACATAATTATAATAATTATCATGGCATATTACATTTGAGAATTATTAGGTTCTAAATTGTATATTTATTCTATAAACACCTCTCATGCTTGTAAGATATATAGCAACAATTAAATGGTGAAATCTCCTTGTAAATGACATGTTTACACCAACTAATCCGTCCACCGTAGAGAGGTTTTCCGCTCTCCAGAGGTAATATTGCATTAATGCTATAGAAAAGCACACTTTTGGCACATTAGGAACTGTCCTTTATAGGGAGTAATCCTAGGTATATAAATAAAGAACTCTGGCCATGTTGTACAACAGGTAAGATCGTAAACACAACATTGAGCAAGTGTAGACTATCTTTCTATTATGTACATGTGCGTATTAGTGAGTTCAATGGTAGGATACAGCGTATGCTATTATTATATATTTACATAATGCAGTTGTGGTAGGAGCTGTAATGAAGGCATGAGCATGCCCCTGTGTAGTCTCTGTTTATGGATATTGCAACAAGTCACTATTGAGCACAAATAAGTGTTTAACTCACCAAAGCATGGGTGATTTCGTGGATCAAAATACTACGCAATTGCATAATTCCACCATCAAATGCTCGGTTGACACAAATGTTAGCAAATCCAACAATTGGTCTGGAGAAACAATGATATATAAACGATCCAATACAAATTCAAACAAGTATCCTTGGTGAACCGTACACAGGTGTTAAAACAGTTCAGTGACTAATCCCTTCAGAAAATTCAAGTTATTGTGATTTCTAGACTGTTACAATAGCCAGCACCATTGATGAATGATGGAGTGATACGTGGCTGTCATCTGTGTGTGTGTGCATGCATGTGTGTGTTATAATGCAATACCTGTCATATTGTTTCTCCAGCTGACAGGTGATAGCAAAAGCCAAAGTGCCACCACCTGGAGCACACTGAGGAGCACTGAGGTTTACACCCACATAGAGGATAAAATCAGCGTTTATCACTGTGTGGTTGCTTTTGTGGAGTCTATATATTGTGGCAGATTACCATGTATTCACTGTATAACACGTACTATAATTTGTCTACAGATATGTATGTGGAGTATATATATTGGATATTAATCCTACATTTAGTATATATACCATAATATATAATATTATTGAAAGAATTATTCATAATACATGATTAATATGAACTAATTATAATCAGACACGTACGAGAAAGTGCTGAATATCAACACTACAATATAACTATATATTATGCAATAAATTGAAGTATGCATAATCATACAAAATATAAGAGCAATATTGTACCATACTCAAATACCAGTGTGCATAACTAGCGAAATACGTGGGTCTAAGCTAAGCAAAAAGATTTAGTGCAATTCTGTGTGTTCTCCACGGCATACGGTCACTTCTATGAGTTCAAGGGCTCCACACGTAGATAGAGTATGTCCTTTGGAGACCCAGGGATGCTGAGATGGATCCTCATTGGCATCTGTATGTAAACAGGAAGTAGCGAGAATCCATATGCAGTAAACAAATGGCAATACCATCTGCAATGCAGAGAATGAAGTCATCGGAGTGTTATATAAAGTGTACACCGACCTGTTCAACACAGGACACAGGCTACTTGTGACATGGAACATTAGTAGGGGTTGCTAGGGGAAATAAGATACATGCCCACAAGTACACACATGTATGCACACACACACACAAACACACACACACACACACACACACACACACACAGCCAGAAATCACTAATACTCTCAAATTTTGTACCATACCTTTGTGTCTGGAGAAAGGGCAAACTTGTACTTCCTGTGTGTGTGTGTGTGTGTGTGTGTGTGTGTGTGTGTGTGTGTGTGTGTGTGTGTGTGTGTGTGTTTGTGTGTGTGTCTGTGTGTGTGTGTGTGTGTGTGTGTGTGTGTGTGTGTGTGTGTTTGTGTGTGTGTCTGTGTGTGTGTGTGTGTGTGTGTGTGTGTGTGTGTGTGTGTGTGTGTGTGTGTGTGTGTGTGTGTGTGTGTGTGTGTGTGTGTGTGTGTGTGTGTGTGTGTGTGTGTGTGTGTGGTGTATTATGTAGAAATTCACTTGTATCATCCATCACACACACCGCAGACACCACCTGACATTGATGTACTTCGAGAGCAGTGGAGAGACGTGTTCATCATAACTGCTGAGGTAAACATGTTTGGTCTGATTGTGTTTATGGTTGCAGGCAGTGCCAAACTACAATCATGGGCGGCAGTGCGTGTGGACAGCGATGACACAAAGGGTGGTCCATGACGTCAGACATCAAAGCTGTGCCTGTGTCTAGAAATCCATTTATGTACATTGTAATTTTATATTAAATGCATATTTTTATCATAGTACTATTATATGCTATGTTTGTATTTATTTATATGTATACAAAATTAATGTACCTAGAAGTACTGTACATAATTATGATGCATGTTTCCTGTACAAATGATAGAACCACACTTACTGAAGTATAAAGCTCAGTCTTCTGAGAGAGGTGTGTATGCGAGTGTATGTACATGGTGTTATGTATGTGATCGAGAAGATGTAGTCATCTGTCCAAGGTGGTCTTCCAATTAAACTTCATACAAAATCTCAATTGCTAACAGCATTTAGAATAAAAAATATTCTGTTGTCCACATGCACAGTTCCAAAATTAGGTTTTGGCCATAAATTCACCATTAGTGTCAGCCCTAGGGTTCCGTATGCATATGGCATTGTATGAATGTAGTATGTATACAGGTACATACAGCAGATGTGTGTAAGTGTTATAATATTATAGACTTCCAATTGTGATGTTGCAATTGCCCAGCATACATGTGCAGTAACTAAGATACAGTTGATTAATCTCAAATGTATTTATATGTGGTAGTCATTGAAATGATGTAACTGTAATAATACCAGTATATTTGAATTTGAATTCAGTAAAGAATTATTTGGTACTCTACATGTACATGTTGATGCAGTGCATGATTCTAGTGCTGGTGAATCAGTTATATTCTATTATTATACATAATATAATATAATATTGCTGTAATACGTATTTAATAATTGTATGGCATGCAATGTCATATTATTATTGCACATACGTTGCTCAAATATTAAATAATATCACAAATCGATAATACGAAACACTCAGAAGGGAACAGTTACAGTAACTTTACAATAATAATATGAAGTCCGATAAGTTTCACATCTTCCATGTCCTTTCATTCAAACTTGCACCTCTCTCTGCCACACTTCACGTGTGCCCAGGGCATCCGGCGAGGACGGGGAGGTGCCTCATGCCCCACGGCCGAGGAGAACATGCCACTTGCCACCATGCCTCAGCTGCTGATGTCATCTCGCGTGTAGTCAACATCAAGCCATCATCCAATGGTAGGGTGGTGGACTGGCTTCTCGGGAGGTCCAGATTTCAGAGCCGTGATCTTTTACGTCTGGCACACCGAGTATCACGGGCGCCAGTCACCGATGTGGTCCTCTTGTGACTTGATAGCTTCATGAGCCCGGAGACCCAAGAATCACGGGTTTACCACCAATCCACGGACCAGAAGACAGAGATGAACTGACTTCACATCGGTAATCATCAGAGTCAGGCCGGCAGGACATACATCAAACAGCGCAGCAGCTTCCTCAACACGATGACAAGAGACTCCCCGGTAGGGCCCAAAACCTAAACTAATGTAGCATGTCTGGACCCTACTATAGCCGCATGCGCACACTGTATGCATAGGAGGGTGTGTGCGAGGCGCAGTGTGTGCATAGTAAAGTGTATGCAGCGTAAAGGTAGATTGGCATGGCCTAACTTACGTGCGTGCGCCCGAAGGCAATAATAAAGGAAAAAGGGTGGTGAGCAGAGAGCCGTGTGGTTCCGACAACATAGCCTTCGTAGGAATCTACTTACAGGACCCCTAGGGGAGACTAGCCGACCATGATCCCAGGCACCGCCCGCCTCCGAAGAGGACGGACGCCCAAACCTCGTCCGAGAACACTCGAGAGACCCGACGACTTACAGGAGACCGGGACGTGTGAACTCCATGCGTGATCAAACAGCGAACCGAAGAAGGAGAGGGTAGAACAGCTAACCACGCTTGCGCTCGGGGCACCCCCTCCAATTCGAATCCTCCAGCATCTGCAGCTTCCCCAGCACGGATCTACTCACAAAGAAATGCAGGCAAAAGGAGGTTTTAAAGAAAATCTTACCGCCGTTTTTCAAATGATGAAAACTGATTGGTTGACTGCATTGGTTGTTTATTGTTTTATTTCTCCAAATTTGGTAAAGCGTGGGCGTTATTTATTGTTTCATCCCGCCAAATATAGCACTGGTCTTCTGGTCTACTGTATAATAAATTAGAGGAATATCCCCATTCAATCTATTTGTACCTCCAAACAGTGTTCATGAATGTCTAGTGGACAGCTCAAGTTTGGGTCCGGTATAATTTACGGACGATATGGCCATGACGGACCGGACCGTTCGGTGTCCGATAGTACACTAGTGGTATAATTTACGGACCACGTGTAATACTTGTGGAGACTACAGAAGGTGGACTCCAAGGAGGGACCTGGAATACCAGTTCGTTGACAGACGACGGAGGCTACAACGGACGTCATATCGTGGCTGTTATTCCATTCTCTTAGCGGGAGCAATCTAGTCCTTCAAGTAAAATGGTAAGTATGTATACTTAACTTAAAACCATAAATTATACCCTTCTCTGGTGCTGTGCCTATAAATAGAGTGGTGTAGATAGCTAACAGTGTTGTTTCATTGTTACTTTGTTAGTGGGAATTAAAATGTACGTATTTGATTAAATAAATTTAAAAGTAAAACATTGTGTAAGTGAATAATATGAAATAAAAATAAATTAACATGTTATTTACAAGACATGCAAGACCATTCAGTGTCCTCTGACTCCATGAAGTACTTGGGGGGCACCTTGCAACACTCTCTGTGGTACCATTCCATATGCACTTGTTGCAATCTCTCGTACCAGTCTGAGCTTGTGTGTTGGCATACCTGTTTTTAACGGGGGAGAATGAAAGGTAATAACAGTATAGGCGTAGGAGGCGGGGGGGACTTACCCACCAAACTGGCTGGTAACACAACTGAGCAAAAATTTTGACTATACAGATGATAACTAGACCAAATAGGCGATTATACCTAGCTACTCGCTATAATGAATGATTAAATACGTACGTCCAAGCACTACATTAGATCTTTGACTGACCTAGTGATGTAGTAGCTGTGGAGCCCAGGGGCCGAACACTCTCAGTCTGTTCTCGCTTGCAGACTCCACTGTCCTTATGTCTGTCCGGATGTTCAACATGGTTGATTCCTCATCTTCACACTTATACCTAAACACAAGAGGGGTGGAAAGTTGTTTAATGGTTGGCGAGTGAATTAGTATGTACATTGCAAGGTAGTTCAATGTACATAGTATACATAACACAGTAATACATGCCTATGTGTGATCCCCAGACAAGTAAGTACACATGCATATATTATATAAAAATGTAGAACTAGCATACATAGGTATACACATAATATGAATTCATGTACAAACAAAAGTACGTACAGGGGTTTAAATACTGTGTGACAGTACATCTGTACATAATATGTATATATATCTAACCCTGCACTTCCCTTGTACTCCCTAGTTATGTACAGTATAATATTGTTATGTGCCTATGTACAGTATATACACACATGTATGTACATAAGTACCTCTGCCTTCTGAATATCTACTATTTCCCTCTTAACCAATACACCACTCTCCGAGTACCTCACAATACACTACTCTCATGTACCTCACAATACACCACTCTCATGTACCTCACAATACACCACTCTCCCTATTTTTTGTTTTCCCTCGACCAGAAAGCTTACCTTCCTCTAGCTCCCCCATGGTGTTCACGGAAACTACCTCCGAAGACTCACCCCCCTTCTCCTCGAATACTCAAAGAAGAAATATTTACCTTGATGGGATTTCCTTTCTTTGCATTCTTAGGTAGTGAAGTTATTGACGAGTTTACGCGCTTCCTGATGATGTCGTTATCTTTGCTCTCTGTGGCTTTCGATGAACTTTTCTAGCTGATGGACTGGAGGTGCTCCACGAAGAACCGCCTTTGAAATTTAATGGTAGTCTTCTACTTTTTGGAGGGGTACGAGATGCAGTTTGGAGTGAACCATCTCGGTCACTTTCTACTTACTAATCTTAATTCTTCTTGACAAGTTGAAGGAAGCACCCAGTGGTCGTATCGTTGTTGTCTCCTCTCTTTCGTACAAGTGGGGAAGGATCAACTTTGACGATATCAACAGTGAGAACAGCTACAATCCTTGCCGTGCTTACGGGCAGAGTAAGCTAACCAACAACCTCTTCACTGTTGCTCTGGCTGAAAGACTACAAGGGACCAATGTTACTGTGAATTGCTCACATCCGGGGATCATCAGGACTGAACTCGGGCGGTACATGTTGCCAATTATACCACTGTGGAGGAAGGTGTGTGTGTGTGTGTGTGTGTGTGTGTGTGTGTGGATGTGTGTGTGTGTGTGTGTGTTGTGTGTGTGTGTGTGTGTGTGTGTGTGTGTGTTGTGTGTGTGTATGTGTGTGTGTTGTGTGTGTGTGTGTGTGTGTGTGTTGTGTGTGTGTGTTGTGTGTGTGTGTGTGTGTGTGTGTGTGTGTGTGTGTGTGTGTGTGTGTTGTGTGTGTGTATGTGTGTGTGTTGTGTTGTGTGTGTGTGTGTGTGTGTGTGTTGTGTGTGTGTGTGTGTGTGTGTGTGTGTGTGTGTGTGTGTGTGTGTGTGTGTGTGTGTGTCAGTCAGTCACATTGAATAAGAAATCCTCTTTGACAGGTACAGACTGCCTACGTAGTACAAGCACGTACCTGGTATACATCTTGTATTATGATTCCTGTTGGGAGTGTATGAAATTATGTATGTGTGAAAGTGTGTGTATACATTCCATGTACATATGTATGTGTATGTACACATCCATACACATGCTTATGTGTGCATATTATACATGTATGTCCATGTAATACATGTATGCTTCCAATCTCACTATTTTGTTGTTTAGATTCTCATCCTGCCTCTCTTTTACCTGGTGATCATGAAGACAGTGAAACAAGGAGCACAGACCACCATCTACTTAGCAGTGGCTGAAGAGGTGGAGGGTGTGTCAGGTATGTAGGAAGGGCGTGTCAGGTGTGTGCATGGGTGTGGCTGATATGTCTTTGAGAGTGTGTCAAGTATATAGGGAGGTGTGTCATGTACCTGTGTGTGTGTCAGGTAAGTAGGAAGGACATGTCAGGTGTGTATTTGAGACTGTCGGATATCTATGAGGGTGTGTCAAGTATGTAGGGAGGTGTTTCAGGTAAGTAGGGAGGGTGTGTCAAGTACTTAGGTACAAGTGTATCAGATAAGTAAGAGGGTGTGTTTTGTATGTGTAGAGTGTGTGTCAGTAATATAATAAGGAAGGAAGGAAGGTCTGTGGAGGTTAATTGTTTGTAATTTCCACTTGCAGGGAAATATTTTGGAGACTGCTACGAACAAACCCCACTTCCTAAAGCAGTTGACAAGGAGGTAGCAGAGAAGCTGTGGACACTGAGTGTTGATATGACTGCACGGGCTTGAAAGTTAGATTTTTAGTAGAGTTGGAGTCCAGCATGATAGTAGCAAGTACATACACATGGATGGATGTGTACGTATATTAGTAATAATAGTTTCTGGACATAATAGATTGATGTTTATTTTTTGGACTATTATGTATGCCACTTGTAGGCACTTGCCGGCAAACCTTGCCAATAAGTACAGACAGTACCAATAATTATAATACACAAGTACTGATCTTATATAACAACCAATCTAATGTAATAGAACAACCACACTTGATAATCTCCTGTTCCATCTTGCCCAATTGTTTCACAGTTTGTCCCATCATCATCACAAACTCTACAAGCCTGTGTGTGTGGAGATGTTGTAGTTACTGTACATGTGATGGTTAATAATTCAGACAATAATCACAATGTCATAGACTAAGGGCTTACAGCAAGATGATCTTCAGGAAAGTTTGTAAGTCCCGCACATTTTGAGCTGTTGGTACATCCTTCAGATCGAGGACAGAATCCATTTGGATTGAGAAAAGGAGTCGAATTTCCATTACAATCCCTATAATATATTAAGAAGAAAATCACGAACATTGTTCACGATAAATACTGTTTTATCATCATGTAATAAAACCCCTTAACTATAAAGGTACATCCCATAACATATTATTGAACAGTAAATACATGATCATGAACCTTAACTGTAACCATGACACTAAGCAACCTACCCAAATATGACGAATTGAGTCAACATACTCTTTTCTACCAACCTTTGGAAGAGAATCTTGCCTTGAAGTGGTCTGACAGTAATAGCCCGTTTAAAGAAGTCAATTACATACTGGACGGCATCATTCTACAGCCATGAGAAAAAAGGATGAAATGAGCATGAATTGTGATTAATGTCTTCTTTCATATAGAATGAATAACATTATCATTCCTTACGAGCATTTCAATCTGCATGATTTATTGGCAATTGCAAGTTAAACTTTATTGACATTGTTTACAGCAAACATTACAGTGACTGTAAAATTCCAAGTACCAACCTTCACGAGCATTTGCTGATCTTGAGACAACCTTTAAAATAAAATGATAAATTATTAGAAGTGCACAAATTTTCAAATGTCCTAGCTACAAGATTAATCATAACATATCATTCTTAATCACTCCTGGCTGGTTATAATTATCATGGACTATTCTGAATCACTAATGTAATAGAACCAACCCATATAGTAGATCATTTTGTAACTCAAAACTATCCAGTTCATACTTGCAGAGTTGAGTGTGTCTTATCAAGAAATAAGCACAGTTTTAACTCCAGGACCTATATACTGTATATATTATTAGGATTATAGTACTTCCACTTCCACAGTATTGTCGTAGAAAGGTACAATCCTGATTGGTCTAAACTCTGATCCAGTTTGTCTCTTTCCACGATGAGGTCCACTAACAGTATTGGCCACTGCTGCATACCTCAACTGCATACATATTATAGTGAATGGGGAAGCATTTGAAGGAAGTGGCATAGGCAAATTCAACAGAACAAGTACAGTCATATTTTATTAACACAAAATCATTTAGCGCAAAATATCCCTCATTACAAAACTTTTGTCAAGTTCCTACTGTAGCACCAAATTCGAACTACATTATACATGTTACCACTGATAAAATTCTGAAGTTGTCCATAGCTTCGCGTTAAAGAGGTTCGCGATCGAGTGTCTATGGTGACAGGCAATTCTCTGCCGCGAGACTGAGTTTCATAATGCACCCTAGATCATGCAGGATCAGATTCAATCCTCCTCGTTATTTTTTACTACGCGGGATCAATATCCATGCAGTCCTGCACGCTTGAGTGTCCTATAAGAGTGCTACTATCCGACGACATTAGTTTTCTACCAGCTGGCGAGTAGGAAAATATTTTGAAATAGAATGCCGCAACGATTGCATGAAAACGCTTCGATGGGGCTTCCCGAAGAGAGGGTATAATAATTACTATTCAATTTCTACTGTACCACTAATGAAGGACCTATTAATGTGTATCATGCTCAATTAATTACACTAACCCAAATTAACCGTCACGCGTACGATCACGACTCTTCCAACTAAACACACACCGTACGTCGATGAAGACCTCTCCTGGTCTACAGGAGTAGGTTGGTGTTGGCATTGGTATGTTTCTGCTCTTTCGGCGAGTTCTGTGGCAATGATGACCAAGAGCAGCGTTCTAAGCAGTATTCGAACTCCGATCTTTAAGGAGAACATCTTCGAACTGGAACTGAGCGGATAACTCAGCTTCCTCTTATCAGATTCTATGCTCTTGTCAATGTGGGTTACTTTTATAGTAACGTTTGGTATGCATACTAACACTCAATTTGAATATGTGAACATACGGGCTGTCTCCCGTAATAATCCATAGTGCGACCAAAAGGTGATCACGTGTACATTCTCATCCACCAAATTATCACCCCTCTATAACAAGAGTTTTGTGCGCTGCGTTTTGTGCATGTGAATTGGAATAAGGGCAACAGATCCTGAAGAAAAGAATAAACCATGAATTATTAATAGATTAATTAATAGTTGCAAATAAAACCTATCAATCGATAGAATTTACAACAATAAGTCATGTAGACATGTATGTGCATGTTTAATTCAAAAGCATGTTGGTACATTATTGTAACAAAAGAGATTGCAATTAATATTCATAGCATTTGCATTATACTAGAAAAGGTTGAGGAACTAATTCAAAATCTCATTACTCTATCCATGAGGATCAATAGGTCATGACACATTGTGGAGGTCAGCATGTGGAGATCCACTGTCCTATATACAGTGGAACCTCTCTATTATGGACACTTTGGGACCTTGATTTTTGTCCTTATTACAGAGGTGTCCTCAATTCAGAGGTCATTTAATACACTACAGTACTACACTTGGACACAGAATGGTGTCCTCATTACAGAGGTTTCTGCTATTCAGAGGTTTGTAATAGAGAGGTTCCACTGTAGTGGTTACTAATACTATATGATTACTATGAGAACTTACCCTCTGTTATGCAGAGTGTAAGTTTTCATAATAATCACGCCAGCACTGCCTACATGTACAGGTATGTTACTGATAAGATGGAGAGACTTGACCTCAGTCTTATATAACAGGTAATTATAATGCAGTCTTACTTAGTCTAGTACTGTATGACTTACGGCTATATATGTGAGTCTTGCATATTCCCTATGAGAGCCCCTGTATACTAATGTACACAATGTCTCATTGTTCAACACTCGAAGTGTTTTACATGAGACTGAAAGCAGAGATTCATTTTAAAGGGAACTGTTCTCTGCAATGAGCTAATGGAAGTGAACACTTGGGTTAACGACCTCTACAGTAGTGGTGACCTTAATTGGAATTGAAGACCATATTCTTTCGAGAAGTTCATAATTGGAACATTAATTCATGCAGTCCTAATGTCAATTAATTTACAGTTTATGCAGCTAAAAAGTACATCGCTATATAAACTTATATATGGCTATTAATTGTAAATATAATTGACGTGTTATTACTTGTAGTGGTTACAGCACACTTACCAGTCACGTGTGTGCTAAAGTGATATAAAAAAATTGAGGGAGATATGGTACATTAACAAAAGTGTATATAGTATGTATACCTGATGTGCACATGCTTGGCATCACCTGACTTACCGCAGATGTTATTACCAGGTGTACCCACAGAGGTCATGCAGCATATGTGCAGTGAACATGATGCTGTGCATGCGTGCATATGTGTATGCGTACACATGTGTGCACATGTATGTGTGTGCGCGCGCGTGTGTGTGTGTGTGTGTGTGTGTGTGTGTGTGTGTGTGTGTGTGCATGTGTGTGTGTGCATGCACGTGTAATCAATTGCAAGTAATGTATATACACTACTGTTTATTATATAACATGCATGCATCAATGTATATATATATATAACATAATTATATTTATACTGTCTTATTAACAATAACATGATGCATATCTAATGCCTTTATCATACATTAAACATGACACTGCTACGGGTGAGTACAAACTAAGTAAAATTAAGGTCACTTATATCCAAAATCAGAACTAAATTCAATACGTCACTAAGTTTCCACCTCATAGTCAGTTTTGTCTTTGAACCTAACAGAAACCATGACAACACAAAGAATAGGGATTGCAGGAAGTACACTCAAGTCATATCAATACTGACATGTACTACAGTAAATGCAAAATATTTAGTACCCACATCTGTGAAATTACATAACTTGCCTAGGTTACTTTTAACACACCACTGATATCAGAAGTATACAAACTCAACTCACAGCTGTGGGTCGAAACCAGCCTCTTTCTGTCCCTTTCTCCACTTCCAGAACAGCACAACAGCTATCACTGCTGCTGCTATGGCAGCCACCAACATTATAGCCATGAAACAAAACAACAAAATTGCTGCTGTTCTAGCTTCGTCAGAACCTAATCATCGGCAGACAAATATAGACATAGTATAAACTACCATTCTATGCATTTTTATATCATTTCTATATCATTATAATGTTTTTCTCATGTTGTGTGTGTGAATATGACTATACACTTTGGCAAAATAATCCCGTGTGTGACAGTGAGTGTGTACATGCGTCTTTGTGAGAATGAGTGTGTACGTGTGTGACAGTGTGTGTATGTGTGTGTGTGTGTGTGTGTGTGTGTGTGTGTGTGTGTGTGTGTGTGTATGTGTGTGTGTGTGTGCTTGTGTGGTGTCACTATCTAATCAATAACACTAGTTGGTTATATCCATCCCAAACAGTATTTGACCGGTGACCCTGTAAAGTGGCCTTCCTGGCTCTGTGGTCTACCAGTGTATTAACAGCATCTGATACTGACTGAAACAGTATAGACACATACATACCTACTGGAGCAGCAACAGATGGACCAGGAGCAGTAGTGGGGGACACACAGGCTTTTAGATTGTCCTGCATTCAGTACAGAAATAGCAGATAATAGTTCCTACAGTAATTTATGCAAACTTCCCCAAACAACACAACCACCCACCATCCACCTACCCAAAGCACACACACACAAACAGATGCAAGTGTGTGTGCAAACATACAAGCTCAGGCACACACACACACACACACACACACACACACACACACACACACACACACACACACACACACACACACACACACACACACACACACACACACACACACACACACACACACACACACACACACACACACACACACATACTTACCCAACACAAATCCTCACATGGTGGACACACAATAGTGATGACATTGGCTACATTAGGAAGGTCTACTTGAGGAATGTATATCTAATAGTATTATACATGCAATATAGTACAAATTAACACATGGTCAGAAAGTCTATGGTAACATAGTTTATGCATAATATTATTAACAATATATCAATATCGAATGACATCAGCTAACAATAGTAGATGAGTATCGGCCAACCTCCTTTCCACTGGTACAGGTGTAGTTTGTTCCCATAACAGACACAATAGGACCTTGTACTTCATCACAGTAAACCTTGTTTTTGTTTAGGGAAAATATTTACACATAACATACACGTAAGTATCATGTACAACACACAACATCAACACAACACACATTTATATGTACCAAACATATACACAACATCACACACATGTGAACATGTAAACACACTTCATAGCAGGCTCCCCCAGTCATAGGTGACATGGCCGAATTGTTATAAATCCAATCACCATTGATTCGGATGTCCACACATTTTGAATTTGCTCCATGTGTTTCAGCAAATGTGTTGATGGCTGTACAATGGAGAAGATCAATGAGCAGTTGTAGCTAGTATTGGTTTTAAACAAGATTCAATGAAAAACCCAGTGTAGTAGTAGTGTCCATATGCATGCATATTCTCCACCACAATCAAACTACACCACTGCTATCTATGTACATGTGTACACTCCTCACTCACTCAGAGATGCATCCCTTTGTCTCTTACAGCTGATGTAACCCTATAGACAGAACAGTACACGTCAAGTACGTATAACACAGCATGATGCACACTGTATATGCCAGATGATAATTCATGAAGGATTTGTTAAGGCTAGTCCTATATCCAGCAGAAGTTTGCGTTGAAGTGTCCCACAAACATCTCAATGTGTGCAGACGTATGTATGTACATTTGTGATACGGATGACAATTAGGTGACATATTCAAAACAATATCAATTTCCGGACGATCCAATCAATATTCGGACACAACCTCACAACTCCGCTCATGTTTGATTATTGTCAATAAAACCTTAAAAGACACTTGTTCAGGTAAGAGACAAGCTAAGATTTACACATTACATACAATGAACAATCAATAGGTAAATACGATATTCGTTTTTGCATGTCTTACATGATGGCAATGAACTCACATACGTACATCAATATAGGGACAGAAATCAGCTATTTGATCAGTTCCTCCAAATTCTGGATATTTGAAATACTATAAAAGAGAAAAATAACAATTACAGTATAGCATCGGACATAGTGAATAGAGATTGACAGTTTGACATAAAGAATTATTTCCGATAAACATGGTACGTAATGGCATAATTATCTAACAATTAAAAATAATTACTTCATTATTTTACTATGTAATTTTCCAATGCATGTACGGTAACATAATAAATTAAATATTATATTGAATACACATAGTATTTGCATGACATAATATATCTACAATATTAAATATAAATATTGGATCCATCAAGCAATATCAATATCAATATTCATTGTAAAGATAATCAATTTGGTGACTAAGTCTGGATTACTTTAAGCTTGAGATATAGTGCTCAAAGATTGTATATACCGTATTTTACGGGTTATAATGCACTACTTTCATGCTTAAAACCAGCACTATATACTCACAAAAGAGATCAAGAAACACCCACTACAATGATCAGTGTGACCAGTAAATGAATGTTTCAGGAACAACCTTTGATCTACGTATAACAAGGATCCAGTAGTATAATACCCCTTCTTGAGTCATTCCACATACCTGAAAGTTGGGATCGAATGGTGTTGTCTTGTTGTAATTGTTACAAACCCCCACTGACCCTCTGTCATAGTGGCATGAGGAGTTGGCACCGATTTCTCTAAACAAAGCACCATTTCCATTCTGAATGGCCATAACACGGAAGATCAACTGAGTTGTGTCCTTGCAGAAGGGTGGACGTAATGCCTTGTTTCTGGGGAACACGAATCAACCAATATAAGGCATCATAAATAGATTGCATCCAGTACACCCTTCTGATTAAACTGCTATAATTACAAATTAAAAGAAAATGTACCATAAACTCTTGTCAACTTTACTGTAGGACATAAAATCTTCATGCTACTCTACACAATATCACATGTATTAATTTACGTACATAGCTATTTTACACAGTATTATAACTCTTTCTAAGTTCACATGAAAGTTTTTTTGCCAAATTCATGTATACTGTACTATTAGTGAACATTGATGGAGTGACAATTCAATTCAGCGATGAAACAAAGCAATGTGAGCATATTTGGATGTATTGGGTGATAGGCCATCAACTCACTGTGGGTAGAGACATCCTTCATCCCCAAAACTACATCCTTGTTTCATTCCCCATCTCAGTGGCTCTGCTTCTTGATAAATAGGTTTGTACCACCTGAACAGCAGTGGACAGACCATCATGTACATGCACTGCAATGATGACACACCGCACATACACGTACACACCCACACCCTAACCCAAACACACATACACACACACACACACACACACACACACACACACACACACACACACACACAAACACACGTACACACACGCACACACAAACACACACACACACACACACACACACGCACACACACAAACACACACGTACACACGCACGCACGCACGCACACACACACACAAAACACACACACACACACACACACACACACACGTACACACACACACACACACACACACACACACACACATACACACTGTAACAGGAATGATGTTCAAATCTACACTGCTTGGGTAGCCTAGCTCCACTCGGCTCTCCATCTTCCCTCATACTAACACTTCCAGGGGTACTAAAACACACAGTTAAATGAATCACAAAGTCCCAGAGTTAACTATAGTAATGTCCTTCCAGGGTCCAACATTACGTTTTTTGATACAAGATCCTATTGGGAGAATTAATTTCCCTTTCAAGAGCATAAATCTGTACACCATCAAATCCTGTCCCTCTACAACCTCACCCACTGTCCTCATAGAGAGAAAGAGTGAATCTTGAAATGATGGCATTGGCAGCTGAAACACTTCCAGTCATGAGTTCATTCTACAATGCCAACAACAGTACAAGTATACAATCAACAGCATAGATATGTACACATGTGCATGCACTACATACGTACATATATACAGTGGAATGCAGTTTTAAAGGTTGGCATCTAGTACATGAAGACCACCTATACCAGTTACCATACAATTTGTTGAACAATCCACTGTGCCAGCATTATCTGCAAATTAAATACAATTCTTCCAACAGTGTTTATACAGAGACCACCACTCGAAGGACAATTATGGCGGTGGTACAGTACAGGTGGTCCTTGTAAACAAGTAATCAGGTGAACCTTGTGAACAAGTTACACACTGCCTGTATACCAACAATTGCAAGAATCTAGCATTCTTACGTTGAGTACTCTCTGTTCAAAGTGATTTCCTTTTGTACCATCAAAGGGGACATCTTCTAGAGGTACTCCTGAGAATGAATCACAGCCAAAGAAACTTCTTCCTTCACGCTGTAAAGGACATTAAGTTAGACTGAGTGGTATAGCTGAATGATATGCATAAGAATTGCTTTCAATTCAAAGTACAAACAAGCTGAGTATAGAATCTGAGCCTCTCTTAGTTCTATCATGCATCAATCACTCCAGTTATTAAGGAATTACATATTAAAACGAGTTCTACATATAATATCTCTCTGTCATGCATGAGACTCTTGAGGTGTTGTAGTCTATGAACGTTTTTTTTGGAATGAAAACTGATCAAAACCTGCAAACTTCATCTTACACAGTATATTAATTGACATGTTGCATATGAAGTAAACAGGACATGTATTGCATATCTTACCATTAGGGCAGGTGTGACAAACTGCTGAACTTCATAAGTGAAGGTTCCGTTAGGGAATGTGGTACGTCTGATTGTTTTCTTGGCTACAGTTGTCTCATCCGGGACAAAACTGCACAGTGACAAGATACACAAGTTAGATGTATGTACGAGCATGTATTTAATCATTCATACTATACAAAATTCAGATATTTCATCAAGACAGCTACAATCAATTATAAATATGGGTGACCGTGAATGACGAGAAGGCATAGAACTAAACTCGTTTACACTCAACAATTATTTAAACCTTAACAAAAGTGACAGCTACAACAGCTAACAGATTGCACCTAACAACCAGTATAGACAACCAGTGTAGAGACAGTCAGCTAATGAATGGGGCTCTTAATGCTACAAGACAGTTCATAAAAAATAACCACAGACGCAAAAGGGACAACAGGATCAATGCATATAGAAGAAACATACGTTGACTCCTGCCTGTCATACTTTATAGGCAGTCCAGTATTGGGGTCCCTGGCTGTACGAGGATTGCCATTTTCGTCACGATAGAAAGCAAATAACACTTGATTGAACACCTTAATGCAGTAGAGTAATTTGATGATGAGCACAAACATAAACAAAATTCACTATAATAATTATTCTACAGTACAACACGCACAGTGTACATACTGATACTGTCAGAATTCAAAGCATTTACACAATAATAGTTAGAATGTACAGTAACTGTGACTAAATTATAGATAGTCGAGCATCTTAAAGGGATTACCAACTCTGTACTAATACTAATTTGAGGTAGCTGTTCACAGTTTTGTTGTATTTAACAAAGGTGCACTGTACTTTACTGTCAAAACAAACTGTGTCGCACATACTAGAACCCTTCAATTTATTCAATATCATTTACCACTTGCCACCTCACTCGAATACTTGTTATCACTATGGGATGACATAGTATATGAAGTACAGCTGCAACTAATTGAGGTGTAGACATGTACATTATCCAGGTGTAAGTACTAGCCATGTTACGTACTTACTAAGCATTGTTACACTGCAACAGGTAACAGGTACTTGAATATCAGCTTTGTTTCACCAACTCACCAAAGCATGAGTGATTTCATGAATCAAAATACTACGCAGCTGTTCAATTCCTTCGTCGAATGCTCGGTTGACACAAATATTTGTGAATCCAACAATTGGTCTGCAGATGAACATTGCTATGTATAAACATGCATAGTAACTGCTGTGTGCTGTGTTGTGGCACATGCAATGTATGCACAGTACGTGTGCTCCATGCCCAGAGTACATTATGATTCAGATGTAGTGTAGTCTCCTTGTAGCACAAATTATGCAAGTTAGTTTTATTAATAGTGGCATTATGGGGTCCATGTTTGCCCATAATAAGCGTGAGGTAATCACATAATGATTTGTAACTTGCAGTTGAAAATAATTTCTTTCCTAGCCATGTGTGATATCAGATACAGTCAGGTTATATAGTACTATTATTTAGTGGTTAAGACATGGGCACGAGGGCATTATGACATATAAAATACCGAGTCCCGAGGGTGCGAAGCGCCCAAGGGCGAGTGTATTTTATATGTCATAATGCCGAGTGTCCATGTCTTAACCATTATAGCATCCGTTGCTAACGCTTTATACTGTTGCTAGCGCTTTATACAATATAAAATTGCTGTATAATAGTACTGTTTCTATGGTAACGGATGCTATATAGTTATATTCTACCTATAGGAGATAAAGTACTAACAGATCACCTCAGGCTTTGCCCTCGGTAATCACTTAGCACTTTATATCTGCTCCAGCACACCTAGGCAGGATATAAATAACTTGCATCCTAGGGTAGTGAATGATCTATACTGCAAATATGTGCACAGGTTAATACAACATAATATAGGCAGTAAAAATGTGTTTACTAATTTTCTGCTTTGTTCACACGCAATTAATCCTAACAATGAAACCTGTCTGGTGCATGACATGGCGTACATCACATACGCATAGTTTTTCCTTTGATCAACCCCTCAACCAGGACACAAGATACATATATAGAAATAAGGGCCGCAGACCTGTCAAATTGTCTCTCCAACTGACAAGGTACAGCAAAAGCCAAAGCTCCGCCACCACACTGAGCAAACGTCAAGTCAGCAGACACATAAAGAACAAAGTCAGCATTCTCCACTCCTGCTCCGTCTTGTCCGATTGTTTCACAGTTTGACCCATCATCATCACATACTTTACAAGCCTGAGTGGAGGTGTGGAGAATGCAGTAGGGAAGTACAAACACATTTCAAAATAACAATCCGACCACTCACACATATATGTTTCACATACAATTTCATACACATGCAGTGATAATATTAGCAGTGGTATATATTTCCTTACCAAGGCCCATACGTAGGTAAGATTGAGAAAGAGGATCGAGTTAAAATTTGATAACAAAATGAGACATAGTGTGGTACAGAGTTATAAAACTAAACAAAAAGCAACATATGGCCCTCAATAGCACCACTAACTGCTTTGAAATGGTTATGGTAATGGATATGAGAGTCTGGAAGGGTTCGTACAAACCTAACACCCCCCTCCCCAAATACACTCAAATGGATTGGATATTACTGGATCCACAGGAATTAATCAGCTTCACCAAGCAGCAAACAGAAGTAAAGCAACCCATGAAACTACAAGGAATGCATGTGGGTGAAAATGATGGGATGAAATAAAAACATTATGTAGACAGAGATAGGCTGAGTTTGGATATGTGTGACCACTGCATGAGCGAACTACTCACAGCAAGATGTTCCTCAGGAAGCTTTATAAATCCACCACATTCTGAACTACCGGCACATCCCATGGATCGAGGACAGAATCCACCAGGATTGAGAAACGGAGTTGAATTTCCATTACATTCCCTGTCAAAGAGAATCCAAGTGATTCAGGATGTAACAAAATTAACGATGGCTTATAGATAATATTATGTACGTATGTTTCAAAGAGGACTAGTTATAACCTAAAAGGGGATTAATCCCATGTGTCAAACTAAACATGATAAATACATATTTCTGTCTCTTATTCCAGTTGAACAGTTTTAAGATTCACGAAGCTAAATACCCAGAGAGTGGCCCTGCCACACATACTGAGTACACCCATGTATTACACACAATGAACCTTTGGAAGAGAATCTTGCCTTCAAGTGGTCTCACAGTCAGAATCCTTTCGAATGTGCTGATAACATACTGGATTGCATCAATCTGTGAAATTAATTTGAAGGTAAAAAGTGCCATCAAAAATAATACATTTGCTTCTAACAGAAGAATATTCTGGAATGAACATTACAAGGATTTATATTGTTTAGACAGTATGACATGTACTACACAGTTATATCAGATTCATAAACCATCCAGGACTTGGCAAATAAGAAATAATACAAACTATTATATGAATATGAAGCGAGATATAATACAGTTGATACAAAAAGGAAAATGCAAGTGTGGACCTTTCGGAGGTTTTACAAGTTCCTGATAATAACAGTATGAGCTCTGAATACTCACAGATTTATGCGAGCAACAAGTACCTAGTGGATAGGCTAAGTTAGTACACTATTTAACTGTGGCCACTAGTTCACATTCACATCTACGTATACTCTATGTAGGTGGCTTGTGTACATGGCGTCATTGGTCTTCCAGGGGTTGACCGCAGAATGTCCTTGTTCGGCTAACCTCCTGAGGTCAACACGTGTGCCTCGGTAGGGAGGGCACGTTTACTGTTACCATGGCAATAGTACATTCATATCCATGGTAACAAGGAACGAGGGAGAGACCTTGTGGTCAAAGGTCAGCATGCAGGGTGTACACGTGATGATTCTATTTTAACAGGAAATATATAAAATTCCAATCTCTATCATCGCAACCATGGCAACAGAAACCAATGGCAACACAGGAGGTCTGTATGTGTGAGGCAAATAACCATAGCAACCAGTGACTCAGAAAACCACACAACACCCCCACAGAGAGGAATCCCCGGCCTCACAGAGGTCACCATGTGCAGACAACATGGTTGAGGAGTTCGGACATAATTTTCATTACTGCCTAGTGACAGAGTGTCGGGAACTGCTAATTACAACTAACTTACAGAGGTCAATGTGTTTGATGAAGTGTAGGGGTGGGCGATATACCGGTTATACAAAAAATATCACAATAATGATTTACACAATCATCATATTAAATATCGTGATATTTTCGTGCATTATAATCGTATCTATCAAAAATTGATATCGCCAACCCCTAGTGAGGGCCCAGTCAGTGATGCTATAGAATGTGTTCATATAATGCACTCACATTATAGAAAGCGTCACAAATGGCTTTGATGGCATTTAAAATGTTTTTTTTGGTACTCTAGGGAAATTATAACAAGTCGTAGCAGAAGAGTGAATTCTCCAACAAATATTATACATGTTTTGGAAGAATTGAGAAGATTAGCTGTAGATGAGGGAAGAATTCTCAAGCCTTCAAGGTAATCATCAATCATATTATGTAGGTCTTGTTTCAGTGAGGTGGAGAAATCCAATGGCAATGGGGAGGGCCTATAGCTAGTTTTACAGATTTATATCTTGGATTATAAATGACGATAACGCGTATACTTATTGTGCTTCTTATCTGATTCATTGAGTTTGCAACAAAATTGGGCGCCTGATCCTAAAAAAGGAACTAATAAAGTGATACATAACCATACTAGACCCCTCTTTCCATGCAGGATAAATAATATTGACAAATGAAGGATCAGCTATGTCAGACTATAGGTCCAAGGAGCAACAATAAATTAATTAGTCATTCTCTACAAGTTAGTAAAATAAGGGTATACTTTGTCTAGGTACTGTAGTATTATCAATTAGCACGATTTTTATTGATTTTCACATGCAAATATCCTACCTTCACTTGCATTTGTTGATCTTGAGGCAACCTAAAATATATGAGGGAGAAATAAGGGTGTTTGTAGTAGTTTACACTTGTCCAAGAAATTCAGATCCACATGCATGTAACACTGACAAGCATAAAATAACTTGAATTCATGCTTCGGAGGCAACCCATAATTTAAAAGTACTACCATAAATTTGGAAGTTTTGAAAAGTAAGAGGCACTGGGTGACAAACAAGAAACACAAGGTGGGAATTGACAAACAAAGTAAGTAAACACAGTTAATGTGCAAATAGAATTAAAGGGTGCTACTAAACACTTGTGAGGTAATGGACTATGGTAGGACCCATTTCAAATAATGTTGCAAGGTCTGTATGGCTTAATTAGAGTTCACCGTGTGGAATAGATTATTGGGGAAGGTGGAAGATATAACAGGCAACATGTTATCATAATGTTGAGTCCATTATATCAGGCAGACCATGCATGCATCAAGCAGTCATTATCTGTTACAGCGACATATCAGGATTCACTTACACTTCCACAGTACTGTCATAGAATGGGACAATCCTGATTGGTCTAAACTCTGATCCAGTTTGTCTCTTTCCACGATGAGGTCCACTAGCAGTATTGGCCACTGCTGCATACTTCAACTACACATTCGAATTCGTGGAGGATAAAATGTCATCAAGCGGTTTGAAAATAAACTATACAGTTCAACAGAATGCAGTTTAAAGAACAAAGTTCGACAAAGTATCCATGGTCTAGATACACTGCTACACCAATTTGCTACGGTGGAGTAAATCGCGAGGCTTCTCTAGCGATGTCCATATTAAACGTTGGACTTCGTTAACCTAAGGCTGCTCAAATACGTACGTCGAACGGAGTCCTCACATAAAATCGAGGACTAGACAAACACCGTATGTAATGTAGACCTTACCTGGCTTACGAGAGGGGGTTGATGTTGACACTGGTATGCCTTCACTCCTTCGGTGAGTGTAGAGGCAGTGGTGAACAATAACAGAGTACTCAGGACAACTTTGACCGAGAATTCGAAGGGAGGCATCTCCAGGTAAACCTCAGCAAATCCCCCGGTGTCTTTTTGTACCTAGCTATACAGGACTTATGCTTATAAGGGTTTAATAGACTCTCTATGCCGTAGCTACGATCGTGTGCACAGAAACGCGCCCACTTCCTGTTATCTGGGAATCATTGTTGGGTTAACGCAATACCGGTATTTATACAATGCCAACATAAGTGTTTCCCGCCATACATTTATGAAGGTCATCATGCGTGTGTGCATGTGTGTGTGTAAACTGCATGCTAATCTAATACGAATTTTATGGTGTTATAGAACGTGTTTTTATGTAACTAAACAACCATTTCCCACCCCTTGTGCAAGACCACAATTAATTTTAATGAATTTCTTTGACTGGACCAATAATTATTATTATTAGACATGAACACAAGAAACCAAGCCACATCACGCACTCATGCATAACACTGCATGACCATCATTGTCCATGATGGCAGACCATGAGGATGTTACAAATGACATTAATATCTATTAGGTAAATTATGTTCAACTTTTTAATACATACTTCAGTCATATAATTAATTGACCAGATTATACATTATATTAATTTGTAAAGTTATCTATTATACATGTATGATACTTGAACAACCACCAAAGTGATATTGTATTGTATCAATGATATCCATGTATAACATAATGTTGGTACGCTGCATGATATTACAGTGAAACCTCTCTAATCCGACACTCAACGGGGAATGAAAATAACGTCGGATTAAGAGGTTGTCGGATTAGAGAGGTTTCATCGTCAAATAAATGTAATACATGTACATTTTTTTCATATTTATTATACAGTATTTCACTGACAGTATCTTATATTGCATGTATAATTATGTACCTAGTCTTATTATTGTATCACTATTAACAATGTATATATATATATATTATATATATATATATAATAAAAATGAAAAAATGTACATGGATAAACATTACTTGGTGTTATTTTTAAAAAAGGATGTTAAACTGCTTTGCTTTAAGCAATTGACCTTTTTTCAACAACTTGTGTCATTTTGTCCACAAGTGTGAGGCACTCTTGGTCATTATGCTGGAAATACAATGCCAATTGTGATAAATAGGCCAGAGCCTCTGTTGTTGTGGGTGGGGATGGATCCACTAGCATCAAAGTGTCATCGTCATTGTCGTCATCATCATCATCATCATCATATAGATAAGTTTCCGCGCGTGACCCGTTACACCAGGGTCCGATTATTGCGTCATACGTTTGGGGATACCGTTCAGTTGTATTGCGTAATTATAGAACATGGCGCCCGCAAGCTCGACGGTGGATGAATGCAGAAAAAATCGAACGAATTTACTCTGTATCTGTAAAATTGTCGGACTGTAGAGGTATTTTTTGTTCTGGGGACTTCAAAATCAATGTCGGTTTTCGGATTAGGCATTTGTCGGATTAGGCAGGTCATTTTGTATTGAAAAAGTGTCCGTGCTTGGAATTTGGTGTCGGTTTAAGCATTTGTCGGTTTAGAGAGGTGTCGGATTGGACAGGTTCTACTGTATTCTTCTGTAATATCTATAATGGCCAAAAGGTTGTCAATAATCATTAATGCTCGATCCAATTAGCTAATATTATATGCCTGTCTGGAAGCATACTTGTAGTCATTGTTGGAACAGACTACTTGCTACTTAATTAATTAAACACAAAATTTAATATTTGTGACATCGATATATCATTGATCGGTGTTAATATAACATTCCTTGCTGTGCATATAATAATATTATACTAAAATTAATGTAAATTCACTACAGCTCAGAAATGATCATTACATCATTATGTTTAATTTGTTGCTGCTGCTCTTAAATGTGCACTAGTCTAAAGCAGATGAGTGTATAGATTAATTTTATGTAATGCTATGAATTATTATGTAGACAGAATGTATATTATATTATTATACACAAAGCTTCAAAAACATCACTATTGTACAAAAATTAATATCAATCATCTCAGACTTTTTTATAAAAGAACACACACACTTACAATAATCTAAAGGTCATGTTTAAGCTACGCTATCCCTAGCTCTTTGGTGACATAACTTCGTATTTACTTGAGACCTTCACTAGGCCTTCTCATTTTCGAACCTAAAAGGATTCAGAACAGTTAAAATACACTGAGTACAATTTTATAATTAGTCAAAGTAGAGCATGTAGCAACAACTGAAGCACAAATAAAAGATAGATCACTGAAGAATGGTACATAGACTCACATTTAATTCACATTATTATACACTATTATTACTTTGTTGCAGTATAATTGAAAACTTGACTCACACTGAAGGCTCATAGGCTTTTGTGGGCTTGTCTCTATTCCACTTCCAGAACAGTATACCGGCCACCACTGCTGCTGCTATTGCAGCAATCAATATCACAGCCACCAAGGTGAAGAGCACCGCACCTGCTATTTTAGCACCCTCGTAACCTAAAATGACAAAGCATGCCAACAGGATAGAAACCTGACATACAAAATATGAGTTGAGGTGCGTTTGTGTGTGTGTTTGTGTGTGTGTGTGTGTGTGTGTGTGTGTGTGTGTGTGTGTTTGTGTGTGCTTCTGTGTGAATGAGCGTGGGTGGGTGTGTATGCATGCATGCATGTGTGTATGTGTGTGTGCATGTGTGTCTATTTAGTACTGTCTTATTAAATTGAACCATTAATTTTAGTTTCACAATCACACACACACACAATGTCAACAGCCATGTGGCAGTATGTGCAGTAATATTACCTACATTTGCATACATACCTGAAAAAGTAGCAGCAGGTTGGAAGGCGGTAGTACTGGATGGACAGGCTTTCACATTATCCTGTATTAAAGGAATGTGAAGGGATGAGACATAAAGTGAATAGTATATTCACATACACACGTGTATAAACACATTCATGCACACATGGACACACACACACACACACACACACACACACACACACACACACTCACCCAGCATAAATCCTCACATGGTGGACATACTATAGTCATCACACTTGCAAAGTCCGGAAGATCCACTTGAGGAATGTATACCTACAGAAACACCCTTTAGCTGAATATTGTACAGAAATCTGAAATGAATACACTTCATGTATCTTTCTATCTTTAACTTTATGAGGTTTTGAATCTTTATGTAACGTACTTCTTTCTGGTCAGCACAGGAGTAGTTGGCTCCGTTGACAGTCACAACAGGACCTTCACCTTCCATGCAGTACACCTGGAGACAACAAGGAGGTGAGAAGGAGGTGAGAGGGAGGTGTTAGGTGGTGTACTGATGGGTTGACTGAGAAGCATATCGTGTTGTAACTGAACTGTTACATGTTGGCTGAGTAAGTAAGACATATGATGCAAATAAACCACTCTAATCTCTATCACAGCTGTGGTACCAGTGGTTAATGAATACAATTTTCACATGTAAAATGTAGTACAGTGGAACCTCTCTATTGCAAACCTCTGAAAGGTGGAAACCTCTATATTAAGGACTACAATTAAGGTCCCAAAGTGTCCTCAATAGAGAGGTCCCAATGTACATGCATGATGCATCTAATACATACTACATATGTATGTTTTCACCTCATAACAAGCTCCTCCAATGATAGGTGGGATGGTATTGTTATCATAAACCCATTTTTTGTCAATTCTGAACTCCACACATTTGGACTGGGAACCGTGAACCTCAGCAAAGGCATTGATGGCTGCCAAGTGGAGAAAATGCTTGCACAATTGTACATGTTATCAACTGCATGTACATGCAAACCTACATATACCTACATCTCAATGTACACTATACAGTCAATACTCATTGTGGGTGGCAGATTACCCAGTTGGGCAGATTATCCAATGAGTATTATGTATGCAAATGAATGTGTAAAAAAATGATGGTGAGTCTAACGGTTTAGCGAATAGCGAATTGGTGTAAGGTTCAATGCGTGGATGAGCTCAACATAAATTTTTGCACACTACATACACAATAGGTGAGGCTTACTCAAAGCTGTGTTTCTTGGTTGCTTACAACTAATAAAACTCTACAGAAAAGGTGAAAGATAAGTTCATTCATAAATATTGTGTGTGTGTGTGTGTGTGTGTGTGTTTGTGAGTGTGTGAGTGTGTGTGTGTGTGTGTGTGTGTGTGTGTGTGTGTGTGTGTGTGTGTGTGTGTGTGTGTGTGTTTATGAGTGTATGTGTTTGTGTGTGTGTGTGTGTGTTTGTGAGTGTGTGTGTTTGTGTGTGTGTGTGTGTGTGTGTGTGTGTGTGTGTGTGTGTTGTGTGTGTGTGTGTGTGTGCGTGCATGCATGCATGTGACATACGTAGGTGTCAGTACATGCATACATACAGTACCGGGATGCTCACATGAATAATAGGGCAGTTATCCCCAGCAGGATCGAGTCCTCCCAGCCGTGGATCTGTGAAGTACTACCAATAAGAGGCACATAATTAGAAGAATTACTTGACAGTGTCCATATTATATGTACAGTATTCAATTTTAATTATAAAGTACATACATACATGTATCCTGATTGATGGCAACATCAAAGAGGCCGACAGGGATATATACGTATCCCTGAGATCCCTAGGATGTGATGATTGCCTTGTTCAAGAGCAACGGCGACCAATTAATATCGGCCACAAGAAGACTTGGAGCCCTTCTCCAGAAAAAAGGCTAAGAGTATTAAAGAATTCAAAACTGTGTCGGAGCCTAGTCAAAGGCCTTCTGTGAGGACTTTGTTGGTAAGAAGGTAAACAAATTGAAGGAAAAGCTGTTTTTGCTTTCGGGGCAAAATTCGTAGGACACCTACGTATGTACGTATATATAAACAAAATATATTACATCCACACCAGAAGTTGGGTCATACTGCTAGTGTGGGGTGAGCAGAAGTGAGACCCACTTGAGACACAGGCAAGACATTAGTACATAAACATTATCTGTAACACCAACTTGGTAGTTCGGGTCAAATGGCTGAGCATTTCTCTGAAGAAGACACGCTCCATACGACCCTCTGTCCCAAGCACAAGAAGAATTGAAACCAGCTTCCCTGAATATAGAAACCTTTCCTTGACTCCTTGCCTCTCTGTAGCCTGCCAACTCTTTAATATCTGAACAATAGGATGGACGAAGCATCTTTGTCCTACACACAAGAAATGATACCCAATATGAATCACAACCTTGTTACACCTTGATACAAGCTCTACATGCTGGTCACAAACGTGTACAAGCTTGTATGAGCTTCTGGTAAGATTTCAGAAGGTGGCTGCAAGGTTGTACAAGCTTATATTAAGGTTGCGATTTGAGTGTTGACAACATTATTAACCACCTAGGGATTGAAACTGTACCTATGTTTGTTACATCCTTATTGCAAACCTGTTAACAAAATCTAGGTTGTTGGCATGGTTGCTACAAGCTCTGGCCAGTACCAGGCTGTGACAAAAGTGCAAATTTAATGTACTTCTAAATTTGGAGATTCATTGGAAATACATCATCACTTTATTTGCATGGAGTGAACAGTTTGCCAATAACTCACTCAGTCAAGCATCCTGATAGCACAAAGTCACATCCCATGTTCTCCCCCCACCTCAAGGGTTGGGCAACTTCATAGTTAGGCTTGTACCACCTGTATGGTGGAATGGGGGGAGGGGGTATTTGTTACCATGGCAATTAAACAAACACCATTATAACGTGGAGTAGGTTCAATTTTGACATAAACTGGTGAAAAACCAATGACTAACTTAAACATTAAATTTCAGTGTCTGTGAAAGAGAAGTCGCTGCCATGTTAATAATGGAGATATATACATAGATGGCACAAGGTACACTACTCACTCACCCACTGTACCAACTGTACATTCACCCACTGTACAGATTGTACATTGATCCACAATGCAGATGTACTATACACTCGCCCACTGTACAGACTGTGTGTACACTCACCCACTGTCCTCGTAAAGACCAAGGGTGATTCTAGAGACAATTGCATTTGATTCATCAATAGTACCTGTCATAATCTCGTTCTGCGAATGACAAGATGTAGTAGACAGTTCATGTAAGCAAATCCTTTATGATATACACAACAGAAGCATATGCAATACATTGGTATGTGTCATAAGCATACATGCATGTTAGGATTGGGAATAGATGGAGTAAAAACAAAAAAATCAGTGTATCTGGCCTAGTAACAGGACAAATCATACATACAGTGAAACCTCTCTAATCCGACACTCAATGGGACCTGAGAATAATGTTGGATTAGGATGTTGTTGGATTATGGAGTGCCTCTTACCATATACGTACTTATGTATGGTGACTGTACGTACCTCATATAATGGGCGGATTAGAGAGAATGTTGGATTATAGAGGTGTCGGATTAGCAAGGTTTCACTGTAAATGCATTACTTCTTTTAAATCAACTACATGAACAAACACACTACACTCAGTCTCTAATAAGCTTAGTACACATAATGCCAACCATGATGGACTATGAAATAGCTAGTGCAGGATACATGGTCAACCATATACACACACCAATACATGGCACAGCAAACTCACATTGAATACTCTCTGTTCGAAGTGGTTTCCACCAGTACCAACACGGGCAAGATCTTCCAGGAAAGCACCAGTCAGAGAATCACATCCAAAATGAGCCCTCACTTCCCGCTACAGGTCAGTACAATTATATAGTAACTTGCACTGTGCTTGTATATAAATTATTATTGTAGTCCCCTCACATTCATACAATAACATACACTATGCTTGCATATACATTATTACACTTATCCCACAATCCTTATACAGTAACTTACACCATGCTTGTATATAAATTATTGCATTCACTCAGTCCTTATACAGTAACATACACCATGGTTGTATATAAATTATCATATTGAACTCACAACCACAGCTGGTGTAACAATCTGACTGACAGTGTAGGAGAACGTCCCATTGGGGATGGTTGTACGGGAAACCTGAGTGGTATCCAGTGTTGTCGAATCAGGTATGTAACTGCATAGAAGGATATACTGAAAGTATTAGCCCATGCACACACACACACACACACACACACACACACACACACACACACACACACACACACACACACACCACACACACACACACATGTATGCCAATCCATAGCACATGTATTACACATGTACGACCATCTACAGTGACTGTCACACATGCATGACCATCTAAGAATATCAGGTATTGGCATAAAGCTCAAAAACAGAACAAAACTACATGCAGTATACACAGCAGAAGCATGGTAAGACAAACTAGAACAAATGCTGTTCTTATCAGGATTTGTTTATTGTACAGTATCCCAACACTACGGCAAACAAACAAACTTTAAAGTTAAAATCACTTAGTATTACCGATAAATTCATCTCCAGTACCCAATAAGACTATAGGTGTCAACCTAATCCAATGAGTGTGGATTCGGTGCTTACGTAGTCCCAGAGCCCTTCTTCTTAGGCAGTCCTGTGTTTGGGTCTCTGGCTGTGCGTGGGTTGCTGTTCTCATCGCGGTAGAAAGGGAACAAGACCTCACTGAACACCTACCAGTGAAGTGGGAGAATAAAAAAAGGAAAGGGTGCTGTGCATTGGTGTTGATAGCACTGTCTCCATTACTGTGAACTCACCAGAGCATGAGAAATTTCGTGTATCAGAATACTTCTAAGGTTTTCAACCCCATCTTTGAGAGCACGATTCACACAGATGTTGGCAAATCCGAAAATAGGTCTAAGATTGGAAAGTAGTATATGCATTCCTTTTACAACGGCTAAAATCATCACCCAGATATATGTACACCACATGTACACCACATGTACACCACATGTACACACACACACACACACACACACACATACACACACACACACATACACACACACACACACACACACACACACACACACACACACACATACACACACACACACACACACACACACACACACACACACACACACACACACACACACACACACACACACACACACACTACCTATCATACTGTCTCTCCAACTGACAAGCAACAGCAAAAGCTAGAGTTAGGCTGTTAGGAGAACATTTAGGGTGTGTGGTGTTAGCAGATACATAAAGGAGAAAATCAGTACTTTCCACTCCTGTTCCGTCTTGTCCGATTGTTTCACAGTTTGTTCCATCATCATCACATACTTTACAAGCCTGGTAGTACATCAAAATCAACAATAAATTAATCACCAATTGTAAAATCATGGAACACAACCAAATGTTCCAAAGTGCAAACCTACAGAGAGTAGCTCTGGTGGGAGAGTTACAATTTTCGAACACGAACTCTCCCCACATCCTCGGGATCGGGGGCAAAACCCAGCTGGATTGCCATGGATAGCGGTACCATTAATACAATCCCTACAAAGATCATAGGACAATCATGACAAACAGCCTAAGATACACCATGTACAGTGCACAAAATTAATATACATTATAGTCGCATTGTGTCAAATAACTCGAGATACATACCTACTACAGTGGAACCTGTCTAATCCGGCACCCGATGGGGAATGAGAAATAGCGCTGGATTAGCAGGTTGCTGGATTATAGAGGTTTTTGATATCGGCATTCTGAATTCACGAAGTTATGATAAATGATTATGCACCATTTTCAAACATAAACAGCCATTATATATGCATACAATATTATGTATGTGATAAAATATTTGTCCAATCATTTCCATACCATGGGATCTACGACGAATCACATGTGTACGGAGCACTTGCATCCAAATATTACGTCATTGTTTAACTCTAGCTTCTCTTCGTATTCCGTATGACATCACTGAAAAAATGGCGGATCGACAGGGACGAAACGACCGAACGAAATATCGTTCTTTTTAATACTTTTTGCTAGCCAATGGAAAAGCGCTTCGAAGAGATTGCCGGTTTATGGAGGTTTTCTGGGCTTTTGGGACAGAAAAATCCATGCCGGATTGCGGGTTAGCAGAATTCCGGATTAGGCAGGTACTTTTCTATGGCAAAGTAGTCCGTGCCTGAAAACCTCGGCCGATTTAAGCGAATGACGGTTTATAGAGGTGCCGGATTAAGCAGGTTCCACTGTATACATGACAGTACATAGTATCTATCCCTGAGATCCCCAGATGTGACAATTGATTAATCAATTAGTTACCAAAAGGTCAGCGATTGGCTAATCAGGATACATGTCATTCATATCATCTTTAGGAAGGAAACACAGGAAATGGATCCGATCAGGGTTTGGTCTGACTTGCACCAAAAAAGGCTTATTTGGTACAAGTCAGGCTACACCCTTGGTTTCCCATACAAAGGATCCATTCTCTGTGTACCCTCCCTAAGGTGATACATACATACAAGTATAGGGACAGGATGCAACAACATACATATCACTATACTACACATACACACTGTATGCAATGTACATTTATGTCAACCAATGGTTCCGTATGTTTGTACTGTATGCATTTGTATGTAAGTTGTGTATTACCTTTGAAATAACAGTCTTCCTTGGACAGGTCTGACCCTCAGAGCTCTACTGAAAAAGTCAATGACGTGTGCCACAGTGTCATTCTGTGGAAATTTAAAGGGTGAGGCCAATACAGCAGATAAACCATGTACGTTTAAAAAACATACACAAGAAAACAAATTCTGTACACGCATAACATGTATAAGTGCTTAATGTTGAGGTACGAGTTCTGTAAGCATATATCAAGGTTCTTACTGAACCTGACAATACATCACAGCTTCCTGCATATATACATATGTATATGTAGGTAACTGTGATGAATAGGTACATGTGTGTGTAGTTGGTGTATGTATGCACTGCATACTACAATACATTATATTCAGTATAATAACTATTAGGTATGTGTGTATGTACATAATATGGTGGGAATAAGCAGAAGTTGGCTGGAACAGACGCATTCACTCACTTGTATTTGTTTTTTTACTTCTGGAGACAAGCTGCGGTGTTGTGCAAATAACGAAACACAGGGTCAAAGATGGGCATCACTGCGCTCATGACTGTAAAAGCTACGAGCTCACTTTTCAATAGTGCTGTCATAGTAAGGCATGATCCGCATGGGTTCAAACTCTGATCCAGCCTGTCTCTTCCCACGACGAGTCTCGCCATCGGAATCGACCACTGTTGCATACCTTAGCTACGAGGAGAAAGGATGACATCAATACATTAACACTAGCTGAAATCCTTCATACCAGACACAGGCTATGTCAACAAAAAGGCGAACAATCCATAGTGGAATTTTGGTTCAAACTTTAACTGTCGCACAAATCCTTGTCCAAATAACAGTAAACCGATAAAGTAATTAATATAGAGTAACGGTGTGATTCTTAGAATCCAATACCTCGAATTACGGGATATTATAAAGTTATAACAAATGGTTATAACGACTGGGGACAGCACCAAGGCGGACTGCGATCGATTTCAGCTTCAACTTTCATAATAAAGTAATTGACAAGCTGCTAACCAAGTGTAACACCAAGTATAGAAGAAGACACAGGTATCTTCGTGGAAGCCTCATTAAATCCGTTACAGATTTGTACACGTCGTTACACCATGAATCTATCCTTAGTTTAGCCTCGCGCTACCCACCTGGTGTCCCGAAGGTATCTCGTGTTTGCATTGATAAACTCCTTCGGTTATCCTTGGTGCGATGATGATAATAATGGCAAGTACGCCGAGGACACTGGGGAGGTACCACATCTTCCTCTTTCCAGAGCTGTGATAGGCTATGGTAACTTGTACACGATCTCTACGTGCAAGCCACACGCAATACTATCACTATACTAGCCTGCTCTCCCACGCCTCAGCTAGCAATACTAGAACATCTCAAAAATGTACCCACCCCTACCAGCTTACACAGGTACATAAATGGCGGGCATGTGTGTAGAGTAGTCTCGCGAAGCAATACCTACTCACCTGCATACATGACTCTGAGGTCAACATGTGTGACATGTCGGTGGGGCGTGTCCACTGTTACCATGGCAATAGTACACCCATTTCCATGGTAACAAGGGATGAGCAAAAATTTTTAAGGGACAAAGGTCAGCATATATTATACACAAACACATGTACACAAGTTGTTGTGACTCGGATAGTTTACCCTTTGAGGTCAACGTGTGGCACCATAATATTATATAGGGAGGGCTGGTCTGCTGTTACCATTGCAACCGTATACGTACACTGGATCCGGAACCTCTCTATTGCAAACCTCTGAGGTGTGGAAGCCTCCATAATAAAGACACCATTCTGTCTCCCAGACTAGTACTGTAGTGTATCAAATGGCCTCTAAATTGAGGAAACCTCTGTAATATACGTATAAGGACTACCCAAAGTGTCCCTTATAGAAAGATTCCACTGTACATATACATCAACAATGTCTTCTTAGAAGGTAACACTCCAGACATTTTGCTTATGGGTTTTACCACTAGTGTGGGACTAGCAGAAGTTAGTTCCGTGCAATTTAAGCATATATATATATATATCCATGTAAGTACAGTACGTATGATAAATAATATAGTTATACAAGCTTATATATATGTTGTGGTAGTATACCACTGCATTATATATACTCCATGATTTACAAAATTGATTTTTTTTGCATATTATAAAACAATGAACTCGTTAATTGATGTACACATCAAAAATGTAGCTATAATCATAGTTGCATTCTATTATAATAATAATGTTATAAATTAAAAGCACTGCAATTGCAAACTGTACAATCCTCACTAAAAATAATAATTATAATAAGTCACAATAAAATTCCTCATTATACCATTCTGTACTTTCATTCTACAGAGAACTACAGGAGTAAAATGCTACACAAATACAATAGCTCAAGAACCTCAGAATGGGCCGGTTTCAACGATAGCTTCCAAGTAAATCATCATCTTCCTCAGAATCTTCCTCATCATCACTGTCATCATCCTCTGTTGTTAGACCATGGGTTGGTACAATCCCATACCTTCCGAGAAAGGATTAAAATTCAATACATAATACAGTGAATTCTCGTTAATCCACCACCACTTTCCGCTAAACCTTTTAATCTACCACAATTTCCCAGTACCAATATAATGTACGAGTACCAATGAATATCCAGTTGATCCACCAAACTCATTAATCCACCATATTCTTTGAAAACAAATTGTGGTGGACTAACGAGTATTCACTTTATTTAACATTCATCTACAACAGCAATGCATCTGACATCATTCTCACCCCTTGGTGCTACATGTCCTTGGGTGTTGTACTGTATCAGATGCATTGCCTTTATTGGGTGTTGACTGTCATATTATCATTGATCTAAGAGTACCACATTAGGAAAGATTTAAGCTCTCACAGAGTACTACCTAGCTGGGCTTACACTTGAAATTGGTCACAACTGTTGCAAAGGATCATATACCAGAACAATGTGGGGTGTTTCTGAGGTGACCTACAAATAGCTCTCATCATATCTACCACACAGAGCATTATTTAATACATTATGTACTAACAATATATAAATAAACACGCATACATATACTCCACACACACACACACACACTTACCTGCTTGTTCTCCTGGCTTCCGTTTTAGGACGCTTACATGCAAACCTGCATGATAGAATAATTACCACCACTATGATCACCATGGAGATGATAAGTATCACTCCCCCTCCAGCAAAGAAGGCAATAGATGGGATACTTCCAAGATTACCTAGGCAGCAAGTAGATACAAAATTAAGATAATAAACAGTATACATATTTTAAGAAAATTTTGAACATCCGACCCATTAGTGGGAAGCTCCTACACACTCCTCCCTCCTGGGTCCATCCTATAGCACACACTTTCCCTTCAGATCCCCAACCCTTCTAGTACTGGGAGAGGTGTACACACTTGATCACCTCTCATTACTGACCAATATGAACTTAAGGTCAATATTCTTTCAAAGAAAAGGTATACAGTATGACAGGTTCAATTTATAACCCCCTGAGGCTATCTCTTGAATACACATACCCTACCAATCACATATTACATGTACATAGATTGAAATTCAGATTCAAATTCATATACGTATACTGTACCGCTCGTGAATCTATGAATACACTATGTAGGTGGCTTGTGTACATGGCTGTACATGGCGTCATTGGTCTTCCAGGGGTTGACCGCAGAATGTCCTTGTTCGGCTAACCTCCTGAGGTCAACACGTGTGCCTCGTCTACTGTTACCATGGCAATAGTACATTCATATCCATGGTAACAAGGAACGAGGGAGAGACCTTGTGGTCAAAGGTCAACATGTGGGGTGTACACGTGATGATTTTTTCAACAGGAAGTACTGTATATAAAATTCCAATCTCTATCCTCGCAACCATGGCAACAGAAACAAATGGCAACACAGGAGGTCTGTATGCGTGAGGTAAATAACCATGGCAACCAGCGACTCAAAAACCCACACAACACCCCCACAGAGAGGAATCCCCGGCCTCACAGAGGTCACCATGTGCAGACAACATGGTTGAGGAGTTCGGACATAATTTTCATTACTGCATAATGACTGAGTGCAAGGAACTGTTAATTACAACTAACTTACAGAGGACGATGTGCTTAATGAAGTGTAGCAAAAAGTTATTAGCAAGTGTCTGTAATGTTTCTCACTACTATGCATGTATGTATGATTGGAGAGTCTCTGTGAATAACGGCTAGAATCCAGTGGTTGGTATGTTTGATAGAGTGCAGTGAAAGAGCACACACCTGTGTAAAGTTGGCATTACTCACTATGTTCGTATGGAACTGGAGTTGTGTTCTCTGCTGATTGCATGTTTGATGGAATATACGGTGTACACTTCACAATAGTTGTTATGATACTGACCTTGAGTTGTGGGTTGTGTGCTTGTGGGGCCAGTTGTGGTGGGGACAACTGTACTTGTAGGACCGCTTGATTCACAAACCTTGATGTTTTCCTGTATGGTAACATGGTAGGAAAGGTACATGATAAAGTGTAGGGTACTGCCATAAACATGTTGTACATGTGCACACATGCACACACACACACACACACACACACACACACACACACACACACACACACACACACACGCGCGCACACACACACACACACACACACACACACACACACACACACACACACACACACACTCACATACACAGCTCTATAACACGTACGCACGCACGCACGCACACACACACACGTACGCACGCATGCACACATACACACATACGCACGTACATACGCATACACACACTCACCCAACATAGATCCTGACATGGAGGACATACAATAATCATTACATTGGCCACATTGGGAAGATCAACTTGAGGAATTTGTATCTGTGAGGGCAAATGACACATAAAAATCAAACTGCCCAGTGAAGAAGTGAGCAGACACTGTAGCTTGCAAGATGTATGTACGTTACATGAATATATACATTCATAGAATGATTCTGTGTTCAGGTTTTACATACAGTATGTGTCAACAAGGTCCTACTGTATACGCATAGCATTGTTGAATTCAACCCAAACATACTTCTTTCTGGTCAGCACAGGAGTAGTTGGCTCCGTTGACAGTCACAACAGGACCTTCACCTTCCATGCAGTACACCTGGAGACAACAAGGAGGTGAGAAGGAGGTGAGGAGACAGGTGTTAGGTAGTGTACATTGTATAATATTATTATAATAATGTTATAATATATTATAATATTATATATATATATATATATATATATAGAGAGAGAGAGAGAGAGAGAGAGAGAGAGAGAGAGAGAGAGAGAGAGAGAGAGAGAGAGAGAGAGAGAGGGAGGGAGGGAGGGAGGGAGGGAGGGAGGGAGGGAGGGAGGGAGGGAGGGAGGGAGGGAGGGAGGGAGGGAGAGAGAGAGAGAGAGAGAGAGAGAGAGAGAGAGAGAGAGAGAGAGAGAGAGAGAGAGAGAGAGAGAGAGAGAGAGAGAGAGAGAGAGAGAGAGAGAGAGAGAGAGAGAGAGTGGAAGTGATGAAGGAGGACCCTGGTGCCTCCAAGAAGACTGTACTCTCCCGTGTAAAGACCAAGATACAGGCAGAAGACACTGCAGCCAGGCTAGCTCACACCTCCAGCCTACCCGTGCAAGGGCTCACTGTGCGGAAGTTTGAGGGCCACGCAGCTCAGAACTGGTCTACAGCCATCTCCAACCTCCCAGAGTGGACCTTCAAGTTCGCTCTCAATGCGGTGACGGATACACTCCCACACAACCACAACCTCTTCAAGTGGAAGAAGCTGTCCTCACCAAACTGCCAGCTTTGTGGTTGTGACCAGTCACTGGCTCACATCCTTAACTCCTGTCAGAAGGCCCTTGAGTTGAGGAGGTACAATACCAGACACGACAATGTCCTCAGTGTGATCCACAACTTCTGCCAACAGCATCTGCTTGATGGGTACCAAATCACTGTTGACCTCCCGGGCCAGTACAGCTTCCCTCAGGACATTGCCACAACCAATCAGCGTCCTGACATCGTGATTTGGTCTCCCTCTACTATCCATCTAGTAGAGCTGACTGTGCCCTTTGAGACTAATATGTCTCATGCAGCAGAGAGGAAAAACCAAAAGTACGAAGGACTCAGAGCTGCCTGTTCAGCCTCCCGCCACACCACAATCATAACCTTGGAGGTTGGCTCAAGAGGATTTATTGAAATGGAGAGCTTCCAACAACTGTATAAACTGCTGAATGCCAGAGCCAGTCAAAAGTCTACGTTCGAGACTGACATCATTCGCCATGTTGTCCTGGCGTCCTATGACATCTGGTGTAAGAGGAATTGGATCCAGGACTGACATTGTATTTTACTTTATTCATTCATTTTAGTCTGTTCTTAATTTTATCTATATTTTTCTCTTCTTTTATTTTTATTTTATTTTATTCTAGAGTGTCTTAACCATACTGTGCATGTTCTTCTTCTGAACATTTAGTCAGTGTTAAGTGCTCCCCCATGTCACACCATTACTTATCTCTACTGTACCATCCTATTTTTGAATAATGATTGGTGACATGTTAAAAAAAAGAGAGAGAGAGAGAGAGAGAGAGAGAGAGAGAGAGAGAGACCATAAAAAACACACACAATTACAAATTCACCTCGTAACAAGCTCCTCCAATGATAGGTGGGACAGTACTGTTAGCATAAACCCATTTTTTGTCAATTCTGAACTCCACACATTTGGACTGGGACCCGTGAACCTCAGCAAAGGCATTGATGGCTGCCAAGTGGAGAAAAACAATATTTGCATTATATATGATATACGTACGTATTTTCATTTCAAATCTGATTATCATTAGTAGAGTAAGCAAATTGATTAATTATTGGAGGCAATTAAGTGAGCAATTAAGTGACTATAACAGGAAGAAATCTTATTACCACTGCTTTCACTTGAGCTAGAGGTCTAATTTTGTACTTGGTAATGTAACTTTTGTAATTTTGTAAGAGTATCTGAAATTTGAAAAAGTGATAGATGTGTTCATATACTCTATAACATACAGACTTCACATCAATTCTATTAGGTGACAACTCAGTCTGATAAAGTGGGAATGGTCTCTGGTTATTCCCACCCAAATATTTCCCTTGATTAATCAATTAATCAATCCATTACTATACAAATAATCGATTTGAAAATTAAACCCAATTCTCACTACATGCAAAACAAGATACCTATGACTTGTTCTATTGCTTTGAAGGACATTTGTATAAGAGGTAAGTTGTTCTTATGGGCATTATGCTCATACGATGTGTGCATGCTTAGTTCTAACTAGCTGCTGATACTGGACTCACTCAAAGCTGGATCTCTTTGACGTTTGCAGCTAGTGAAACTCTAATAGTAAAGAACAATGCACATAATCCACTCACAATACAAGCGTAAGCATATACATATGTAAGCACATTACTCATGCACATATACAAATATGTTCTGTATGTACTGCATTTAGGTACCAATAATATGTTTTTCGGTATTAAGTATGTACATACATATAAAAGTGGTATTGGGAACTGGATTACATGTACACATATCCATGCACCTGTAGGGTGGGTTTACTTAGGGACCTATGAGATTGAGACTCAAAGAAATAGCTGACAGGGTATTAAAATGGGAGATGTTAATGTGGTAATTGAGAATCCATGTCGGAAGAGAGTACAGTCTACACTTAACAGAGATTTGGTGTCTTGAAAGACTCTCCACTGGGACAATACATGAGCTGTACATACCTAGGAATTCATAGGTTAAGAGAACTACGTTCAAGGTGCTTAAGGCTTATCAATGCATGGTGAAGTGATATAAGAGCACAGCAGTACATTCCACAATACCCACATAAGATACATCTGAAGAACATGTACACACTCGCCTACAGTATATGAAATGCTGACATGTATGCACATGCACACACAAAAGCTTACAACTTTCACACTGAGTATGTATTTGTAAGCATTTAACTAACAGACATGACAAGTATGCACTGTAGTACATAAACATTCACACACACACACACACACACACACACACACACACACACACACACACACACACACACACACACACACTCACACAAACACACACACACACACACACACATACACACACACACACGGAAGAAAACATGGGACACCTATCACTGACATGAGTGTGCATCACCATGTATTACATGGACGTTAATATGCATAAAGTGAGTATACACACATGTAAGTAAATATGTACTGATAGTACGTACAAACATACGTACATACATACATACATGTACATCAATACAGTAGAGGCATAATAAGCATACATACGTATAATCCTGGTTGAGGGGTAGGTCAAAGGAAAAACTGTGCATACATAAGCCATGTAGCACAGGTCAGTGATACAGCACAGGTCACCAGACAGGTTTCATTGTTAGGATTAATTGCGTGAGAACGAGGCAGGAAATTAGTAAACACATTTCTATTGCATATAATATGTTGTATTGAGCTATGTATATACACAATATAAATTGTCTATCAATCACTATGCCAGGATATAACTACTACATACATACACAAACACACATATATATGCATATACGTACATATGTACATATGCATAATATAATGTGTACAGTAAATGCATACAAACGTACGTGGATGACTGGACAATAATCAGCTGTCCCATCAATACCAGCCACATCTGGGTCCTCAAAGTACTGATATTGGAGAGATAAGAAATGTAAAATTGACATCAATTATCTGCAACTTCACACATGGTTCCATACTGTAAACATGGACCACACATAATAGCTTGTATTATATTTATACTAAACGTACAGTGCATGAATATAATATACAAACATACTACAATGTTACATACATATTGTATTGTTATACATACACTTGTAGTATAATAAGTATCTGTACTGTGTTTTAACTCCAGTACATACGTATGTATATATACATAGGTATAATAAATTCATATGTGACAGTACTGAAAAAAGGGGTTTTTTGGTGGGTTTTGTCGAATTTTTGTTTTTGGTATCACTGGAACACACTGCCAACATGGTGTGAATAGTGTTGATAGCTTCTTCCATTCCAAAGTTACATGCAAATTAGTCCTGATATCACACGTACTCGAATTTTAGAAATCGAACACTTCAGCTTTACTTCCAGAAAGTAGTATATTATTCATGCGTATATGGATTTTAGTCGCGTGTTTATGACGTCATCAGTACATCAGCACCATAATGCGAATACGGAAAAAAATGGCATGTTACACGGATTGTGAAGCGGCATAAAATCCTTCATAACTCGACAAAGGTTGATTGGATTGGGCTCAAACTTCATAGAATCGTAGAAAATGAGATACTAAGTACTTTTATGCAAAAACAAAATCCGTTATTTTGATAAATTTTGTTGATTTGTTCAGTATGCCACAATTTGTCAACCCACCAAATAACACCTTTTCCTAAGCATGGTCACATATATTATACATGTACATAGTAGGTACGGTACAACTTATCTACGCACAACAGTAAGTACTGTGGTTAGTATATACTCTATGTACGTATATACCGTATACCAGGAAAGTTTCGTAGAATAAAAGTTTTGCCAATTTCGCGAAGAAACTGGTATTTGTGAAAGTTTTATTCGTGAACACCCAATGACGTAATTGTCTGACAATCAATTAACACGATGGGCATTAAAAATGCGAAACTTTTTGTTGCAAAATTCGCAAAATTGAGTGATTCGCAAAAGTTTTGTCCCGCGTAACTTTCCGTCCATACGGTAACAATACTCTGCTGATTATCACACACTTTACATTCGTTGAAGTACACTATGTCAACCAGTACTGATAGTAAGTTCCTCTGATGAGAAGTACAGATTTGATGTTCCCTTCAAGGGACTATACTAAACAAGTTAAGCATATGACGTCAACTTTACAAATGCAGCACAGACGATGTGAAGGTATTGTAAGCAGATGTATAATATAGAAAACACAAACACAAACTTGGAAATTGGGATCGAAAGGACGGCTGTAGTTTTGGACCAGACACGCTCCATACGACCCTCTATCCCAAGCACAAGAGGAATTGAATCCAGCCTCCCTGAATGTGGATGCCTTTCCTTGACTCCTTGCCTCTCGGTAACCAGCTAACTCTTCAAGGTTTGAACAAAATGTTGGACGAAGTGTCTTTGTCCTACACACAAGAAATGATACCACATGAGACAACAATTATATTTGATTTTACTGAATAAAATGAACAGTTCAGTGAGTAGCTCACTCAGTAGAGAGTTTAGCGGCTGGTCTATTTAGTTGAATAAAACAACATACAACTGATTCTATACTTGAGTCACCCTAATTTCAATTTCTGTATAATTTGATAAGAATTAATTTCTTTTATTATTCTTCTCTATTTAATAATTTCCAGATAATAAGAGGGTATACTAGTCTAGACTCCTCTTACTTACAATATTGATCTCTGATTGGTGGAATCGAGTTCTGATCAATACAATGCATCCTTGTACACCCAAAAGTATCTAGAATCTATTCTATACCAGTTATGTACGTACTAGTTGTAAACATACATATACACATTTAGTACACACACCATATGTACACATGTACTCTGTCAACAGAGATATTTCAAGAATAATAATTCCTACTGGTAGCATTGTTAACATGTAATTTGTTTCATGTACGTTACTAGTTTTACTGAGCAAAATGAAAACCACCTTCCACCAGCAGGTTAAAAACACAACGACTACTAGATCATGTGGTGATGTCCTGTGCCTGTACTCACACGGGTGACAAACATCCTGACAACACCCAGTCACATCCCATGTTCTGTCCAAACCTCAGGGGATCAGCTAATTCATAATTCGGTTTGTACCATCTGTTGTGACAAAAGAACAAGATGACAATATGAACACACACTACCACACAAAGTAAAGTACATGCAGTATTATATACGTACATGTATATTATGCACATTTCTGTGTGTGATAAGAGAACAAGGTGACAATAATACGCACACACTACTGCACAAAGTAAAGTACGTACATGCAGTATATGCATGTATATTATGCACATTTCTGTTGTGACAAAAGAACAAGGTGGCAATATGAACACAATACTGCACGAACTTAAGTAAGCACATGCAGTATAATACATGTATATTATGCACATGCATTTCATGCATTGATGAGAGAACAAGGTCACACTATTAACACACATAACACTGTGCACAGTGTGGCACATACTGTACACAAGTACATACGTTCAAAGCCTTTTACAACAAACCAGAATCTCTAGAACAAACTGTTTGTCATAAGCAGAAATACGTATCTTCTATTAGAACAATTACATACCTAGTATGCAGCATTACAGCAATTGGTTGACCCCATTCATTTGTTTTATCAAGAGATTTATTAGAAAGAGTCTCTGATAAGATGGATGAACTACATATGTACGTGTTACTATCAGTACAAATACTGCAATAAATTCAAGTTCATCTTGTTAAATGCCCATATCAAGGGAACGTATACATGTGTGTGATATAGTACTTCCTTCTTGGACCACTAGATTACAAATGCATACGTACTGCATGCACACATGCTTTGAAAGAATAATAAGGAATTGAAGGACACAACCAACACAATTTACACTCAGGTACGTACTATACAGACTGTACACAACACATTGCACACAACACACTGTACGTACACTCATCCACTGTACTGATTGTACAGGGCACACTGTACACTGCACATAATACACTCACCCACTGTCCTCGTACAGAGCAAGAGTGAATCGAGAGACAATTCCATTGGATTCGTCATTGACACCGGTCATAACCTCATTCTGAAAATGACCAAACATAAAAGACAGTGTTTAAGGAGTGTCTAATTACTATTGTAGATACAATCTTCATGAAACAGTGTACGTACCTACGTATGTACGTACATATAAAGTACATGACTCAAAATGTATGTACATATGTATGTACATCACATATACAGGTACATATACAGTGAAACCTCTCTAATCTGACACTCAGTGGGATCTGAGAATAATGTTGGATTAGGAGGTTGTTGGATTATGGAGTGCCTCTTACCATACGTATGTATAGTAACTGTACCTCATGTAATGGTTGGATTAGAGAGAATGTTGGATTATACAAGTGTCGAATTAGGGAGGTTTCACTGTATATACTTACATGAAGTATTCGTCGTTTGAAGTGGGTACCACCAGTACCTGGACGAGCAAGATCTTCAAGGAGAATCCCGGTCAGCGTATCACATCCAAAATGAGCTTTTGCTTCTCGCTGTATACATACATACGTACATAATATTATCAATGCATTCATATTACAGTAACATGCATCATACTTACAATATAAGTCATAATATTAAATTCTCAATCACTATACAGTGACATACACCATGGTTGTATATAAATTATCATATTGAACTCACAACCACAGCTGGTGTAACAATCTGGTTGACAGTGTAGGAGAACGTCCCATTGGGGATGGTGGTACGGGAAACCTGAGTGGTATCCAGTGTTGTCGAATCAGGTACGTAACTGCATAGAAGGATATACTGAAAGTATTAGCCCATGCACACACACACACACACACTCACACACACTCACACACACTCGCGCGCGCACACACACACACACACACACACACACACACACACACACACACACACACACACACACACACACACACACACACACACACACACACGCACACATGGAAGACAACATGAGACACATATTACTGACATAAGTTATTTTACATCTTATATCCACAGTGGGTATGACACGCATATGCATACAGTGACCTGGAACCTGTATGAACAGCCACCTCCCTAGGATGGTCACTTGTATAGTACAGTGGGACCTGTATCAACAGCCACCTCCCTAGGATGGTCACCTGTATAGTACAGTGGGACCTGTATGAACAGCCATCTCTTTAGAATGGTCACCTGTATAGTACAGTGGGACCTGTATGAACAGCCACCTCCCTAGGATGGTCACCTGTATAGTACAGTGGGACCTGTATGAACAGCCACCTCCCTAGGATGGTCACCTGTATAGTACAGTGGGACCTGTATGAACAGCCACCTCCCTAGGATGGTCACCTGTATAGTACAGTGGGACCTGTATGAACAGCCACCCCCCTAAGATGGTCATCTGTATAGTACAGTGGGACCTGTATGAACAGCCACCTCCCTAGGATGGTCACCTGTATAGTACAGTGGGACCTGTATGAACAGCCACCTCCCTAGGATGGTCACCTGTATAGTACAGTGGGACCTGTATGAACAGCCACCTCCCAGGATGGTCACCTGTATAGTACAGTGGGACCTGTATGAACAGCCACCTCCCAGAATGGTCACCTGTATAGTACAGTGGGACCTGTATGAACAGCCACCTCCCAGAATGGTCACCTGTATAGTACAGTGGGACCTGTATGAACAGCCACCTCCCTAGGATGGTCACCTGTATAGTACAGTGGGACCTGTATGAACAGCCATCTCTTTAGAATGGTAATCTTTATAAAGCAGTCACTCACACTGTACATCTGTCATGTTTTACATATATTTCATTCAAATTGCAATGAAGAACATGGAAAAATGTATGGGTAAGATACCTGGCACAGGGATGCCCAGGTGATCCCAAAATCCACAACATTCTTATGTATGGTACAACTGTATATGGAATTAAAAACGCCTTTTACTGTTCTAGATAATCCTTTTCACTGGTAGCTCTGGCAGATTGGAATACACTGTGCACAGAATATGACCAAATCACACATGCACTCACACGCTATTGGTTCCCAGATTCATAGGAAGCCCAGTAGCGGGGTCCCTTGCAGAGCGAGGGTTACCATTTGCGTCTCGATAGAATGCAAACAGCACAGGACTGAACAACTGTGGCATAAAGGGAGTAGTACAAGGTGAACAAAAGTGAGCAATAGTCCAATCTGACAGGTGATCAGACAGATCACCACTCTGGGTACCTTGACGCTAGTAGAGAAAGGGGTGTGTACAGACAGGGGTGTGTACAGGAAGCAGTGTTTACAGAAAGGGATGCATACAGGAAGGAAGTTGCAAATGAAAGGGTGTGTAGGAGTGTGTAGAGGAAGAGGTCGTAAAAGGAAGAGATGTATAATAAAAGGAGTGCCGAAAGAAGGAAAAGTCCTTCACTTGTTTTGAGGTACATAATGGTCTGGCTAGATGGACTATTCAAACACAAGTAGCACTGTTGAGTCTAAATCTTATGACTGTCAGTTATGTCACAGAGTCACTCTGCCTCACCATTGCATGAGTTACTTCATGAAACAAAATGGTGCGTAGGTTTTCCACACCATTGTCAAGGGCCCTGTTTGGGCAAATGTTTGCAAATCCAACAATAGGTCTACGTACATGGAACAGGAATTGATAACAGACAGTAAAGTACATCCACACACATAAGCACACGCACACACACACACACACACACACACACACACACACACACACACACACACACACACGTACACACACACAAACACATACACAGGTACACACACACCACGAACACACATCTCTCATATGCACAACGTCATGCACACCTGTCATACTGTCTTTCAAGTTGGCAGGCAACTGCAAATGCTAAGGTTGCACCACCGGGAGAGCATTTAGGGTGAGACACATTAGCAGACACATAAAGAACAAAATCAGCATTTTCCACTCCTGTTCCATTTTGTCCGATTGTTTCACAGTTTGTTCCATCATCATCACAAACTTTACAAGCCTGAGTGTGTGGAGTTGAAGGCAATAAAGTGAAATTGGGATGTTTCCACTCAATTCAAATAATTGAGAATGCAGTGAATTTTCTGTCAATCTACTGCATTATATATTCATTAATTTCTCTTCATTTTCACCATAATACTGAAACACACACATAAAACACATGTATGTATGTACGTACATGCACACGCATAAACAAAAACAAAGAAATGCACGTACTTGTACACTATTCCATGACATGTTACCACAAAACCTACAGCAAGATGTTCCTCGGGTAGAGGAGCTAAACCACTACAGCTGGCATGAGAAGTACATCCTTGAGTGCGAGAGCAGTAACCTTGGGGGTTGAGGAATACCTTGGAACCGTTCACACAATCTCTGCAGACAGGAAATAATGAGGGTGTAGGGAAGATCATTCAAAATTTCTCACACACAATCAATGTTACAGTAGTATAATATTCTTATTCCACCTACGTATGTACATATGTATACACAGTGAATATTTGCTCATCTGCCACAATGGTTTAGGGGAAAGTTTGGTAGATTAATGATATGGCATATTATATGGATACTCTTCACCTACCATTCATCGTGCAATTTGTACGTTCTGGTTCGCAAGCATATGCACTCACACACACACACACACACACACACACACACACACACACACACACACACACACACACACACACACATACAACACACACACAACACACACACACACACACACACACACACACACACACCTTTGAAATAGAAGCTTCCCACTAATTGGTCGAACGTTCAAAATTTTCTTAAAATAGTCAGCCACATACTGCACTGCTTCAGTCTACAAATGAATATAATATGTACATACGTACAATGGATCTGAAGTGTCTTACCTCATCCCACATACACATTTCAGTACATCAAAGATACATATATTCCTATCTAATCATATTAATCCTGATATTTGACACAGGCAATTCAACATCTCAATTATAGCAGCAAGTGCACAGAACTCCAACCAAGGGATCGAAAGCCATGAGTAAATTCAGTGTGCATCATCTGATACCAGGGGTATACTCGAAGGCTAGTATGTGGAATTGTACTGTACAAAATTGCAGTACTGCATAGTATTGTGCCAGCAGTTGATTAACATACTGACAACACGGAATAACTCTTGCCGCTTGCTGTATTATGAATGCAGGCTTTCACATGAAATTGTTCCTTGTCATAATAATATAATACGTAATTACAATGTAGAGTATCAAATCAATGCTGATGCAACATTGTGAACCTACGTATGTATACGCACCTTTATTTGTAGTTTAATCTCAGCCGTTAGACTGTGAAATCGAATAACAATAAAATAAACGTGACGGGGATAAAAAAATAACACATTCACATGAATGAAATCATTATACTCACTTTTCAACAGTACTGTCATAGAATGGCACAACCCTGATTGGTCTGAACTCTGATCCAGTCTGTCTCTTTCCACGATGAGGTCCACTAGCAGTATTGGCCACTGCTGCATAGCTCAACTGAATGAAGTAGACAGGGAAGGGAACAATGATGAACAATATCATACATCAAATGACAAAATTAATTTATCATACTAGAAATGCACTGCTGCATAGCATCAACTGGATGTCGAATTGTACGTAATAACAAACACTATACCATTGACATAGTACAGTACTATCATCATATGTAGCCACAATCAATCACAGCATGCAAATTTAAGCAGGGATGTGAATTGTAGATACTCTTTGTGCACTGTGGTTGTACAGTGGTCAAATACAATGGACACCGGAATGATAAAATGGAGAAATGCTGATCATTCACCAGCTACTATCACCATCTATTGATTTGGGTCAAAATCCTTTATCAATAACTGTCCTTTCTACCGAGGACCACTTTTTTGATGCCTAGAAAATAACCACGGGAATGTGGAAGATAAGCCTTGCCCTGTTTGGGAAGAATAGAAGATTTCGCGGCCGAACGACAACTTTAGTGTAGGGTGCTAAAGTTGGTAGATAATAATCCACTACTCGTACCAGCTACTATCACGTTTATTCCTGTTACATCAGATCATATTATAGATATTCTATTTGTAATTTCAAATAAACATCTACGTACATAAATGAGTTTTTGATTGAATATCAATAATTAGACCAATCAGATGAAGCTCAAAACTACACAGAAGCGAACATAATCACCATATCTAACAACGTAACATGAACGAACCAAAATAGATCCCTTCACCTAGCAATGAATTTCATGTATCTAAGTATGTAGTCAGCTTTATCGATCTGATGGTTATTTTGAAAAAACAAGCGCCAATCTAGACTGACATTTATATCTTGTTTCAGTCGTAACCAGGTTTTTAAAAGTGTAATGTGTATAAGAATTGATAACGCATCCTTAAAAAATGTCATACCGCATAGCCACAGAGTGAACTCGAACACAGGTTATCATGTTAAGCACTTCTCTCTTTTATCTGAATGCAGTATTAACACTGATGAAAATACGTATCCCACCATTATTGGTGGATTTGAATAATTGTATCACCACATGATCAAAAATTGCCATGGCTGCTATCCGTGACAAGACAAAATTAATACAGCAAAAATTAGCTGTTCAGCTGATGATGTTGCAATGGGAGCAGGAGTGAGGTCTGAGGAGTATGCAAATATTGCTCACTTACATGTGTAAAGGATTTGGTAGACAAGTGTTCGGTGTGTTATACGTAGTGTGTATGGAGTCCATGTTTTGTGGGGGAGATGGAGGGAGTAGTTTAAATTAGATTCATATAAATTTGATGGATATTAAATATTTATTCAGGAAAAAACATTCAGTTAGAAAACTAATCTCTTAATTCTGAGAAACAAAACCGAAAATTTGTTAGAATATACATAGTATAGATATATTATATGCGTGTGTGGGGAGAAATAGTATTATTTCACCTTGACTGTATGTTCACACTGAACTGATACGATATGTACATTCGCAAACAAGTACACCAGTACATGTACCCCCGTTAATATGTAACCCTCTCAAACACACCGTACGGTACCTGCCTACCTCTCTACCAAATCACATACACAGGTAAGTGAGAAACGATTGCCTACTTCTACAAAGTACTCCACAGAAAGTACTGAACACGATAACTTGTGTATGAGCTTACTCTCTGGCCATTACGGTATATTTTAGTGGCTAATACCTGGTGTACAGTGGGTGATTTGTGTTCGCAGTGATAAACTCCTCTTCCGTAGCTCGTTAGTACTCCCAATGCGAGAAGACATACGACAACAGGCACGAATGATAGAGTAGAGAACATCTTTCTTTAGAGCCTTTACTTCAATAAGAAAGAATGCTGGCCAGTTTCGATATCGATGCGCACACCCACAAGTTGCACATGATACGACATGTGTACCATTGGAGTACGGAGTTTTGTTTAGTATACGGAAATATACCACGCTATACTATATCGCCCTAATGTTCAGACCTTGCAATTGCATAAATTAAAACAAGTGAATTCTTTAAAAGTTAAACTTAATATATAGTACTTCATAGATACACCAACCATTGCCATGAAAAACTTCCAAAATATTCGAAAATACCAGAATTACACTACAGAAACTCATAAACTACAAAAAGTCACTACCCATGAATTTCCTTGAAAAATAAACATTTATAATACTAGAATGAACATACTAACAGGTAGGCGGGTCTAATCCTTCCTTTATTCTGGACAATTTCAGATTTTGAGCCTCTTGGCAAAGATTACAAAATGGTGATCGATGCTTGCAATACCTATCCACCATTTTACGAGTCCTTTCAAAGTCGAAATGCGTTGTGTGATATCTGAACAGACTGTCATCTTCATCAACACGTTTGAGATATTCTGCTAATTCCTTAGCTCCAGCAAAGTTTTGAGGATCAATGAAGGTGTGGTTACCTGGAACCCAGAGGTAGATTTCTGGCGGACCCCAATAGACTGGAATCACACCTGATTTATACGAGTGTACAATCTTCTCCGATATGTAATCCTTCTGCAGTGTGTTCTCAAAGGTCACCACCATTCTATACTTGGTGACCACAGACGAGTATGTTTTTGCCCAAAGTTTTGAGCTTGGGGGTATATCAACGTTATGGAAGCATCGGCCATACGAATCAATGTTAACATGCTTCATCAATTCCATGATGTAGCGATTTCTCCATGCTGATTTACAATTGCTCATGACCAACGCAATTCCTTTTTTCTCGAAAGGATCTGGGGTTTTGTACTGTTCCTCCTTCCAAGGTAAATCGCATGCCTCCGAAAAGACGACTTCAGAAGTTAGGTGATGAGTCATTCGGATGTTAGCCGCGTTCAGCATGGCTAGAGCAGTGGGTGAACACGATGCTTCGGCTTCCGAGTTCATAACTGCTAGAATCTGTCGCTGACAATAGCGCAACGGGTAGGAAAAAGTATGCAGGCGAGTGAACTTATATATAACGTCCGCTTTCGGGTTGTCTTTTTCAAAGTAGCACAAACCGTTTGGAATATTGCAGCGGTTGTGTCCTTCTGAAATTAATGAGGCATAAGTTCCCAAGTGCGTTCCGATGTATGTGTGAACGAAGAAATTGTCCAGTCCGTCGGGATCCTCGATATAAATGGAAACACTAGTAGTGTTGAGACCGTGCTGTTCGTTGTAGGACTTCTGAGAGCTGTAATATTGGTAACTCATCCACCGTTTTAAGCCGTGGTACCCGCCGGTGACATAAAAGAGTAAGAGTGTTTCTACTACTACGGTTAGGACCAGTAGCCTCCTGAAACGCCTCCTCATGGATCTCTTGAATTTGACTATAAATTTAACCGGAGCGCGATAAAAGAAGATTCTGGTTCAGAAGCAATAGTTGCAGCGATTACTCCAATTCTCTGAAAAGTTACCTGGATCCCGCCAGATCCATGCGTCCTCTAGTTAGATGACATCACCGTCGAAATCTACCAACGGGTCTTATGTATGGAGCGCGAAGGTCGATCGGGGTATGGTTGTTTACTGTCATGCAGCTCCAGAGCGGAATCCCGGAAGGGGGAGGAGTCAACAATAATAAAGAATATTTACCTTCGCACCGATGACAAAAGACAAGTGCATGTAATTATAACATATTATGACAGACTATCGTGATCATCATAATTCCCCTTAATAATGTATTAATTATTAGTACTTGGATGATTGATAAATCGATTAATCAATCAATTAAAATTCGATCATTATTAACGGCATAATAATTTCATACAAGCAAATAAACAAATTATGGAATGCAGGAAGTAAATTGATAAGCAATTGCATATACAGTGAAAACTCTTTAATCTGCCACGATTCGTTTTTGAAGAATATGGTGGATTAACGAGTTTGGTGGATTAACTGAATATTCATTGATATACTTGTACATCATATTGGTACTGCGGAAATTGTGGTGGATTAAAGGTTTGGTGGATAAAGGAGTGTCGGATTAACAAGAATTCACCCTACACTATGCCATGGACATGTATGTACACTGTACACATACTGTACCAAATCAGTCGATAGTAGGGATGAAGTACGTGCATGTGTATTATACCACCATACATAATCACATATGTATACATGTATGATCTATTATATTACAGTCGTTGATCCACCACAATTCATTTTGAAGAATATGGTGGATTAACAAGTTTGGTGGATTAACCGGATATTCATTGGTGCTTGTACATTGGGAAATTATGACGGATTAAAAGATTTGGTATAGATAAAGCCATGATGGATTTATAACAAGAATTCACTGTATAAATACATGCCAGTTAGTGTTGTTTTAGTTAGCAAATTTAAACCTATTTTACAGTAGTAATAGTTATATTTAATCGACTGATTACAGAAAATAGAACTTTAGTTATAGTTATAGTAGTAGCCAACTCCTAGATTTTAGTTTTAGTTACATGCAGTTTTCACTTTAAAATGCAAATATTCTAGTTATAGTTATTGCAGATAATATTGTATTAGCTACAGTAATGAGTGTTTTACATGTACACTCTACCGTCATGATATGCTCATGCCTACACAGTTCCCAATGCCCCTAGTCTTCAATAATCCGTATATTAACACACCATTTCCATTTACTGTGAACAATTTTATAGTGCTAATATGGTCTCTTTTTACTCTAACATAGTCTTGTACAGTAACTATAAAATTTGTGGTGGATAATTGATTATAGTTTCAATTAGGGACATTAATCATGTTTTAGTTACATTTACAGTTTTTTGAAGGTGACTCCTGTTATTTTAGTTAGTTACAGTTATATATGATTAACTGAAAGGCCCAGAGCATTACTAAAACATATTTTAGTTATAGTTATCATAATGATTAATCAAAACACTAATACCAGTATATACTGTCATATTATAATACGTATTTTTGTTATAATTCTTACTATTATAATTATTATATATGCATTCAAAAAAGTGACAAGCAATATGCACTCATTCATATGTACAATTATCGTAATTACACTTCTTATGATATATAAAAATTACCTGCATGTAGCTATGTTCGCGTGAAACATATGAGATATCTAATTCTGTAACATATATAGTCAATCAATAATTATTAGATGTTATGATCATGTAAGAATACAAAAATTCTATGTCGCCTATCCCAATTCATTGCAATATCAAAGAGGCCAAACGGCATAAGGATATATCCTATGTATCCCTGAGATATCCAGATTTGACAATACTGTAATTGATTAATCAAAAGGTCAGTAAGTGGCTAATTACGATACATGTCATTTACTACATCACCTATAGGAAGTACACATAGGAAATAGATCATTCATAAAGGTGAATGTCAGGTATAACATAGGCATTAGAACAGGGGTAGGGTGGGGGGCAGGGGGCAGTTGCTCCCCTAAGTTTGGGCAGCCCCTCCCGCTTTTTAAGGAGACATGTAATGAAATTTAAATGTAATTTTCATGAGCCTTGGTGCTATGAACATAAGCATAACATTTACTGAACACTGAAGTGAAGGAGTGGCTAGTATATGCTAATTTGGTGACTTAGTGTTCTGTACTGCACGTGCACTGGACCACCGCCCCCCAAGATTTTATGTTCCACCGTCACTGTATAATCACACTTCATAATCCATAATGCTCATCTGAGATACCCAAAGAATACTTGGAAACTGAGCACACTGAAGCCTACTATACAGTGATCAGGTTGTCGATATGTTGATACATGGTAGTTAAAAGGGGTATCTCATATAACATACGTAGTAAGCATAATATTGTTTTAATGTGAGATCACATGAGAGTGTGTCTCTAGCAGGTGACTGTTTCCAAGGTGACTGTTTCCATGGTGACAGTGAGTTCGGTATGTAATCACTAAAGGTACAATCTAACGGCAAAGGTCATCATGCTAGGATCCATTGTTTCCATAGCAACTAAGACTTTAGAAAACACGCCCATTCCACAATATACTCTTACTACTCTCTATTAGGTGAACAAATCAAACATTGCAGCAGATGAGCTAACTTGAATAGTTTGTTCTGTAGTGCTAGTTGGGCTATTAGTGCTAACAGTGGTGGAGAAGCCTCCATTGGAGGATATCTTGTTGTGGCAGTTGTAGACATGACAACTGCTGTTGTGGGAACAGCTAGCACTGCATGCTTCCAGGTTGTCCTAAAGGACTGAGGGAATGACTAATAATTAATATTTCACATGGTACCAGGTGGGGGATTAGTCCCCATTGGGACTACTTAATCCTGGTGTTTCCGGACCTCACACACGCACACACACACACACACACACACACACACACACACACACACACACACACACACACACACGGTACACACACACTTACCCAACATAAACCCTCACACGTTGGACATACAATAGTGACTACATTGGCTAAAGTGGGAAGGTGTATTGATGAAGTGACTGAGGTGGGAATATCAACAGTCATACATCTGTAAATAGTTCTGGAATATACACGTTCAAATGTATCAGCTACACATGCGGGGTACAGAAATCACAACATCACCAGTAGTCGAACCTAAGCTGTCAGTTAAGTACGGAGAAAATTCAAATGTGTGAAATTGCTTACATGGGATTGAATACCAGTGTACCCCACGTAGACACACATACCACACACACACACAATCATATTCATAATATACACATTGTACATAGTGTACATACGTACACAGGATGTGTACACGTGTGGCGTCAGTGGTCTTAGAGCGGTCCACCGCAAGATGTCCATGTGTCCGTCCTACGCCTGAGGTCAACACGTGTGGCTCAGTGGGGAGGGCACACACCTTATGTTGCCATGGAAATAATAGATTCATTTCCGGTAGTAATCAGAAAAATTGGATGACCTTTGGGGCCGAAGGTCAACATAGGTTAAGTGATATTATTGCCATGGCATTTGAATATAAAACTTAGGCACGTTTGTATAGGGAGCTATCATATACATGGTACATTGTCTGTTGGGCCTTGACCTCCATGGTTAGTGTCCACCCACTGAGGTCGACATGTGTAACAATAACATCATTGGAACACATACAGCCACACACAGAAATACAGGCAGACGGACAGACGAACAGACGACCTGACTGATAAACAGACAAATACACATATACACATGTGTGTGTGTGTGGGCACACACAAATGATCACACACACGCACACACACACGCACACACACACACACACACACACACACACACACACACACACACACACACACACACACACACACACACACACACACACACACACGTAATAGCATAGATTACTTCATAGCAGGCCAGCTCCCCCCTGAATCCGTGAAGTTGCCATATTCTTTAGATCCAATTCCCATCAATAAGAAAGTCCACACTGCAGAAGTATGCAAATACATATCTATTCAGATACAAAACATATGGGTGTACACCCAGTCTTGAAATTCGTACACTAAATGACTATATGCTTACTCACTTCGAATGCTCCGTGAGGACACGCTTAGGGAAAGTGGTATTTTGTCCCTGAACAGGCCCTCTCCGCCATTATGACGTCATTCAGCAGTCGCCGACTTCCGAATGACGTCATAAGGACGGAAGGTCGAGAAGAGGTGAGTACACTGATCCCGTTCCAATTTTAGTTTCTTATAACGGGTGTCTGGATATTGGCGCGCCATGTCCAAAGTGGAAAAGGTTTTCATTCAAGGTTTGTTCATGCTTGTTCTACACACTTTATGATCTCGCTTGAATCTTCAACTATGGCCTTCTTCACGTGTATGTAGGTATTCGTAGTTTCAGCTATCGTGAAGGCTCTTGCATCAAATTCGACACACCACTCACAATCATCGTAGGACAAAATGGAGCTGGAAAGACGGTACGCATTTTCTACCGCATCTTGATGTACGTAGCCTCTTTTCCTCCTGGTGAATGAGAGGACATACGGAGGTCTCAAATTACCCCATTAAACCCTATGTAGATTGTAATGCATCACAGTTTGCAGGTTGATACTATTACATTTCGTTCATTGTTTGTTGTTACCTTTTGCAGACTATTATCGAGTGTCTGAAATATGCTAGTACCGGGGAAATCCCCCCAATGAGCAAGGGTGGGGCATTCATCCATGATCCCAAGCTTGCGTCGGAGGCTGAAATCAAGGCCAAAGTGAAGCTCCAGTTCAGGGATAGAGCTGGAAATCAGGTCATTGTGTCCAGAATCATGCAAGCAACACAAAAGGTGTGTGTGTGTGTGAGTGTGTGTGTGTGTGTGTGTGTGTGTGTTTGGATGTGTATGTGTGCGTGTGTGCATGCGTGTGTGTGTGTTTGTGTGTGTGTGTGGGTGCACGTGTGTGTGTGTGTGTGTGTGTGTGTGTGTGTGTGTGTGTGTGTGTTTGTATTTGATACGGTGTGCATTTTCTTCAATGAACATACACGTGGTAGTAGATGTCATGATATGTATGTTTCTTCTCACCATCAGCCCAACAAGGTGGAGACAAGGACCCTCGACTCAAGTATGGAGAAAGTGGTAAACGGAGAAGTAAGCATGCCAACCTGTGTTTTGCTTGTAACAAGTTATCACATTGAAGAGTTCATTCTTCGCTTGTTACTAGATTGGTTGTTCCAACTGTCCATATGTTACGATCACTACAGTATAACCACTACTGTATTGCTCCACTGTGCTATGGTCTTCTTTGTTTCTCAAGACTGCTATGTATGTTCATCTTTACTGTCATCCATTGCACACTAGAGGGTACAGGTAACCTCCCGGTGTGCCGATGTTGATGAGGAGATGATGCACCATCTCGGAGTCTCCAGGGCTGTTCTGAACAATGTTCTGTTCTGCCATCAAGAGGACTCCACATGGTGAGGTTTTGGTGGATGACATTGGTTGTCTGCCTTGCATTGTGTAGTCTTGATTAGTACAGACTCTGAACACAGTCAACTGAAGGAAATGTGACTAGCAGAATTTCAACCTGACAGAGATCAATATACTAGGCATTAGATTGCTGGAACAAGCCTGCCCATTTGCATATCCGGAAATTCGAACTCATATTGTCTGGATCGAGTAGACTCTTGTACTATGTGTATGAGTAGACTCACCTTCGGGTGATTTCACACAATTTACGCAGCATAACACAGTCTTAGTTGTGTAACAGTGAACCTCTACAAGTTTTGACTCACCAAACACGTGTACATACGTACTACAGTATATGTACTACAGTGGGACCCCTATAATCCCCCCCCTGAAATACGGACACTGCGCTAAAACAGACGCGTAATCTTGAAACCAACTTATTCCATATTGTAATGTAAATTATACACAATAAAATGGACAAATCAAAGTTTCTGAGCCTGTAAGATTTTTTCCAGTTTGCCCACCAATACCTTTGGTCCTGACAATCTATACGTGCAGGGGATTTTGTTGTGAAAATGTGATCATTAGGAAGTATTCGTTATGAATTAGGATTGAGTTTAGCTCGATGATGAAGTGTCTAGAACTCTTACAACTGGACAAATTTCGTATTGCTCCCTATACGCAATGTGTCTTTGCCACCCAATATGGCCGCCGAGTTATGCCCCCGCATCGTGCATGTCCATTACTTTGAAATTAGTAAACACATTTCTATTGCATATCCATATATGTTTTATTGAGCTATGCGCATATTTGCAATATAAATTGTCTATCATTCACCACATCAGGATATAACTATTACGTACGTATGACAAGGAACATTTGGTCCATATGTGCACTGTACAAGTATGTGTAGCAAGTACGTACATTACGTACAAGTACATACCTGATGTATGCGTGTATGGTAGCCTCGTTCTTGTCTTTCTACATGTCTCTGCTCAGGCCACTGAGTGAGAGCAAGGTCCTGAAGAAGAAGTTCGATGCAATATTCGACGCTTCCAAGTACAGCAAGGCACTGGAGAATGTGAAGGAGATCAAAAGACAACAGGTACTGTGTACACTCGCCCCTACCCCTATCCTGGATCGAGTAGCAACATTCGTAAATACGTACTTTACATGACTGTGTGTACATACCGCATAGCAGGAAATTTTCGTGGATTTTGCGATTGGCCTAACATCCACAAAATTTTATCTGCGAATTAGGCGTTTTCGCTGTTCTGTCACGTGACTCTGGCCAGCATTTACGAAAATTTTATCCGACAATTTTCATTTTTGGAGCCATCTGTGAAAGTTTTGTGTATACTAGTCTATGTACAGTGTACGTAGTTCATACATACGGTCTCCTCTGCAGTCTCAGAAAGCTCGTGAGTGTGAAGGTGAAGTCAAGTATCTTGAAGATTACAGGAAGAAGGCCGATGAGGTATGTATGTAAATATAGCCATGTGTATGTGCATACACAAATGTGTACAGTATGTATGTCAGGGCCGTAGGAAGGGCAGCGGCCACAGCGGCCATGGCCGCTGCACTTTTTTGAAAGACTTGAGATTTTTGTTTTATTTTAATGAATATTCCATATTTCTTTGTTCAATTTGATTTCGTTCAGTGAATCAGTCAAAATGAGTCTATAAGCAATTTTAACACTTCGTTGAGTAAAAACGCCATTTTTCTGATGACGACATCTGATAAAATGGCAACTGCTTACGCGATCAGCTGTTAATTCGGTATCCTCGCCGATGATGTAGACGTTGACGGAGATTATTAACGTGTTTGTTCTAGAGAATTCGTTGTTGTTCAGACTAAATCATTTGTAAATCGTTTTGTCGATCATTGATCATTTGAGAGGCCGTTCACCATCACAACTTTTATCTGAGGTTTATAAGCTTTTAAAGTTATTCTCGTCCTACCAGCCACGAATGCCATTAGCGAGAGATCATTAAATTTTAGTGCCCTCTGACGTGTAAAGACATACCTCAGACGTAAAATGAATCAAAGCCGCTTGAACCATCTGATGCTACTTCATGTACACAAACATTTAACAGACAACTTAGACTTAGTTAAAATAGCTAATGAATTTGTAGCAGGATCAGAACATAGGCTATCTGTTTTTGGCCATTTTTAATTAGACATCATCCCCCAAGCTGTATATGTAGGGTGGATTTTTGTTCAAGTTTATTAAATTGAAGTGTTTACGTTTGCGATAATATTGTGATCATCAATATCAAACATACTGTACATAATTCGTGACCGGAGCGAGTAAAAATTTTTTTGAGGGGCCACTGCACTTCAAAAATGCTTCCTATGGGCCTGTATGTACGTAGTAGGTATCATGTGATCCTTACACTCACAAGATATTAACATCAGTGCACTTCATGGCCACATTGAGTGGAAACTTGACAATGTGTTTCTGAATGTGTCCCGATTATAGAGGATGTCGGATTATAGAGGATGTTGGATTTAATAGGATGTTGGATTGTAGAGGATGTTGAATTATAGAGGATATCGGATTATAGAGGATGTTGGATTATAGAGGATGTTGGATTATAGAGAATATCGGATTATAGAGGATGTCGGATTATAGAGGATGTTGGATTATAGAGGATGTCGGATTATAGAGGATGTTGGATTATAGAGGATATCGGATTATAGAGGATGTCAGATTATAGAGGATGTCGGATTATAGTATAATATATGTATAATATGTACATACGTACTGCTTGCACATATGTACATAATTACTATGCACTGTACACAGTATGCTGGTGATCTGAGACAAACAGAACAGAAGATTGAACAACAAAAGAGAACCTTGAAGAGACTTGATGAGGAGCTGAAGCCCGTGGAGGTGAGTGGGTGACTTAACAGCTGCTGGTCTTGAAAAGTACGTATGTACCTGTACTTATGTACATATTCAGTCAGTCTCGGAATATTTGGTACTGGTCTCATGCTACTCACAGGACTTTCAGTTTACTCAGTCAATTTTAGTACGCTTACAATGAGTGTCAGTATATTCGGTCTTTTTCAGTATACTTGTGGTCGGTCTCAGTATACTCAGTCCCTTTCAGTATACTTGCGATTAGTCACAGTATACTCGGTCCCTTTCAGTATACTTGCGCTCACTCTCAGTATACTCAGTCCCTTTCAATATACTGGCAGTCAGTCTCAGTATACTCAGCCCCTTCCAGTATACTTGCAGTCAGTCTCAGTATACTCAGTCTCTTTTAGTATACTTGCAGTCAGTGTCCGAGTATCCACCTTCCAATGTTTTCTTCACCCACTAGGAGAGGTTACAGGAGTTGGATTGTTTGTTCGATGAAGTGGCAGAAATGGAAAAAGAAATTGGTACGTAAATTCCGTGTTCCTATACAGTATCTACATACGTACATACTGTACATGTGTATGGTACAAGTTTACATATTGTGTATTCGTACGTACGTATGCTAATATATGATATGCATGCATACATACGTATATTATATGTATGTTTACATGCTGTGTAGTGTATTAAATGTACGTATACCCAACACAACCGTTGTGCCCACAAGAAGAGATCTGACTGTATCGCTCGCTATTGTTCGTACTGCAGCTTCTCTAAAGAGCCGTAAAGACCAGATAGAGAAGGATGCTAGAGAGCTGAGCCTGAAGATCAAGGACCACCAACCTGGTACGACAGTCTCTCCACATACGTACACTGCATTTAGTTAGGTCCATCCCTCACTCACACTTGGGTACATACCGGTACCTGGTTGATACTAACAACTGGTACTGGTACCATACATATGTAGAGGATTTATCGTGTTTGTGTGTCTGCTTTGACGTACTTTGAAATGTACCTTCAATTGGGGAAACATGTACGTATGTATACTATGCAAGCCTACATATTGAACATACGTACATACATATGTGTGTATAGGCTATGGTATGTACTTATTTGTGTATGTACATTTATGGGGTTGTGTACTTTGAGATATGCGTTCTTACCTTGGTGGAATTACAGTGGAACCTGTATAATGCGGACACTTGGGAACCGGCAAGAAGTGTCCTGATTATAAAGGTGTCCTGATTTCCCAGGGTTGCCTATCATGTCACTAGACTTTGGAGTTTACTTCAATTACTCAACACAATAATAAATAATATACTGATATGCATGTTATATATGACAGGAAAAGTAGGTTTTCAAAAGTAATCAGTGATTAGGGACTGCATGGAGCTTGATATGGTCTAGAAGTCCCGTGCGTGTATATTGTTCAAGTTAAAAAAAACTCGAGGGGTGCCTGTTGAAGTTATTTACGCTCGTCCGATATTCCCAAGCGTAACCGCAACAGTGAATTTTATATTATAATATATTATTATAATTTATATTGCGCGAGAAAAGATGGCCGATTTCGAAACGCGAAGGATTGGAAATTGGGCTAGAATTCGAGTGCAACGGCTTCATCTAATGTAATAATTTTAGCGAAGGACCTTAGGTTCTTTTAAACCTAGGAAAGACACCCAAGTAATTCGAGTGTGTGGGGCGGTGGATTTCAACTCGAATTACTTGTTTTCACGGTCCTGAGAAGTATCTAAAAAGATTGAGAGACGCTCTCGATAGAATTGAACAATAACCAACATTATATTCGATCGATATGTTGTTTTTTTGCTTGACAATGCATTCTCGCCAGTTTTAAAAATAATATTATTTAGCACTGTCCGGAATATGCAGGCAATTTTACGAACTAATGATGTAACGGGACTGTAAATGGCTGTCCTGATTACGGAATACAGGGGTGTCCGGATTTTTCAGGTGCCTAAATACCAGTTTAAAATGGAGAAAGATTCGGGACAATAGTTTAATGTCCGTTAAATGCAGGTGTCTGCTTTTTCCAGAGTCTGGATTAACAGGTTCCACTGTACATACAATATATGCACAGTGTATATACATTAATACTTGCTTTTGTACTTACTGTGTATTTCGCAAAGTTTTTCCCCGGGGTATTTGTTCCCTTGTGAACATATTTACCCCTCCTCCTTCAACGTTTCACCACCTGCACTTGAAAAGGTCTGCAATAACATTAATGTTCATTCCCCCCCCTCCACACATCCTCGCTTATGCCCTTCTTGTGTCCTGTTCTCAAGGAACCTGATGTGTTTATTGTATCTCGTCTAGGTGTGTAGTATAGTAGTCTATAACCACGTGTGCACGTGCATACATTCATAATATGTACGTACATATTCTATTATTCCAGTCCTGTGTGTTTCCATGTACATATGATAGGAAGTGTGGAAGAGCTCGAGGAGAAACATGCTAACTACAACTTGCAGTTGGAGAGGAAGCGAAAAGCACTACAGGAAGTACGTACGCACGTATGTATGTGATTGTGTACATGTGTGTTTCAAGCCATAGCTAGGGTTCATATGTACATACATCCTACAGCACATACTCTGTACATACGTATGTATGTATGTATGTATACATATACTGTATGTGTGTACTGTAAACACTGTCTACTTGTATTGTATGTGATATGTAGGCATTGTACTGTGCTTACGTATGTACATTCTATGTACTTATGTGTAACGTCTGCATCGCAGAAAAGGTGACATGTTGTAATGTGATTATGTTGCCATTACGATAACATCATGACGATTTTATACGTATTACGTTGTGATGTCATTATGAGAGAATTGTGAAAGGGTTGGAGAAAACTGATTGTTTTACGATTCCACTATGACCGAATTACATTCAAACTGCAATGTTTTGAAAACTGCAATGTTTTGAAAACTGCAATGTTTTGAAAACTGCAATGTTTTGAAAACTGCAATGTTTTAAATACTTGTAATGGAAAACTGCGATTCTGCTATGATAGAATTACGATGTAACTATCAGGGAATTATGATAATATATCAAGTTGTCTGTGCTAACTTATATCATTTGAGCCATACATGCATTGTTACGTACATACCTATGTACTGTATGTGCATCCATTATCCACTCTCAAAGTGAAACATTCAGGATTAAGACTTGTGTGAATGTCTTATTTCTCGCACATATTATTATCCACAACCTACATACGTATCTACATATGTACATACTGTGGATTCGAATACAGAGTCTCCCCCAGTATGTGTGTGGTACCTAGCATATGTTGTGTGTCGCTGTGTGTGCAGGTCAGAGAGAAGATGGAGAGTCTGAATGGTCAGAGGCAAGCACTGCAGGATAAGGTGTCCAGACTTTACAATGAGCATGGGAAGCTCCTAGCAGAGGCTGAGGTATGTTCTCTGTAGCGGTATGCAAAGATACAACTAACTCGTTTCCAGCTGTAGACAATTTATACTGAGTATGTATGTGTAGTTCAATATAAAATATCACGCAGGGTAGAATGATCGATGAAATCTGTCTGGTGAACTACGTATGCTGTTTCACATGCACACATCAGTGACCTGTGCTCAAAGGCTGATGTGTGTGTGTTGTGTTCCTTTGATCTTTCGCCGAACCAGTATGCAAGCACCTATTGCAGTCTCATGTAGTCAGAACAGCGAGAATGTCTGGCTATGCGAGACTATACATGCATATCTACTGTACATACCTAGACTGATACTAGTGTTACCATATACTGTATATGTTACATGTATTGGAGAATGACAAAGTGGAAACAAATTGGAGCACACACAGATTATTGTGTGCACACACATGCATAATGGTATACGTACATAGATGGCCACTTTGTTTTCTCACTGCAGAGGCAAAAGGAAAGAAGAGAAGAAATTGAGAGACAAGTACGCAAGTTGTCATCTCAACTTGAACTGAAAGGTGAAGAGGGAATGTGTGGGTGTGTGTGTGTGTGTGTATGTGTGTGTGGGTGTGTGTGTGTGTTTGTGATTGTGTGTGTATGCATGTTATTGTGTGTGATCATTTGTGTGTGCCCACACATACATATGTACATGTGTATACCTATGTGTATTTGTCTGTTTATCAGTCAGGTCATCTGTTCGTCTGTCCGTTTGCGTGTATTTCTGTGTGTGGCTGTATGTGTTCCAATGATGGTATTGTTACACATGTCGACCTCAGTGGGTGAACACTAACCATGGAGGTCAAGGCCCAACAGACAATGTACCATGTATATGATAGCTCCCTATACAAACGTGCCTAAGTTTTATATTCAAATGCCATGGCAATAATATCACTTAACCTATGTTGACCTTTGGCCCCAAAGGTCATCCAATTTTTCTCATTACTACCGGAAATGAATCTATTATTTCCATGGTAACATAAGGTATGTGCCCTCCCCACTGTGCCACACGTGTTGACCTCAGGCGTAGGACGGGCAAGGACATATTGCGGTGGACCGCTCTAAGACCACTGACGCCACACGTGTACACATCCTGTGTACGTATGTACACTATGTACAATGTGTATATTATGAATATGATTGTGTGTGTGTGGTATGTGTGTCTGCGTGGGGTACACTGGTATTCAATCCCACGTAAGCAATTTCACACATTTGAATTTTCTCCATACTTAACTGACAGCTTAGGTTCGACTACTGGTGATGTTCTGATTTCTGTACCCGCATGTGTAGCCGATACATATGAACGTGTATATTCCAGAACTATTTACAGATGTATGACTGTTGATATTCCCACCTCAGTCACTTCATCTATACACCTTCCCACATTAGCCAATGTAGTCACTATTGTATGTCCAACTTGTGAGGGTTTATGTTGAGTAAGTGTGTGTGTACCGTGTGTGTGTGAGCATGCGTTCGTGCGTGTGTGTGTGTGTGTGTGTGTGTGTGTGTGTGTGTGTGTGTGTGTGTGTGTGGATGTGGGTGTGTGTGTGTGTGTGTGTGTTATCACAAACTCGTATCACATTAACACTGAATATTACTAGCAACATGATACCACCATATATGCACGTATATGCTGCACCCTTGGTCAATTAGTCTTCTGCAGTGAGTACGGTTCCCATGTACCAACCCAACGAGGGATTTATCTACTATGTGTATCATTGCTTTTGCTCCTCCCATGTATGTACCTTCATCAAAACCATGGGTGGTTGTTCATAACAGACACCACCTCATGATTCATGAAGCATAGAGTTTGAATATATGTATGTATATATATACTTTTCAAGGTGTCTGTACAACTGGAAGCATCAGTGAAGACACTATACGGAGGTTCTTGGTGAGGATGCAGGAAAGAATAGCCGAAATGGAAGAATCGGCCAAATTGGAGAAGGTGCACTATAGTACCCTTGTCCTCAATAATCAAACAATTCCTCCACCCTCAGCCATTTGTGTGTGCGACACATGCGTAGGTAATAATTAGAGGTTGCGTTGAAGCCCACCTCTCTTGATTTTCCACGTGTACACGCCTGTAAGTATAATATTTCTATGAATAACATTAAATAAATGCAACTACAATCTCACTAGCTAATGTTCTAATGTACACGTACAGTTCAACTTGTTTAGTGAGTACCTTGAAGGACACACCAAATCTGTACTTATAAGTCTGTACTGTTTGACATAGTGTACATGAGCTAGGGACTTCTGCCGGTCATCATGATCCCCACAGACGTCACCCGGGTTACTCCGGGGTAACTTTCAGGCTCAAGACAACAGAGTCTGTGTTTTGATTCCATAACCCAAACATTTGCCAAGATTATAACAGTCGACTCAATAATTGTATTGAACCCATATTCTTTTGATTGTTAATAATAATGCCCAATTACAAAAATTGCTAGGGACTGAGTGAAGTACATAAGTATATGTATTAAGGGAATAACTGTATGTACTAACCAGGGTACTTGCTAGGCAAGGCTAGGCTTCCAAGTTGTACTGTACATACGTATGTGCATATGTGTATATGTGTGTATACATAATATTATAAGAAGGTGAATTATTTACACAATGTGTATTGAGATTGAGACCTCTTGCGAGCTCACAGTTGTTCTGTATTTTGATCAGGAGTCGTTTGAGAAGGAGGAAGTGTTGCTGCAGGGAAGGATTGACGAGTTGATTCACAGCCTGGCCACTTCCGAACAAAGCCACAGGATGAAGCAGCAACAGAAGGTGTGTGACGTGTGCACCCATGAACGGCCTGGGCTACTCCATAGTATGCAGCAACAACGTGTTAATACAAGTAGTGGATTATGATCTACGGGCTTTAAAACCCTAATTAAGAGTCACCACATGACCTATAGCTATGACCTATGACCTATGACCTATAGCTATGACCTATGACCTATAGCTATGATATATGTTTGTGGTGTCTTGTGTGGGAGGATCAAAGGATAAGCTGTCCATGCATATTTGCATGTCACATTCAGATATGTGCAGGTGTACTCTTGCAGTGATGTACAGTAGCATGTACGGGCTCATGCTGCCATGTACATGCAAGTGCTGGGAATTGGTTACAATTTTCAAATTGAATATCATGTAGTGCATAGAAACTTCCACTTTATCAGACTGAATGGTCATCCAATAGACCTGATGTGGAGTGTTTAGAATCCTTTCACATTTCAGGTACTCTTGAATTACATAATTGAACCTATGGAGTGAAGGTTCTTGGTAATAAGGTGGGGGTGGCTTCCTGTTTCACTCACTTAATTACTTCCTGTGATTAATCGATTTGCTTGCACTTTTAACAATGATCAGATTTGAAAAGAAAATCTATTGATTAATCAATTTGTCGATTAATCTACCCAGCACTAGTTTGTATCAGCCCTGGTTTGTCCAACCATGTTTCCTTCCTTCTGAAATTGACACATAAACTGAGTATTGCAGGTTTGGAGAGTTGAGCGTAGAGGGGAATGTTGATAGTGTGATTGTGTATCAAAAGGACTATAGGTCACGTGAGGTGTCCAGGACTGTATGGACCAGTACTGACTGTACGTACATGCGCTCGTGTATGCATAGTAGTATTGTCTGATATTGCAAATATCACAAATGATAATTTTTGTCTTTGTTGAATATCAAAATTAATCGCAAACTTGATTAATTGCCTAGCACTAGTGCATGCAGTACACAAGTATTGTCCTCATTCTTTGTGCTACTGCCTGTTCTTACAGGAGGAGAACGAAACGGTCATTGCGAAGCAGACACGGCAGCTACAAGCAATGAGTGCTTCAAGTGCCTCACTGGTGAACCTTGAAGAGGAGCTTAAAGCTGCTGTAAGTGGTGGATGGTGTGTGTGTGTGTGTGTGTGTGTGTGTGTGTGTGTGTGTGTGTGTGTTGTGGTGTGTGTCTCTGTGTGTGTGTGTGTGTGTGTGTGTGTGTGTGTGTGTGTGTGTGTGTGTGTGTGTGTTTGGTGAAACATGCATGCCTTTGTATTGCATTGTATATACCTTACCTACGTACGTATGTGTGTGTGTGTATGTACGTATGCACATGCTGTTCACTTCAGGAAGCAGTGTTGGCAGAACATAACTCAAGTGCTGACCTCTCCTCACTGGAGGAACAGTTGGGCTCTCTTCAGTCCGAGAAGACCAACGTGGACAGAGCAATGAGGGATCTCCAGGAAGAGCTGACCAGAGCTACGAAGCAGGCAGAAGTTCGAGGTGCCATCAAAGAACTTAAGAAGGACAAGGGAAAAAAGGAAGAGGAGATTGCCACAATGTATGTACAGTACCTGTATATGTGTACCTACGTATGTACGTACGTATGTGTGTGTATCATGTATTTATGTAGTTGCATGAAAACTGAGTTTGAAGGGAGCCTGTATATTGGTCCCCATGCCTGTGTAGTGCAGGCAATGAAGTTGTATTCACACACACATACATTTATACATTCTTATACCACATACATAGGTACATATATTCGTATAAATATAATATGTATGCTTATTATATCTCTATACTGTATTGATGTGTATGTATATAATGTATGTATGTTTGTACATACTATCAGTACAGATAAGTATAGTTAAAGTGTGTACACTCACTTTATGCATATTGACGTCCATACAATACATGGTTATGCACACTCATGTTAGTAATAGGTGTCCCATGTTGTCTTCCATGTAGGGAAAACTCCATGAGGAGTGACCTCATGACCCTCTTCAATGAAGTGCCAGCTGCTGGAGAACTCAGCAGTAGACTGGAGAGACTTCTCAGGTTGGCCCTGTGGAGTTAAACCACCCACCTTGCCGTGTTCCTCCCATAGCACATGATGCTAAGCTTAGTACGGCAGTTCCAGCTTAGCTAAGCACAGTACAACTCCCTAGCTATGCTAGGGAGTTGGTGTATACTGTGATTGCAGCTTCATAGTAGTGTAGAGGTGTATGAGTAATATTGTTCTATAATTGCATTCATTGTGATATTCAACTTGGACAGATATTGTAATGGAAGGAAATTTTATATCGCAGTCGTTGGAACATGATTATTGGTTAATATTAAGCCTACGTATATCTAATGTACTTTAAGTTGATGTACATGAGTTCTATGTAAACCAATCACCTTTATTTCGTTTGAAATGCGTATCTTTCACTTTGAATGGTAATGGTATTCTTACTGTCCATCATTCAATAATCACAACAATTGCAATATTTCACAACAAACATTTGTTGTGTTTGAGATTTAGTACGTGTATTGCCCAACACTGCTCAATAGACTTCTGCAATGATATATAGACTGTTAACTGATACTGTATGTGGTCTTGTGGAGGACGTTAGACAGTACGTACATATGAACATGCATATACAGTACATACCGTGGACTTATGCATGTATGCATGTACATAATATGTGTACATGCTTTTATTCAAACATACAGTCACATATACATACGTACATGAAGCCCATGAGAAATTGTACTCAATGCTCAGAGTGAAGAATGGTGAATTGGAAAAGGCAAAGAAATCATTGAGCCAAGCAAGAAGACATTTGTCAGACCAGGAAGCAACTAAGAGGATGAAAACGTTAGAAGACACTGTACACACACACACGCACGCACGCACACACACACACACACACTACTACAAACATACATACCTCTTGAATGTACATAATTCATTCAAACCTGATATTTACCATCACATTCACTCTTTAGCTCTTTTCTGCATATTGTGAGCGGGTTCACACTCTCATACATGTACGCATATGTGTAAACCTATGGTACAACTCCCGGTGTGTTTTTGTAATGAGACTTACACTACATTATGTACACATACGTATTATGTGTATTTTACATGAATATGAAGTAGATATATATTTACTGTACATACGTACTTTTTGTAGGAAGGAATTGACTTCTGCTAAAGAAAGGTTAACTAGTAAGTACACGTACATACGTACATAGTGCATACTTGGGTACACTTGTAACACGTACAATATAACGCACAAACGCACACACACACACGCGCGCACGCACACACACACACACACACACACACACACACACACACACACACACTTATGTACATTCTACTTGGCAAAATACAGTGCCATGTGATAAGTGAGTTCACTGGCTAGTACATACACTCTGTTACAACATATTCTCCAGTCAATCACTAGATCATGTACACTACATCAACCTGTACCAATTGCAAGTCTATACCTCTACTTAATTGGAAGTAGAAATTAGATGTGCTCTTCAAGGTACTCGGTGAGTAAATTGGCTGCATTCTAATTTTCTATTTCTTCAGAACTGGAAGGTATCATATCTTCAATTTGTGGAAGTCAGACATACGAAGATGCTCTCAGAGAGAATGAACAAGAAATTCACAAAACCCAAGAGTGTGTTTATTGTTGTGCTTGATTGTTTATCATTTCTCAGCTTGTCTGTTTATTTTTTGACTCTATAAACATGTCACCTCTTGTGATTGGACCTCTCAGTTGATGCATACTCATTCAAGACACCAGTCTGCCTATATCTGGAGGGTGATTACCAGTTTCTCCCTTCCTCTCTCTTCCCTTGTGTAGAGACATCACAGGCACGAGAGGTTCTGAGCCATTTTTCAAAATGTGCATAGAGAAAGTCGAGCAGACAAAGAAGTGTCCAGTGTGCACTCGTAAATTTGATGCCAAAGCTGAATCTACTAAGTGTGTTGAAAATGTGAGTTTATAATATGTTAGAGTAGCTGTGTGCATGGTCGCATACGTACATGCATACACGTATGCATGCACACATGCACACGCACCCACACATACGCAACACACACACGCACATACATACACACACACACACACGCACCCGCACATACGCAACACACACACACGCACATACATACATACACACACACACACACACACACACACACACACACACACACACACACACACACGTACATGCACACGCACACACACACACACACACACACACACGCGCGCGCGCGCGCACATACGTACACACACACACACACACACACACACACACACACAACACACACACAACACACACAGATACATCTACATACTTTACATACTGTAGAAGTGTACATGTACTCAACCATTTGTACTATATTGCAAAATTCATGTCTGAATACCCATGTACATACACACAGTACACTTTGATGCATACATACGTACATACGTCACTAGTTTTGTATCAAGATTGATGTGGTTTCTCATACGTGTTTATGTACATACATTAGCTGCGTCAGAGGATCTCCACTGCTATTCCACGCATTCTAACTGGACTACAAGAGAGTCTCAGAAAACTTGAAACAAAACGGAAGCAACTACTTGGACTCAAGCCCAACATTGAAGAGGTACAGGTGTACTATTACTTATGTACATGTATGTATTGGCATGTATGTATCATGATACTTATGTGCATACATGCATGTACCTACGTTTGCATTGTGTGTGTACTGTATGTATTACTGCATAATATTATATGTACATACTTGCTGCAGTGACCTAGCTGACATGTTATTCAAAATCTACTATGTGTTATGTACTACAATACATGCTGTATACAGTACATATGTACATGTAATAGTTATATCCTGCCTAGGTGTGCTGTAGCAGATATAAAGTGCTAATTGATTACCAAGGGCAAAGCCCGAGGTAATCTGTTAGCACTTTATCTGCTGCAGCACACCTAGACAGGATATAATTACCTTGTATCCTGGCGTGGTGAATGATAGACAATTTATACTGCCAATATACACATAGCTCAATACAACATATTATATGCAATAGAAATGCGTTTACTAATTTCCTGCCTTAATTGTTCTCACGCAATTAATCCTAACAATGAAACCTGTCTGGTGACCTGTGCTATATCACTGACCTGTGCTACATGGCTTATGTACGTACGCACAGTTTTCCTTTGATCCACCCCTCAACCAGGATACAAGAACACATACAGTACATATAATAGTTGTACCCCGCTTTTAGTCGGTACATGGGACATGCACTGAGCGGATATCAGTTAAGTAACTGAGGGTGCAGCCCGAGGTTACATAAACACATGCAGTACACATGTACATGAACACATACAGTATATGTGTATGTATGTAAGTACATGAACATATATGGTACATATGTACGTTCTTTATATACAGTGTTCGTACATGTATACAGTTCTTTATATACACACAACATGTATACAGTGGAACCTTTCTATAAAGGGCAAATTGTGACCAGGTTATTTGTCCACTGTAGAGAGGTTGTCCACTCTTCAGAGGTGAAAAATGTAGTAGCACTATAGGAGAGTCTATTTGTGGTGCCTTACAGAGTGTCCTTTGTAGGGAGGTAATTTCTATGGTGTCCTTTATTGGGAGAGTCCTTTAATAGATATTCCACTGTACATATATTGTATGCTGAGGGCTTCCAAAAGTGTTGCTGACATGTACTAAATGGGTACTGGCACACAATACAGTAGCGTCTCTACTGATAGTATACATGTTGGACGTGTGTATTAGGTCAAAGATCTGAGATCGAGGAGAATTCCAGCTCTTGAGGGAGAATTAACTCAAGCCACTTGCGAAGTAGACAGATGTCAACAAGATGTGATGGAGGTGAGCGTTGTTTGAACGAACAGAGTGGAACGTTGATAGTCCAGGACTCCTAGGATCAAAAACTGTCTGATTACAAAGGTTATCCACTAGATTGAGGAGGTGTCTATAGAAAGGTGGATTTATCTATTAAGTATCCTGGCAAATAGAAGTTTATCAAAATTAATCAGGTTTTGTCAAAAAGTACATCAACTTGACCTGTTCTGAGCTAGTAAATGGGAAATGTACATAGGTCAGTTCCTTTGATGTTACCTTCAACTGGGATACATTTCCAAATTGTCAAACTACAGATGTACATACGCAAGATGTTAACTGTAGGTACATGAGAGGACACTGTCCCTCCTTGTATTACTCTCCCATCACTCATCTCCTGTATCCCCCCATCACTCTTTTCCTCTATCCCTCCACCTTGTCCATTGTCACATGTATTCTAACAATAATAACTACTTATTATAGAGTGGTACCACAACTGCATACACTCCTAGAGATTTGTATGTTTCTTTAGAAGCAGACCTGGCTGCTGAGAGTCTTGTAATGATGTAAATCCTCAAGACAATATTTCCAGACCATAATCCTGGTGAACAGCTCACAGAAGTAAAAACTAGGAACCTTGTGTGTGTCTGACATGACAACAAAGAGTTCTCCAGAGTCTACACTTGAATTGTTTTCCTTCTTATGCATTTGTAGTATGAGTCAAATGTGACAGTAGTGGAGGACAGTCTACAGAAGATCCAGAGCCTCCAACATCAAGCAGTAGCTCTGGCTCAACTCAGTGTATCTCTGGATCAGCTCAAGGGGAGGATCAGATTGGAAGAAGGGAAGATCCCATCCAGTGCCCGGGGGGCCACCAGAGACCAGACCGTCGTCACTAGAGACCTGAAGAAGAAACAATCCCGCAGGTACAAACATGAGTACCTATGTATTTATCTATGTACATACATATAAGCTTGGGCAGTTTACCAGACCCCTAGGTATGAGAGATCTTTTCAAATAGCTTGTGTCTCTGTCAACGACGAACTGTGATTGATAGAAATCAACGTTTATCTGAACAGCATTAGCGGTTATCCGAAAATCGTTAAATTTTATTTGTTAGCACTTTTCAGGAAGAAAAGGGAACTCTTAACGGTTATCAGTTATCCAGTAGTCAGTTTGCGTTATCTTTTTTACACTGTACCATATGTACCTACATGCAGTGGTCATTTTAAGTAATAACCTAACTAGTCCGCAAGTGCCTCAATTCTACTGGAGATCCCTCGTTTCCACTCACTGCTTGTTACCACAATCTCATATCACATTAGAACTTATTATCACCAACAGCTTGGTCTATTGAAAGAATTGCTATCGTCCCTAGATTGTTCTGCATGTAAGGGTGTAATTAGGCATTTTTCCTGTCATGATAATTATCAGACCACCAATCCCTTCAGCACATCGTCCACCTCACATGAACATACCTACCTATATAGGTCAAAATGAGGCTTTACATTTCTCCTTTTCTCACATACCTGATCAGAAATGCTAATCCCATGAATGTACCTCTTGCTACAGGCCACCTACCCATGTGATAGTCTTGCATAGCAAAGACCTGTTTCTTGCCTCCATTTTTGTATTATGACGTAATAATTAACAAAATGGAGGCAAGAAGTAGGTCTGTGCTACACGACACTACCATGTGATGAGTGTTTCAGGAGTTAGCCGAGGCCTCCTGCTACATACATCATCACAATCACATTTCTGTACATTCATACGTAGTAGTGTTGATTGAAGATGACCTGTTGAAAGAGCCCAACTCTTTTATTTCTGTATCCATACCTACAGGGATTTCCATATGCATGGTAATATGTGTGTATGAGAGCTTGTCTTATAGTCCTTTTTCTACTGAACTGCATTGTTCACTATCGTCTTCACAGTGATGACCTCAGCCGGGAAATTGATTCTTTGAGAGAAGAAATTGATGAAAATGTGACCCGACAAAGAAATCTTGAAGCAGAGGTTTATGAGCTCAGAGAGAAAAAGGTATGTGTGTATGTGTTAGTGTGTGTGTATGTGTTATAATGTGTGTGTGTGTGTGTGTGTGTGTGTGTGTGTGTGTTAATGTGTGTATGTGTTAAGGTGTGTGTATGTGTTAAGGTGTGTGTGTGTGTGTGTGTGTGTGTGTGTGTGTGTGTGTGTGTGTGTGTGTGTGTGTGTGTGTGTGTGTGTGTGTGTGTGTGTGTGTATGTGAGTGAGGTCTTCTGTGTAGGAACATCAATGTGCCATTTCTTGTTACTATGTACTTATGTAGTTCAAGTTTCAAGAACAAGTAAGTCGAAAGCAGCAACTTCAGAGAAGCAAGAATGAACTGGAAGCAAAGAATGATGAACTGTCCAAAGAACTTGAGAGCATTAAGGGACAGTTAAAGCCACTGGAGGTAGGTACATCCAATACACATTCTGTACATTTAAACTGTATTCAGAGTCTATTACGCTTACTATTGCTCAGTCTTTGAATGCCATAGTTTTATGTGTACCGCCTTCTGTAGAGAGACAAGAAAAGTGCTGAAAAGGAAAAAAGAGACCTCGCAGCACGGAAGGAGGGTACTGTCAGAGCTAGCAGATCAAAGGTATACCAACACACATAGAGTGTAATGCATAGACACATACAACATAGTACCAGCATACACTAGTGTTAGTACCAGTCTGCACTCCTTCAATATGCATGTACATACGTACGTACGTGCATTGCCATTTACTCTTTATATTGTCGCATACATACGTACGTACAAAGCATGTATGATCACAGATGAAGGGGTTATACACACATATGTATGATGACATTTGAATACAAGTGCCAACTGTCTATTGATTGATCATGTCCTGTGCAGTATGTACTGTATGTACAGAATATCCCTGGTGATCCAAACCCTTGTAGCCAATTACTTTGATGCATGTGTGTACGTTGAAATCACACACACGCACGCACGCACACACACACACATACGTACATACGTACATACGTATCTAGTGACTTTAACCTTAGAGGTACGTATGTATGCACATAAGAATACTTGTATATTCTTTGTCCTCTTCTTGTGTAGATTGATGAGCTGCAGTCCAAGTATCAGAATGTAAGGACTCTTGATGCTGATATTAAAAGGTACGGAATTTATTTACACAATGCAATAGAACCTATACTGTATATATGTCATATGTATGTACGTACATACATATGTACATCCGTATACATGTACTATCTACGTACTTGTATCCTGGTTGAGGGGAACAAACGTGTATGTAAGCCATGTAGCACAGGTCAGTACAGCACAGTTCACCAGACAGGTTTCATTGTTAGGATTAATTGCTTGAGAATAAGGCAGGAAATTAGTAAACACATTTCTATTGCATATAATATGTTGTATTGGACTATGCACATATTTGCAGTATAAATAATCTATCATTCACCACACCAGGATACAAGTCAGTTATATCCTGCCTAGGTGTGCTAACAGATTACCTCAAGCTTTGCCCTCAGTATTCAATTAGCACTTTATATCTGCTACAGCACACCTAGGCAGGATATAACTACGTATATATTACATGTACGTACATATGTACTGTTTATCATTCAGCTTTTCAATTTTAGTGCTCATGTGTGTTATAAACAGTGCTTATCGAGTACAAAAGCCATTAACAGTCATCCCAGCATTGATTGTCACTTTGTGCATATCACCTCGGAAGGGATATCCACGGGAAATAACATGTATTCTGTGTGCTTGTATACCAAGTAACCTGCTTCTCCGAATGTGATACTCCTACCATACGTACAGTCATATGCATGTACATTGCGTACGTATAATTATATTCCAATGAAGCCATACATCAAAGAGTGCTGGTGTGAAGTAAATTATTTAATACACTGTGCTCTGACTGCAAAGTGCGCTAACAGCTTCCACTCCTTGTACAGTCAAGCACCTAGTGGAACATAACTTTAAACACATCCAACATTTCATCAAATTCTATCAAATGACACTAGTGCAAAATTTTTACTATGAATAGTGGCAAATCTTTCCAATTTGGAACATTCCGAATTTCTTTTAAAAAGATAAGCCAGCTACTTGCCCAAGGGTGAAGTTGGTTAATTTGTTACTACTGGGTAAACATAATAGTAGCTACTACATACGTACATCTTGGATGCAAGCACCAATATGTCATATTTTTCGTAAATTTATAGATTTGTGGAGCGTGGTTGTGCGAGTGCGGTGGAGCGCTCCAAGAGAGACATGGACACCACTAAGGAGGAGCTGGAGCAGAACAAGCAGGAATCTGGTGAACTGCACAAGGACAGGAATGAACTGGAGAGCAGTCTGTCTTCAGCGGAGGTAAGAGACCGGTGCTGTCCGAGGTTGGGTGGAGTACATTGGTTCAGGTGTGGATGGGGAACAATGTCAGTACATACGTATGTACGTATGTTGATCAACTACACTGTACATACAGTTTTATCTAACATACATTACACCATACATACGTACAGTTTATCTTGCATACATTATACTGTACATACGTAGAGTTTTATCTTGCATACATTACACTGTACATACGTACAGTTTTATCTTGCATACATTATACTGTACATACAGTTTATCTTGCATACATTATGCTACATTATAAGAACATCCTGTTTCCATGTTTACTGTTTATTTTTCTGAACACAATACGTAAAGGTAAGGCTTCGGGAACTGGAGGATAGCATTCAGTTGGTCAAGAAGCAAAGCGAAGTGAAGAGATTGGTGGCTGTGATCCAGCAGAAGGAGCGAGACATGAAGCAGAGAGGATTTGATGAATTTGAAGAGTAAGTGGGGATCATTGTAAGCCAGCTACTTGCCCAAGGGTGAAGTTGGTTAATAATACTACTGGGTTAAGTAACTGGGTATAGTGCAAAGTGTTTACTATGCGAATAGTGGCAAATCTTTCCAATTTGGAACCTTATGAGTGATGAGTTTGAAGAGTAAGTAGGGATCATTGTATGCACACTGGAACCTCTATTGAAAACCTCTGAAATGTGGAAACCTCTATAATAAGGACACCATTCTGTCTCCCAGTGTAGTACTGTAGTGTATCAAATGACCTCTAAATTGAGGAAACCTCTGTAATAAGGACTAAAATTAAGGTCTCAAAGTGTCCTTTATAGAGAGGTTCAACTGTATAATTTTACATTGATGATAAGAAAATGACATACCTACTTATGTATGTATGTACATATTATAAGTCAGCAGTTATTGTTTGTAGGTAACTTGTAACCACTACCATTTCTTCCTCCCCATTGTACTGTAGTTCGGGTACCTTTGCACCTCGCATGTGCATGTGCATGCCTCGTAATATGTCTGTTCTGTTCTTTTTGTCCACCTCTTGCTCACTGCAGGGAGTACCACAGGCTACAGACCCAGAGGAGGGAGCTGGAGAAAAAGGTACAGTCGCTTTACGTAATATTTACAGCATACAATGTGATTCATAACAGATCTTATCTGTATTATTTTCCATGGTGCATGGTTGTAAGATGGTTGGATCAAAGGAATAGGCTTATATCTATAATATAAGCCTGTTTTTTCTTCGATATCATCCAGGTCGTGATTATTGCCTCTATGATGAATCACTGACCTAGCAACGTCCCTTCCCATGTCAATCGCAGTAATACCCATCTGGGAGGGATGCTATTATTCCTAAAAGCCACTGATCATTGATATATCCCTTGTACTACACTTAGGAATTCTACATTTATAGACTCTTACATTGAATCTCACTTCACAGAAAGGAACATTTGAGGGTGCATGCGATGGTCTGGAAGTGCAGGTTGTGCGAATTAAGAGGGAATTGAACGAGGACAGACTCAAGTATGCTGTCAGGAACTACAAACACATGCAAGTGGACATCAAGGTATGTACATGTCAGGCATGTGTGTGTGGGGGGGGGGGGTTAGTGTGTGTGTGCTTGTGTGTGTATACGTATGTGTTTGTGTGTGTGTGTGTATGTATGTGTGGTTAGTGTGTGTGCTTGTGCGGGCGTGTGTTGTGTTTGTGTGTGCATGTTCTTATGTGTGTAGGTATAATTATAAGGTTGTGAGCTTGTTAACATAATATTATAGAAGTGGTTGATAACAAGGTCTTGTACGTATGATATTCATTGTGTGCACTACAATGTTTTCTAATAGACTATTGAAGCCAGTGTTTCTGATGTTGACAAACTGTACAATGCTCTTGACAAGTGAGTACTGTGTGTTGTGTGGTGTGTGTGTGTGTGCATGTGTGTGTGTGTGTACATATGTGCATGTGAGTGTGTGTGTGTGTGTGTGTGTGTGTGTGTGTGTGTGTGTGTGTGTGTGTGTGTGTATGTGCATCTGTGTGTGTGTTTGTGTGTGTGTTCGTTTAAGCATGTTTACCGTACTTGGCTGGTTTTTTGCTGCATTGCAGAGCAATCATGAAGTACCATGCTGCAAAAATGGAGGAAATCAACGAATACATCAAGGAACTGTGGATGAAGATATACCAGGGGAATGGTAAGCGCAGCTGTGTTCGAGTGATACTGTTACAGAACCTAGCTATATAGATGTAGGTTGTGCCCATGTGAGGACATCTGCATTTGGATATCTATAGTGAAGGCTCTATGTACATGTGTGCAGACATTGACTACGTCATGATAAAATCGGAAGATGATTTAGAAGATTTGGCTCAACAGAAAAGAAAGACATATAAATATAGAGTGAGTGGGAGAGAGAGAGAGAGAGAGAGAGAGTGTGAGTGTGTGTGTGTGTGTGTGTGTGTGTGTGTGTGTGTGTGTGTGTGTGTGTGTGTGTGTGTGTGTGTGTAAATGATGAATGTTGTGCACTTCATGTACTGTAACTCGGGAATGAGTGTGCATGCATGTGTGCATGTACATGTGAATAAGGGTGAGTGTGTGTGCGTATGTAAGGTACATATGCACTATGAGTACAAGGCAAGTGTATACGTATACGTAATCCTGTTTTTGTATGTGTGATGTGTTCAGGTTGTGATGATCAAGGGCAGTGCAGAGCTGGACATGAGGGGAAGATGCAGTGCTGGTCAGAAGGTGAGTTCTCTACAAACCTGCCAAATGTATCTATGGTGTTCAAATGTCAGTGTAAATCATTAGTACACACTCCTGATTAGTACATACATACTCTTGGTTAGTACACACTCCTGGTTAGTACACATTCCTGGTTAGTACACACTCCTGGTTGGTACACACTCCTGGTTAGTACACACTTCTGGTTTGTACACACTCCTGGTTAATACATTCTCATGGTTAACTAACAAACTCCTCGTTAGCATACTTGTGGTTAACACATACATTTCACTCAGTCCCTAGCTCATGCACACTACGTCAACCAGTACTGATAGCAAGTACGTACCTCTGATAAGACGTATGTACAGATTGGATGTACCCTTCAATATCTACAATGTGTACTATATTTATGACCTTATTTAGATGCTGGCCTCCATTATTATTCGACTGGCTCTGGCGGAGACCTTCTCCTATGAGTGTGGTGTGTTGGCCTTGGATGAGCCCACCACAAACCTGGACAATGACAACAAGGAGGGACTGGCAATAGCCCTGGCAGAGTTAGTTGGCACCACATCATGCTTTGTCACATCAGTCACAAACTGCTAGGGTTTTATCTGGAAAGTGGTCCAAAAGGGGATAAACATATGACAATAAACGGATTGGTGTTTTTGAAGAAATGTGTGAATCTCCAGGGTTGCTCCATGGTAGTTGCTCCAGAGGGGGGGATTGCTCCAGGGGGATTGCTCCAGGGGAGGTTGTTCCAGTGTGGCCGAGGATAGCATACACCCTCTCACCCAAAGTAACCCCTCATCTCTGGCACTCTCATTCCATCATCACATTGTATCACAAGTTCTTCTCTTAACATAACATCCGCTTCATTCACCACACACTGGTGCACTGATTATTGCATTGTCATGTGATAATTGTATGTCGTGTGTGGCACCCTAACAGATACTCTGCATCCTAAGCATATTGCATTGCACACTCCACACATCACATCACGCGTTCTTCTCGTATAACAATACTCTCATTAGAGCACCAATCGTTGAAACTGAGGTACATATCGTCATCTCACTTGTATGTACAGTAACTTGTATGGATCTGTTACATGTTAACTGGGTGTACACATCTTTCTCCTCTCTCCCTGCCCCCCTTCTAGTATTGTCAGTGAGCGTCACATACAGAGGAACTTTCAACTGATAGTTATTACTCACGATGACGAGTTTGTGGAGATGTTAGGACGTTCTAAATTTGTGGACGACTACTATCATGTCAGCAAGGACAGCGAGTGAGTCACGTGTCCACTCTCGTGTGATTTACAGTGAAATTATATCCTCCACGTGTGTACTAATACACGTGTAGCAGTTGCGTAGTGATGTATTACAGATTACCGGGTGCTAATTTTGGAATGACTTGGATTCACAAACATTTATCCTTCAACCATCAACACGTTTAAATCCACACAGTTGTATGGTCTCACCAGTGTGAGACTGCAGCTCAGCAGTGCAGTATAAAAGGAGAACTGGGAGGGCTGGTTACTGTGGTGGCTTCATGGCTCAGTGGTTGTGGCGGCTACAGTCAGACACCCTGGGTTTGAGTCCCGCAGTTGCTTGTTTTTTTCTCTTTTCTACTTTCTCTCCGAGCGGGTTGGATTCCAATGAAACTTCTATCATCAAGCATTTAACCTGTAATTACTTCCTCCTACAAAAGAAACCAGCTGCTGGAATTTGCATTTTTGCAAAAATAAAAACACAAATTGCAATGAAGTTGTCAATTTGCAAGATATATGTTATCCTAGTGGCAGTAGTTGTAGTTCATGGGATATATTTGTGTTCAGTTGCCCAGGCAACCAAGTACAGTGTAACTTGCTTAGTACGTGAGTACCTGGGTTAGTACATACTCCTGGTTAGTGAGTACACTTCACTCAGTCCCTAACTCATGTACATTATATCGACAGTACTGACAGTAAGTACCTCTGATAAGAAGTACAAAATTGGTGTACTCGCTAAGCAAGTTTGACTGAAGATGTACACATATGGTATAATATTATACATACCATGAAGTGTATGTAATGTTCTGAACCTCTATATTATAGTGTCATGTATGTTATGGGTTTGTGTGTACTGTGTTCTTTGCTCATGACTCAACCAAGTACAACAATCTCCCTCTTGCAGTGGTGTGTCTTCTGTATCCCGGTTGTCATTCGCTACAAGTTGGAAGAGATAACTGTAGTGTGTGTGTGTGTGCGTGCGTGTGTGTGCGTGCGTGTGTGTGTGTGATAACATGAATCATCAACTCTTCCCTTACTTACTGTGTCACTCCAACTCACTTTTTTGATATACTTTACATGCGGAATCCAACATCTGATTCATTTTGAGCAAATTTAATTCTTTCCTTCAAACACATGATGTACATGTGTGTTATATTCTTATAAACATGACCACCTTCACATCCTGGAGATGTGAGGAAGTGAAGTGGGGTCTGATCGACGGGACCGTACTACAAATTATTATATTATATTACTGTTTTAGCTGGTGATCCAGGCAACTGATAAGTACATAGAATAGTTAAACTATTAATGCTAATATTTATTTCACTCAATTGAACAAAATATTGAATAAAATATTGAATAAAATAAATTATAATTATTATAAATATAGCAATTATTACTGATCCGGAAAAAATTGCAATTGCATAAAACAATCATTTCTTTAAGGATCAATTTAATATAACTGCAAATATAAATAATCATTAATTACTTGAGTTACTTCTATTCCCTATTACCTCTTGGCAATGGTAAACTTATTACATGGACCTCACAGTTTTATTCGTGAACTGTACATGGCCTCATAAAATGGTAGAGAATAGGAAATAATGTCCTGGACCTCTTTGGGATACTCCGATAGAGACACTTGTGAGGAGGATTTTGGTTTCTGTATGAATCCAGAGGAGTTGATAATTGTACCATGCCACACATCACAACGAGGCCTCAAGGTCCATTCAATAGGTCCTGGACTCCAGTTAACCATGTCTTCTTTGAAGGGAAGACCAGTAGCAGTGCAGTAGTACTTCATCATTTCCTTGGGGTTCTCCAGGAGATCATCTGCATCAATAACTAAAGGATGTGGGTCCACCTCCTGTACTTTCTGGTACAATTCATACCACGAATGATATCCAGCTGTTGTTGTTGACAAATATGGAAGTACTCCAGTGATTCGATAGGCATTGTACATGGAAATGACTGCTTTTCTTGGATCACGAATCAAAAAGGTGTGCTTGAAGGTCGGTTCATCGACAAATTCGCTGTAGCGTCCTTCTACGTGGTAGGCCATTTCCTTTACAAAGACTGCATCGTATTCGTCATACTGAGCAGTTATTTTATTACCAACACTCTCAAATGTAGCCTCTGGGTCAAAAAGATCTGGATTGGCATCCAAATGCGCATCATCTTTTCTTTCTTGACCGAAATGGTAGGCGTACTGATAGGGTTCGTGGAGCACTTTGACTTTGTCCAATTCTCTGATGGATCGCTCGAATGCTGTCGATATGCTACAGGGTATCGACCATAGGAAGATTTGTTTTCCCATAATTACCGAGCCCGGTTAACGTTATTTCAGTTCATATAATATACGTGATGGTTGTTTACAACCAGGATGGAATGCGGTGAATGGGGCCATAGTTAGATGGCACGAATAAAATTAAAGGGACGATTATTACGTGATATGAGACGATTTTCACGTGATATGGGGCTCCTTCCGTCCCATTGCCAGGCCCTGTACATGTCTTCATTAATAATTTTTTTTGTTTGTTTTCCGCACAAATCAGTTTTCGGTTCGGATAGGTTATGTACGCGATTATTTGCGTTCCTATGGTTTCACGCTTGAAACGAAATGGGTACGGGCTGTTGTTCTCACCGACCGCGTAACGTCATAATAATAATAATGGAAAAAAATCTGATGAGTGAAAAGAAGCCATTTACGAGGAGGAGGTGACAACAGTTGTGGGCCGGGTGGGACCTGAATATGTACCAACAACTGCCCCATGAAACATGAAACACCTATGAAACCTTTGTCACTGTTCTTTGCAAAACTATTGGCTGTCAAGTCATATTTAATGTACACTAGATAGCCTATGATCTGAATGTAATGCAAATCCAAACCTTCCCTGATTTGGTTGTGGTATTCAGGTGGTCAGAGATAATCCATGAACTTGATAACATACCGGTACTTGCTATTGAAGACTCTGGGCACCTACCGTACAGCGGGAAATTTCATGGGACAAACTTTTCGCAGATTTTGCAGTTGGCCTAACATCTGTGAAATAAAATTCGCAAATTAGGCATTCCTGTTGTTCTATCGTGACTGTGGTCAGCATCCACAAAAATTTTGTCTGTGAATTTTCATTATCATTCCACTATACGGTATTATCATATGATACCACCTTCAATCAATTTCTATCAATCAGCCAAATATGCATTATTATTGTTTGAGCTGATGATCCAGGGAACTGTTGAAAACATAGAATAGCTATACTATTAATGCTATTCATACATTATATCACTCAATTTTAATTTAGACAAGATATTGAATGGAATCAACAATAGCGTAATTATGGTGATTCTTACTGATTCAAAAAATTGTAATTGCATGGAACAATAATTTGTAAAGAAGCAGTTAAATGAAAATGCACACATGTAAAATAAACATTACTTGAATTATTACTATTCCCTATTACCTCTTGGTAATGGTAAACTTATTACTGTGTACCATTGACATCACAGTTTTATTCGTGAACTGTACATGGCCTCATAAAATGGTAGAGAATAGGAAATAATGTCCTGGACCTCTTTGGGATACTCCAATAGAGACACTGGTGAGGAGGATTTTGGTTTCTGTATGAATCCAGAGGAGTTGATAACTGCACCATGCCATACATCACAACGAGGCCACATGGTCCAATCGGGAACAGGTCCTGGACTCCAGTTAACCATGTCTTCTTTGAAGGGAAGACCAGTAGCAGTGCAGTAGTACTTCATCATTTCCTTGGGGTTCTCCAGGAGATCATCTGCGTCAATAACTAAAGGATTTGGGTCCACCTCCTGTACTTTCTGGTACAATTCATACAATGGACAGAATCCAGCTACTGAGGGTGTTAAATTAGCAAGTAATCCAATATCTTTGTGAACCTTGTACAAGGATATTACCGCTTTTCTCGGATCACGAATCAAAAAGGTGTGCTTGAAAGCTGATCCTGCAACTGCTAAGCTATAACGTCCTTCTACGTGATAGGCCATTTCTTTTACAAACACTACATCGTATCCATCACACTGAGCAGTTATTTTATTTCGAACACTCTCGAATGTAGCCTTTGGGTCAAACTTATCGGGATAGGCATCCGAAAATAAATCATCTTTTCTCTCCGGACCAAAATAGTAGGGGTATTCATAGGGCTCGTTAATGACTTTTACTTTCTCCAATTCTCTAATAGACCGCTCAAAAGCTGTGGATAGACTGCGGGGTGCCGACCATAGAAAGATTCTTCTCCCCATATTACGGCTCAGATTAAATTATTCAGATCTGAAAAGGTGCTCAAAGACGTTGTTGGTAACTACGGTGTCAGAGGAATGAATGACCCCCCGTTTGAAATGACCCCCGGGTCATTGATACCTTAGGTGTAAATAACCCCCCCTAGGAATAAATGACCCCCCTGTGCTAGGCGCCTAAGAGTTCATCTAAAGGTGCTAGAAGATGGCTAGCATAAAAGGCACAGCCAGACTAGGCCTCTTCATACCAATGTCAAATACCAGCAAGGATGGATCTAGAGATACTGCAAGACATCGAAAATTATCTGCAGAAAGAAAGTATCGTTGCAATCTCTGAGAGTGGAGGATTCCTCGCAGAAGGTATGAAACATAATTTTATATGCTGCAGCATTTTGGGTCATACTTGGGGTGTTCATGTATGTACGTACAATAATATGGAGGCCACCATAGCCCGAATTATAACATTATGATAATTTGCACCTTCTTTTACAGGTATTCAAATCATGTTTGATGCAGAGAGAGAACATTGGATTACCACCCATTACAAGAACGGGAAGGTGATGGTATATGACTCATGCTTTTCAGGGACACTGTCTCCCTCGGTTCATGAAATGCTTGTCCGCCTCTATCGCCCTGCTATTCGAGGAGACAGCCTTGTCTGCACAGTAATGCCAATTGTGCAACAAACTGGTGGTACAGACTGTGGCCTATTTGCCATTGGAACAGCATTCCAGGCTGCTTCAGGGCTCTCTTGCAACCTGAAGCAGGAGAGACTGAGAGAGCATGTCTACAAAATCTTCAGCAAAGGACTGCTAATGTCATTCCCCACTACCACAACAGGACGCAAGAACAAGAGGAAGCACATTGTTATACCAGTGTATTGTGTGTGCCGATTGCCTGAAGAATTTGATTCCATGATGATCCAGTGTGAAAAATGTGCTTCATGGTACCATTATAGGTGTATACGTATTAGATCTGCACCCAAGTCTTTCCTTTGTGCACAATGTAAATAACATCTTTTAATAACATTTCAACACTTTTGTATCACTTATTTACAGTACTGTCTTTCATCTTCTGATCATGACTTCAGCAACAAATACGGACAACTTATTGGGAGGTTGTTATTTTGGGGGTAGGCTTCTGAGCATGACTTCAGCAACTAATACAGACAACTTATTGGGGGGGTCATTATTTTGGGGGGTAGGTCATTTGTTCCTAGGTAGGTCTATGGTTGATCCCTCCATTTTTTTCCCTGCGTCTGCCAGCCCTTTAACGCCCGTGGGGCGTGTGCGGGGACGGGCTAGCTAGCTAGACTACAAACAAGTAATTCGAGTTCAAAAACTCGTGAGGCTGCCACTCCCCGCACTCGAATTGCTTGGGCATCTTTTTTAGGTTCGAGAGAACATTCGCTGAAGTTTTTACGTTCTGCGAAACTTCAACAAACGTATTCTGGCCCAATTTCTAATTCCCAGCGTTCGAAATCGGCCATCTTTCTTCGCGCAATATAAAACATAATATAAATTCACTGTTGCAGTTACGCATATGAACACGTAGTATATGTATTTTATTAATAATAAGTAATGATTCATAATAACACAGTAAACAGTATAAATTTTATTGTGTACAAATAAGTACACAATAAAGCATCATTCAGCTGCTACAATCAAATAAGCTGGGTTTGTCATATATGAACATGTTCAATGCCATCTAAGGTATAGTATTAGCTGTACATCACCTAGGTTGATCTCATCACCAGAGTAGCTGTGGTGGTGACCCACTATAAAATCTTCACATTTTGCGGGGTGACCACAAGGTCTGTAGCACATCCAGGAGGGTGTGGATGTATCAGTATCAGCCACATATGGAGAATAGAAGCAAACATACACACACACACACACACACACACACACACACACACACACACACACACACACACACACACACACATACTATTTCCATGGTAACAGTAGACCTCCCCTTCCTAAAGTGCCACACATTGACTTCCCTGTGTGTGTTTGTGTGTGTGTTTGTGTGTGTGTTTGTGTGTGTGTGTGTGTGTGTTTGTGTGTGTGTTTGTGTGTGTGTGTGTGTGTGTGTGTTGTGTGTGTGTTTGTGTGTGTGTTTGTGTGTGTGTTTGTGTGTGTGTGTGTGTTTGTGTGTGTGTTTGTGTGTGTGTTTGTGTGTGTGCGTGTGTGTGTGTGTGTGTGTGTGTGTGTGTGTGTGTGTGTGTGTGTGTGTGTGTAGATATGCGACTTGCATTTCCCATTGAAAATTGAGGACTGAATTCAGTTACAGTCTACATACATACAGTATGCCGTGGGTACTCAGAGGCTTGATAGGGAATATACATGTACCAGTGCACTTTTAGTCTGACTATATACCACCTTGTGGAAGTTTATTCCTTGAATACTACAATAAGTTTTATCGATTAATGGAGATTACGTAGCTACCTAATTAGGGAGGCTTACGTATGTGTTGCTCAACTAAGTAATGGAAGGTACAGCGCAGCTCGTTATGGGAATGGGTCGTTTTCAATGAAGAATTCGCCGATCGAAGATCCAATCATAGATACTCCAACAATGTACGTTGAAGTTCGAAGCGCCGACCAATCCGGATATTTTAGGTGTTGCGTGGTTACAGAAATAGTCATTCTGTAAACAGAATTTCCCGAGAGAACCGAACAATTTGGTTTTTATTCCCTCCCTCCTCCCAGCCCTTCAAGTTGAGGGTAGTATGGAGTGTTTTGTTAGGGGGAGACTCGCGTAGTCATTTCACACGGGAAATTAGGCGGGGGTGTAGGGGTAGGTTTGTTGGGGGGTCTCTTCTTTTGTTAGTTCTGCAGGTCGTCAATATAGGTTGTATAGCTCGACTTTCTTCACCATTTCTTGGTAGGATAAGGCTGGGTGCTGAAGAAGCATGGCTGGAAGTCTTAGTTTACTGGGAGCCTTAATAGTAGCCCTCTGGGCTAGTGGACTCCCCAGTCTAAATAAGTACGTATACCTAGGTTCTTACATATTCTACCTAACCTATGGCTTCCCCAAACCACGTATAGGGGGGCGTGTCGATTCAATGTCCCAAGCGACCGCCAGTCATTGGGATCGATCGATTCAGTGGCGAGGTTGGTATTTGAGCAGATCGACTGGATCTGGCTACCGAGCGATGATTCAAAGGCAGTTTGTGTCATAATCAGGTTTGCTTGGTAAGCGTCACTGCTGGATACGTACACCCCAGAATCCGGCATGTGCACAGCTGAGTAGGTATTGCTCCGCAAGACTACCTTACACCCATGCCCGCTATTAAATTTTATGTACTTTTGTAAGCTCGTAGGGGCGGGTAAATTTTGCAGATGTTTGAGTATAAAAGACTGGTGCTAATATTGCTATACATTGCGTGTGGCTTGCACGTAGAGATCGTGTACAAGTTACCATAGCCTATCACAGCTCTGGAAAGAGGAAGATGTGGTACCTCCCCAGTGTCCTCGGCGTACTTGCCATTATCATCATCGCACCAAGGATAACCGAAGGAGTTTATCAATGCAAACACGAAATACCATCGGGACACCAGGTGGGTAACGATATAATCAAGGACAGATTCATACGTGTACAAATGTGGTCGGTACAACGAACGAATAATGGGATCACAGACGTCATTAATCAATGCGGTCGGTGGGTCCGTTCCCGTCACCAGATCCGTTGACATTGACCTGCAGAAGAAGCTCAGAGTCTATAAAATCGTAATCACTCGACCGATGTTCGGTGTATAGCGACGCATAGCACATGCATGCCAGCAGCACCCTTGGTGAAGTTGAGATAAAAGGTAGCTAAAGAGTAAGTAACGCGAGCCTCAGGTTATTGTGCAGTTTTCGATGGACTTTTCGAATTATTAGAAATATTCGTAATAACGTGTATACGTACCGTTCACACGATCGAAATCATTATGACAGGTCATTTTATGAGATATAAAGGGTATACCCAAGCTACTAGTTGCTTCTTTATCTAGAAGTGACCCTATGTTCTGCACTAATATGTAAATTTGTTATTATAAAGTACCATGACAAAATATAATTATCAGATATAACTGTAGTAAACAATAAGAATGGAATACATCTAAATAGGCCACCCCTGTATCTCAGAGAATACTGAATGGATGGAGATGAAAAGAGCCTCAAAAGATGCCCTGTGACTGTGTATTGTTTAAGAGAAGTGAAACTAGCATCTTCCCAAGCAGTATGAATAGGCAATGCAGTCCAGTGTCTCAATAGGTATCTCACTTTATATCGTTTACTCTGCTATTGGGCTCTTTCCTTCAACTTCAACTAATAACCTTTGTTAACCAAATTGAATAAACACTTTCTACTCCATTCAGTTGAGCTATGCAGCAGTGGCCAATACTGCTAGTGGACCTCATCGCGAAAAGAGACAGATTGGATCAGAGTTTAGACCAATCAGGATTGTGCCATCCTATGACACCACTGTGAATGCGTAAGTAGCCTATTCATAGCTATTTCTTGATACGTCCTAAGACCTGGTCCTTCCGAGTGTATTCAATGTAGTGTGAATTTTTGCAGTTTGTTAACTTAAAAATTATTGAAGTAAAGTTCACACTAGCTAAATATATAAGGAATTGTATTCCAACTTGCGCTTTTATGTGGATTTTTACATTGGTGTGATGTTTATTTGTTCTATGTTACAGTACTATTAATTTTTTTGTGATGGTGCTCCAGGGTGTAGGAGTTTCTTTTAGGGTAGAGGTTTAAGTATCTGAATTTTGTATTGAATATTGGGCAGTTGGCCATCTTGTTGATCTGCTTCCTGTTAAAATGGCTGTTGAAAAAGGAGATTTAATGGAAATGCTGCAGACAATTATTTGAAATGTAATGCACATCCGGAATCTAATCTAAGTTACTAAGAAGCACAAATATTATTATCCCGTGAGAAAGCCAGAATGTGGTGTAGCCCAATCTGTGCATGCAATGCTGGTCCCTGGTGTGTCTCCGGTGTGTGTGTGTGTGTGTGTGTGTGTGAGTGTGTGTGTGAGTGTGTGTGTGTGTGTGTGTGTGTGTGTGTGTGTGTGTGTGTGTGTGTGTGTGTACGTTGACAATCTGTGACAGTTGGCCACTTCTTGTGACCAATGGATTGGTCATTAGCTTTAGCCAATAACTAATGTTTCTTATAGTGTAGATCATTTTTGTACCTGATGAAGCCCGTGATGGGTGAAACGTTGTACAGTGGAATAATTTGTGAAAAGAACTGTTGATTATCAGTGTGATAATACCATAGACGTGTTCAACAATAGTCCAACAACGCATATCATTAGCAACAACATGTCTAACAACTTCCATACATTCATGTACAAATATCTTAGACTACAATATGCATGTACATTGACATGTTACTTGCTTGTCTGTTTTATTGCTTGTCGATGGGGAATATGATTGAATATTATGTTCAATCTAAATTACACTGACAATAAATCATTTTATTATTTTTATAGGTTGTCTCAAGAGGAACAAATTCTTGTGAAGGTAGGTCATCCCATGTTCACTTTGTTAGAGGTAGGCAATTTTGTTTCTCCATTCATTGTAATATCCAAGTTTTCTAAAAATTGCAATATTAGATAGTATAGATGAATATATAAACTGTAGAACCGTGAAACACTAAGTCTTAATGGTTACTGTACATCCAAGTATGCATTAGCATATTAATAATTGCTGGAATCATGTTAGCGTTAGCACCCACAACTGACTTGCTGTGGGTGCTTATTCAAATTTTCATTCTAAGATGCATTTAATTCTTAGCTCCTGTTCTTCTAATTCTCTTTTATGACGTCATTCAAGCAATGCTGAAAACACCCCTCCTTGTGAAACAATTGCAAGTAATTGAAGTGAAAGTTCTGAAAGGCCCAAAAGAAATACCCAAGTAATTATAGAGTGTGGGGCGGCAGCCACACAAGTTCTTGAATTCGAATTACAGGTTATGATTAGTACACTGATTATAGCTGGAACATTAACTTTATATATGCACTCCGTAAAGGGCTGGTTGCAGAAATATCTTATAGAATAACTTTACTCCCTGGGAATAATTATTGTTTGATCTCTTCATTGAGGGCAAAGGAAATTGCTGGAATTATCATTCACTTCATACCTACAGAATGACACCATCCAATACGTCATTGATTTCTTTGAAAGAGCTCTTACTGTCAGACCACTTCAAGGGAAGATTCTCTTGCATAGGTTTGTATCCATTGAAGAATATAGCATGTGAATGCATTTTATCATGTTTATTTTATATGTGCTGTATATATGGGGAATAAATCACGCCTTGATATAAGTCAGACCCCTGATTTAGGTAGTAATGTTTGATGTTCATTGAAATTATGAGGAACAGTTGCTTGAAGAGTTGAAAGTGCTTTTACCTAAGGACAGTGTGGCTTATGACCAGGGTGATGTTTGTCCAATCATGAAAACATTTCTGACTGACTAGCTCCTTTCTCTTTGACTAAAGCTTAAATTCAGCCTCTTAATTTATCGCTTCACTTGAGCATTATTACGTGAATGTGCCATTTTTTTTGGGCTCATTAGTATTCATAGTATCTGTATTTGCTCCTTGTATCCTGGTGGAAATCTGTATGCATGTGCTAACTAGTTGGCAATAGTTTGGCAGGAATTAATTGTGAAGTAAAGATTTGATTTCTGGATTAATTTGTTCTTTTACTGACTTTTCACTAATTTTCAGTTTGCTGTTGGACGATCTACACATGATCACCAACTCTACTGCAATTATTTCAATCATTTTTATAGGCATTGTAAAGGAAGTTCCTCATACCTGAACCCAGAAGGATATTGTCTCCGATCTGAGGATTGTTTACCTATCTCTGGATGTGGTGAATTAAATTTTACTTCTATTCCAGAAGAGCATCTTGCTGTGAGCATATACATGTAGATTCTGAAACTTTTAACTCCAACTGGGAGTTATTACATGAAAGGTTCAAACCTTTTATGATTTAAGTGTCCCAAATCTCTAAGTCATGATCAGTTTTAGTTGGCTGCGCATGCTATTCATCTAGCTTTCAAGATTAATTTTACTGAGTTAAATAAGTCTTGGACTTGGAAGACCTTAAATTCAAGTATGCATATTCATGTATTAACTACCACCGCCCATACATAGCAGCCAGCCATTTATAGCAGCCCCTGTCCATAGCAACCACTCATCTATCAACCACAGGTCAAGGTCTGTGAAGGACAGCATTTTGCACATGGAAACCACCTGTCTATAGCAGCTATGTGTCTATAATAGCCACCACCTGTCTATAACAACCACCTGTTCACAGTAGCCACTGCATGGTTTATGGGAACTACCTGCTCATAGCAGCCACCAGTCTGTCCATAGCAAGCACCTGTCTGTTGCAGTCACCTGTCCATAGCAGCCACCTATCATTATTATAATTATTATTTTATATACAAAATAAATTCACAATGACAGAATCATTGAAAATGCATGGATTGAAATGGGAAGATAAATGATTATTTGTGGATAATATCATGTTTATCACACGGCAGTTGTTATGTGATTGAAATTGTTTTCTTGAGATTTCACTGACTGTAACATTTTCACACTTTCAGGCTTGTAGAGTATGTGATGATAATGGGACAGACTGTGAAACAATCGGAGAAGATGGGGTAGGAATGGAGAATGCTGATTTTGTTCTTTATGTGAGTGCAAACCTCAACGCTCCTCAGTGTGCTCCGGGTGGGGATACTCTAGCCGTTGCTCTGCCTTGTCAGCTGGAGAAACAGTATGACAGGTAGGTATACTTGGTGGAGATTATAAGTGGTTCTCTGAAGATGCTGAATGAGGTAAATGGCAATACTGTTGTTGACGATGATGACTGAATGCTGTTGCGTAATGCAGAATAATGTTTCAAGCAGATTCAGAGAATGGACCAGAAATTTGACAAGTGATATATATAGTGGAGGGGTTAATGTTAACAGTCATCTGCTTGTCCTAGATTTTCCTCTGGGTAATATAAAGTGCATGTCTGATATATCTGAGATATCTGTCAGACATCTGTAGAAGTATTACTTTACCAATGAATGTGAAAGTCATAGTCCATCCATAAGTGATTTCAACGTTAAATAGTGACAATATGTGGCAAATAATTTTCACATTTAGCTATGTGAAAACATTATAGTAACCACTTCATTTTCCAGGTGTACACTAACATCCTTTCACTCAACTGCACAACTTACTGTAAATGCAGGAGTGTTGCATCTATGTACACATAATGACACAGACAACGCTGATGTTGATGAACTAATCTTCTCCTCTCATGATGAGATTGCACAAGTCACTGAAGTCATCAAGCTTATTGACTAAATCAGAGTTTCATTTATTTTGTTTGCGTAATCTAATTTCTATCATTAATAATTCTTCATCACTAAAGCAACAGTCGTAGATACTTTATGCAACTATTGCTACATAACTATTTTGGAATTTTCAATTTTGCATTAGCCATGTCCCAGCAACCAAATTCTCAATGGGGCGTCCTCACATCATGTCATTAATTTTTTTCCCTAGAAGATCCTTGAATTAAGCCCTTACACTAAAGTATGTAAATGTTGCCTAAGGAGTAGAGCATTATCATAATTTTGCCAGTATAATAATATTATAAATGTTAATATTGTAGATTCAGCAATTTAGCAATGAAAGGTAGAAACTGTTCAATAATGACAGATCAGCATGATTAGATATTTCTATTTAATACAGAGATAATGTCAACAATGTTAAAACAATTTCTGTTGGAGGTATTTGTGTCAATTTAGCTCTCCACTCTCAGTCATCAGCATTGTATAATATTCACCTCCAAATTTATTATTTGAAATTAATAATGTTCCATTTTTCATCTGCAGACCTGTTGCTGGATTTACCAACATTTGTGTCAACCGAGCACTTAATGATGGAATTATGAATTTACGTAGTATTTTGATCCACGAAATCACCCATGCTTTGGTGAGTTGAGCTAGATAATGTGTTGTGAAGGTATCCCTAAGCAGAGGTACTGTGGAAACATGTTTGTTGGAATGTTATCATGCATACAATGATCTCACCACTAGTCACCAAAGTTATCATATTCATGTTTGCTGTGGACCATAGTTGCTCTAAATTATAGATAACGCCATTAATGCAAAGAACTGTTTTCCAATAAATTGTACAATATGTGTATGTTGGAGAATCCGTTTGGATTCATAAGCCAACAACAGCTGAAAACATCACAGTCTGAAATCCTTGTACTCTATTATAAACATGTAGCAGTTCATTAGACATTACATATTAATTTTTTCATATAAAAATTTCAAATTGCTTTTGGCACCTTCCATTTGAGATTGTATTGTATGAATCCCATTTAAAGGCTTAATTTTATTTATTTAAATGCTTAATTTGTGTCAGTACCAAGTATGTGCATACATTTAAACATTAGTGTGTGTGCTTTTGTACATGTACGTGCAGATAATACACATCACAGATAACTTAGTATATATCGTAATGTAATTACAATACGATTATGATTACATTGTATGAATTTTCCATGACACATATCATACATTGACGCATGCATGTGTACCCATATGCATGCATACATGTGAGTGCAACTCAGTCAAATTGAAGTCTCCAATTTATGTTCTAGGTATTCAGTAAGGTGTTATATGCATTCTACCGTGATGAATATGGCAATCCTCGTACAGCCAGGGACCCTAATACTGGCCTGCCTCTGAAAATGGAAGATTATTTGTAAGTTCCTCTTCTGAATCAATGTTTATCTTTCCACTTTAGAGAGGTAATTTTCCGCACTTTCTGTATTGATCTATAACTACATAACAACATGGTGCATTTGGATGAATGTTCAGAAAATCACCCAAAACAGGCATATACACACATACATTCACATACTATGATCAAATGTATGAGGATGTATAATAGTAAGATAAAAACAGTCTAAAATCCCTTCTCAGCAGAGTGATAGTGTGATTTGCCTGCATGAAAGGGTTATCTACTGTGCAAGACAAGCACGTATTCTCTAAGTACATTAATGTTTCCTGTCCTGCATGAATGCCTTCTGTTTTGTAGTGTACAAGTCCATTTTAATAAGAACCAGACTAATAATATTGTAGCTATGGCACCCAAATTGGCAAGCCCAAAGAAGTATCAGCTGCACCAGTTGGATGTTTATTGAACGATTGATTTTATGACATTTTTTGTTTTATATTTCCAAACATGTTTGGATCCTTTCTTCTCCGGGACCCTTAATTGTGTGAGTTTAATGAATTTGTGGAACCTAATCTGTTCCTTTCCAAGCAAAATTGCAATTGCAAAATGGATAGTGTTCCTTCATTATGTATACAGTGAATTTGTGTTAATCCGCCACCACTTTATCTTTCAAACCATTTAATCCATTACAATTTCCCAGTACCAATATAGTGTACAAGTATCAATGAATATCCAGTTAATCTGCCAAACTTGTTAATCCACCATATTCTTTGAAACAAATTGCGGCGGATTAACGAGTATTCACTGTACATGTATACTCTCATGCATCAAGTTTAATGAATTTGTGGAACCTAATCTGTTCCTTTCCAAGGAAAATTGTACGTTGCAAAATGGAAAGTGTTCCTTCATTATGCATACATGTATACTCTCTTGCATGTACATGTGAACTCCCATGCATGCATGTACATGCATACTCCCATGCATGTACATGTACACTCCTTCACAACGTACAGCTTCATCGCGGATGAGACAACTATAGCCAAGAAGGAGGTCAGACGAACTACCTTTCCTAATGGGACCTTCTCTTATGAAGTTCAGGCGTTCGTGACACCAGCATTATTGGTATGTTTATGCTCTCAGTTGTGAGATTATCTCCATGATCAGGTGTTCTTCCGGGAATGTGGGCAAGTGGGGAGAGGTGTAGCTGTGGAAAATAGAAGTGCATGGTGTGGATTGTACATTGTGCAAGGTTCTAGCTATTTTCCAAAAGGTGAAAATTTACATGGGGGTAAATGTTTACCAGTGTGTGTGTGTGTGTGTGTGTGTGTGTGTGTGTGTGTGTGTGTGTGTGTGTGTGTGCGCGCGCGTGTGTGTGTGTGTGTGCAAATGATCATAAATGCATAAAATGACTTGTGCATGTGTGTGTGTATGTAGATGTGTCTGCCTGTTCTTTTGTTGTTTTGTGTGTGTGAGGACAAATACCCCCTTGTTCCCATCCAAACGAAACCCCAATGATGATTTCATTCTTGACCCCAAAATATTAAACATGGACGCTCAGAGGAAAAAAGTAGTTGAACAATTTGTGCATTTGGGCTTGTTGTTGTCAGGTGTTGGTCTACCAAAGTGGAAGGGAGGATGATGTTAGCTGTTCACTTGAAAACACTTTCACATACATTCCATGCGAATGAGGTCTACACAAATATCAAGTAGTAGTAGTGACACATTGCATTGGTCTCTGTGTTGTCTTCTACAGCGCGAAGGGAGGAATTTCTTTGGCTGTGATTCATTTTCTGGAGTACCCATAGAAGACATCGCTAGGCAAGGTACAGGAGGAGTCCACTTTGAACAAAGAGTGTTCAATGTACGTATGCTACATGTGAACAGATGTTCCATGGTGTACCATTGTAGCTATGAGGTTATTCTCCCTTATGTGTAGAACGAGCTGATGACTGGCAGTGTTGGAGCCTCGAATGCTCCCATTTCAAGATTCACACTGGCTCTCTACGAGGACAGTGGGTGAGTTTTTTTTTTCATGAATGACATCAAGATTATTTTGCAACAACTGAGCTCATATAGTTGCTGCAGCTCTTTAACTAGTATATTTATATTGTCCCAGAGTTATTTTCTGCTAAACTACTCACTGTCCACCAGATGAGATCTTGGTCTTTATTATGATTTGTAATGCACAATTCAATTTAGTACAATGTCATGTGCACATACATTAATAGCTGTCAATGTGTAAAATATATGTGGTATGTTGCATGGGCGATTTAAAAGGAAAAGCAGTGCACACATTCATGATGTGTGCACACTTCCCTGATGTACACACACTTCATTCGATGTTGCATTGTGGATAATTGGTTATTTCCTGTTCACACACTACTAATCATTGCTCAACCAAAGGTGTGCTTTCAAAATTAATAGCAACTGATTGACACAACATACCGCATAATAACTAAAGTACCTCTGGAGAAGCTGTAGCAGATACAGATACCTTTGCCTAATTGACACCTCGGCCTTCGCCCTCGGTATCAATATTAGGCAAGGTGTCTGTATATCCGCTACAGCTTCTCAAGAGGTACTTTAGCTATTACTTGTGACATGTGCAGGGAATATGTATCCCAACTGACCTTGTCAACTTTATGGGTAATACAATATACATATTTATATATACATTTTGTATTAATTTTGATGCTATTTTTTTATTTGGCAATTCAATTAAGTACTTTTGAATGGAATATGCGAATTGGAACGTCAAATTCAATCTGGTCAGTCAGTTATACCCAATAACCTGATACATAATATCAGCTGTGTTCGTGTTTAGAACAGCTGTTGGGTAACCATTTTGAACTAGCACCATTGTGTAATTATATGAAAATCCATTGAAACACTTAATAGGTCCTTTCCTATAATGGCTTATGTATTATTATCTGTGATATGCAAAAGCTTCTGATACAGCATCTATAACAAAAATAGCATGGAATGACTCTATTATCTTCGCATATCAATATGCATTGGTAAAAAATGGCAATTTTTTGAAAAGATTGATTGGGACACATTTCACTGCACATGTTACGAATGCTTACAATTTTTCCATAGTATAGATATTCCAACTTAATCTAAAAAATTGTGAAGTTGATTGGTAATCTACATATGCAAGTGCAAGTGCCAATTCTGCATTGTCCACAACATTCCAGGTGGTACAGACCCAACTATGATGTAGCAGATCCATTTAGATGGGGAATGAACCAGGGATGTGATTTTGTGGATGGAGGATGTCTGACAGAGTGAGTTAACGTACCAAGTGTGTTCTTTTATATTTTTATAGACATGTATGTACACACGCACGTACGCACGCACACACACACAATTCCCAGGAACTTAGAAGAAAGGTGTTAAACCATATAGTGGGAAGGTTTCATGGACCAAAATTTTTGCAAATTTCTCAAAGAAACTAGTATTTGCAAAAGTTTTATTCATGAACACCCAATGATGTAATCATCTGACAATCAATTAACACAATAGGCATTATAAATGAGAAACTTTTTGACGTGAAATTCTCGAAATTGAACGATTCGCAAATGTTTTGTCCCGCGAAACTTACTGTCCATATGGTAATTTTGCTATAATGGATTACTATAATAATCTAAATAATATTATTGCTCTGTATGGGTGTAGATCAAAGACTACCAGGATAATAGCAGTGATATTGTAGGCTTAAGTGGAGCAATATCAAATAAACACTCATGTAATTTTTTTTTCAATTGACCATAGACCACAATGCTTTTTGCGTTCTCACGCAATGTCAAATAAATAATTATTATTAGGAAACAATGTTATGGAAGGCTGATTTTATCAGAAACTTTTTATGTTAAATTTGACTAATAATCTAAAATCGGAAAGTGCAGGCTATATGTAATTTCATTTGTTGCAAAGTACTGTATTCCTTATTTCATAATAATTTTATTGACAGTGATTCTGTTCACCTCCTATACCATGCAACTGATCATAATACAGTGATATCGTCCACTCATGCAGTTATAATAGCAGTAACTAGTACGTACCACTGGTTGTGCAGATATTTGGAGCATATTGTTTCCAGTGAGTATGTTAGGAGTTGAACACAGTCTGTATTCCTCGCCTTAAGACTAGTTTTCTTCACAACATACCTACTATTTAACATATTACCCCATGCTGGGACATTCCTTGGTGAATATACATCATATCATTGCATTCATGTTTTTCTCCTTGTAGAAATTTCTCATTGCGTCCTCTCTTTTGTGATGATACCTCCCAGTACCTCTTCGTCAATCTTGCTTCTTTTCTTGGAAGACCTAGCTTTTTCAGGGAATTCGGTGGTAACTCCTCATGTCAATATGACAGAGGATCCATAGGGGCTTGTACTAACATCAAGCAGACAACTCCTTTTGATCCAAACTTCCAGGTATGTGGTTGTGTGTGACATGGTTTATTGTATTTCTTACTTTGAATACATCAAATACTCAAGTGATATGTGTCATATGAATGAATGCAAGTATAGTTACATGTGAATGGTATATCACCTTCGGAAGAGACTCACAGGGATTGGATCCTTGGTATGGAATACTGAGGGCAAAGCCGAAGTGTTTCATATGAAGGTCTATTCGCTGTGATTTCTTCTTAAGGTGATATAAATATCATGTATGTTGATTTGATACTTGCTGACCTTTTGGTAGCTAATTGATTAATCAATTGTCACATCTGGGAATTTCAGGTATACATAAGATATACATATCCCTAGCTGTCAGTCTTTTTGATGCTGCCACTTATCAGAATACATTGTTACAATAAGTATCGTGAATGAATAATTCAAGAGCTGTCTGTGGCAGCCCTTAAATAACCTTCATTTTGATTTTCAATATGTCATGCTCATCTGATCAATAGATATTATAGTATTATGCATTTCTACATGTAACCATAACGGTATATTCATATTATAATTTTTATTGTGAAAAAAGGACGATTTTGACACACTATTAGAAATTAGGCTATAATTCGAGTGCAACAGCTTACCATATGTTAAAAATACACCCAAGTAATTCAAGTGCGGGGTGTGGCAGCCCCTCGAGTTTTCAACTCAAATTAATTATTGTTGATGTTGCTTGCTATACTGATCAGGACACATTTCTGTAATGTGTATTGGTAATGGGACACTACAGAATCCCTGGCCATAATAATTATATGTATTCACTCTTGTCTGTGCAAATTTCAGTAGTTACTCACCAGTCATTGACAAAATTAATATGAATAATCTCAAAAGAGGGTGATATTCATTACACCACCAACTTCGGTTCCTAAAATGACCACTTTAATGGTAGTCATGCACAGGTTTACCTAAAAGCAATGAACTTGCATAGTTCCCAATATGAATGGCACCGTACACTGATCTATCATGCTTGTCCCCTTGCATTTTACCATTTTTTTTTTCCTTTCAGTATTTCTCCGATCCAGACTTGGGTGGAATTGACCCAAATGCCGATTATTGCCCTTTTGTTACTGTAAGTTCCTCACTGTCAACCAAATATCAACCCTTTGTGTAATCATTTCAGACAAAATAGTCAATGTCATGAGATTTCAATTTACACTCAGTACACTATGTACTGATATTAGCAGCTGTCTTTATTGGGAAATACTCGGCTATAACATGGTGAAGTCTAAAGCAAACCATATAAATATTTGACTAAAAGGTGTAGATCAATTTATCTCAACGTGTAACTCAAAGGTACTGTGGTGTAATCCAGCACATTCCTAACATCCCCTATCAGCGTTAATCCTGGGCCCTGTGCGATGGAGAGGAATTATTACAATACAAGCATATATTATGTATATAAGCGTTGTACCAGTACCCTTGTGCATATAATATATACCCGTGTGTGGCATAGTAATTGAACTTCAACCACAGTATTTTATTACATGTCAAAGGTTACAAAGCAAAATGTTTTACACATGTAACTGTGTACTTGCACGTACAAATCGCATGATATGACTGTAATTAGGAACAGCTATTTTTGCAGATGCGTGTAGGCAAGCTTGTACTGTATGTGTTCATATCGGGATTACAATTAATATTGATTAATAGATATTAGGAACTTTCCAACATATGGCAACTGGCTTGGAAGATTTTCCACTTCTCGTAATGCAATTGACACTCACATGAAATTGAAATCCTTACAGACGGTAAGTTTTTCAATTTTATGCGAATCATTGATTCACCTTCAGGTTGCAAATTATTAATGTCAATGACAAGGGTTCTGTCACAGTGGCACAGTTAGTTGTTGAGATTTCCTGCAGATGGCACCTCTTATTGTCAGTGTGTTATTACAATACGAACATATGTATTATTATATTTTAATTAAATATAATATCATGGACTTTATTCAGTATAATATTATACGACTTTTGTCACTCTTCACTTGTTAGGGTTTCATCAGCTGTTTGAGACCAAGGGATGCAAACCTGAGTGAGTGAGGGTCCTTTACTGATGTACCAGTTCTGGTTTATTTGTGTGGAGGATTGTGCCATTTGAAAGGATTCCACATTCAATCATTGTCCATTCTATTCCTTAACAGCTGTTAATGCATTTGCTGAGACTCATGGACCAAATTCCAGATGTGTGGACTTCAGAATTGATGGTAATTGGATTATTCAAAACCGTACAGTTGGTCCTATAAATGGAGGAGCTTGCTATGAGGTGTGTGTGTATGTGTGTGTGTGTGTGTGTGTGTGTGTGTGTGTGTGCGTGCGTGCGTGTGTGTGTGTGTGTGTGTGTGTGTGTGTGTGTGTGTGTGTGAGTGAGAGATTGTGCACATGTGTATGTTTGTTTGTATCTATATGGGCAGATGTGTATATTGTGGGTGTGTCTCGTTATGTTGGTGTGGGTGTGGATGTCATGCAAGTTCAGGATTTTGGATCCATTCTATGTATACGTATAATATGTAATTGTTCATACATATTAATCAAATTTACGTATACACTTACCTATTGCTGTGTTGCAGTACATAAGTAAGTGTATAAACTTGATTCACCACCTTCATAGCATTTGAATGGCACTGTTCTAGACTGTATAATTATAGTGCTCATGGTAGAGTATGTTACTATCCAAGATAAATTGGATTGTGTACAGCTACGTACGTACATACGATAGGCCTTGGAGTACAATATGTATACATTTTGCTGTACTCCAGGTTTACTGTGATGAAGTACAAGGTCCTATTGTGTCTGTTATGGGAACTAACTACACCTGTACCAGTGGAAAGGAGGTTGGCTGATACACACCTACCATTGTTTGATTTCAATGTATCACTAAATTACTGATGCATTTCCGTAAAATATACTTAGCTACTGTACCATGTAATTTTACATAGGCTTAGCTTATTATTTAATAAATATTATATTCTACATGTACAGTAATTCATTTATTCCATTATTCTATTCAACGTCTTCAATCGTTAGATATACATTCCACAAGTGGATTATCCCAATGTAGTCAATATCGTCACTGTTGTATGTCCACCATGTGAGGATTTGTGTTGGGTAAGTGTGTGTATGTACGCATCCATGTGTGCACGTTTGCATGTGTGTGTCCGTGTGCGTTGGCATGTGTGTGTGTGTGTGTGTATGCGTGTGTGTGTGTGTGTGTGTGTGTGTGTGTGTGTGTGTGTGTGTGTGTGTGTGCACGTGCATGTGTGCACACACACACACACTCCCATAGCTTTGAAATGCGTTTCTGTCACAGCATTATGCTACACTGAGTAAACAGTGTAAAATAGTTCAAGGCAGCTACTTCAACATTTGAGCTGCTACAGGGATCCCTGTGGCTGAGACACACATATGTCATCTTTGCTCTCCACTGTATCCAGGATAATCTAAAAGCCTGTGCTCCACCTACTACCCCAGTACCATCCACTGCTACTTTGAGTATGTCACCTACTCCAAGTCCATCCACCACTGCTTCTGGTCCATCTGTAGCTGACTCCACAGGTATGTGTAGTTACTGATTGCAAGAACCTAACCCTAACACACCCCATTGACCTGGATGTGTGGGTGGGTGTGGTAAATGTGTCGCAGTCCTGAGTATTATTTACGATATTCATGCAATTTTTGGTGCAGTAGAGATATGCTTTATATATAATCTCTTATTGTCAAAGCTCTTTTAGGACAAAATTTTGATTTTGAACTTTGTATGGTGTTTGTGTTCAAAACTTTTATACATATAGGTAGGTACATACACATGCATGGATGAATATTATGTGCTTATCATGGCTTAAATGTACGTATACTGTATATATGTGGATGTCATTTCATGCAGGAAACGAAGGAGCCAGAACAGCATCGATCGTGTTGTTCTGTCTCTCGGGAGTGTCAGGAATTATTGCTGTGGTGTCAGCAGTAGTGGCTATTATCTTGTTCTGGAAGGGTAGCAAGAAAAAGAAAACAGAGGAGCTTCAGATGTCAGCGTAAGTGACACAGTCCAAGCGGTAAACACTAGACTGAGGCTAAAAGTGAAATTGGAAAACTGTAATTTCTTAAGCAAAACTTTCAATTAGTAAAATATCGATTCAGATAATTTCAATTATCAAATAACACACACTGCAGAACATTATGGATTCATTGCAAATAATCACTTTCTGTGGTTTACCTCATGTTGTTGAGACCTGGGTGACTCTTTTTTGCTATAAATTAAATAAATTGAAGCCCAGGCTGGCGCCCCCCACATATACTGAAATATACCTGGGTGACTCTTTTTTGCTATAAATTATAAGAAACAAGCTATAAGCTGACCAATTAAGTCTGTGATGAGTAACACCAAGATGAGGAAGTCAAAGACCTTAGGGATACCTTTCTTGCCAACAGCTACCCAACGAGACTGATCAACCATTGCCTCCAGAAGCCCTACAATGACGGGTACCCCAACAGTACCACAATTGAGGACACTAAAAGCCACTCCAAACTATATACTACAATTTCTGATAACATTACTGATTTTCTCAGATAGGGATATAAGCATGTATGTCCAGTGTAATGCAATACTTACGTCAAATTGTAAAATACTACAGAATATACTTATAATCAATACTTCAAGCATTCAAATTGGTGTCTACTCGAATTTATAATACTGTTACATGTGCTTCAGGTATGCAATGACAGTAGTGCAAGTGAAGGTATAGCAGTTTGAACTAGGTATCAGTGTGATAGTATATTGAATACAGAGTGAATCTGTATGTAATAGCTTGAATGCTGTTATGTGTTTGCCTGGAGGTTTGTGGTGTGCAGACCTACAAACTTTCAGTAAACTTCACTAAGTTTATTGGCTTTTACAATAACTCAATGTTGATACTTTGTCATTCCATCTTCCTGATGCAGCTATAATCCTGGCTCTGATGTAGTTGCAACTGAAACTGTGGAGAAAACATATTATGCAATGTAGTTACTATAGGAAGTCAACTGGTGATGTAGTCACTATGTTATAGGTATTTTCTTTCCAAATAAACACATTTTGTATAGATGATAACAAAATAGGAGTAGATATTATAAGTATATCAACTGTTGTTATTTTCGAGTTACAAACTTAGTGATTCAACAAGGTGTTATAGTGTGTATTTATTCATAATAATATTATGGATGAGTTGTCATTGAATCCTTGAATGATTACAGTTGTAAGCTGAAGATGAAGGTGTGGATATGAAACTACACCTAGTAGTTATCAGCAACAATATATATTATAGCCAATTAAATAAATTGAAGCCCAGGCTGGCGCCCCCCACATATACTGAAATATACCTGGGTGACTCTTTTTTGCTATAAATTATAAGAAACAAGCTATAAGCTGACCAATTAAGTCTGTGATGAGTAACACCAAGATGAGGAAGTCAAAGACCTTAGGGATACCTTTCTTGCCAACAGCTACCCAACGAGACTGATCAACCATTGCCTCCAGAAGCCCTACAATGACGGGTACCCCAACAGTACCACAATTGAGGACACTAAAAGCCACTCCAAACTATATACTACTTCCATACATCAAGGGCCTCTCAGAGGAAATCCAGAGAATTTTGAAGATATGCAAACGTCTGAACATCAGAACTGTCTTCAAGTCATACAACACCATCAGAAACTCCACAGTCTGAGTAAAGACCCCCACCCCAGATCTCAAGAAGAAAGGAGTAGTGTACATATGAGATCCCATGTAGAGATCGTGACAAACAATTCACATAGGAGAGTGGGAAGTCAGAGAACCTTGATGAAGAGAATGGCTGAGCACAAGCGGGCTGTGAAGAATGGGGATACCAACATTGGTATACCAGTCCATGCATGGGAGGCAAATCTCTATGTTGACTTGGAAGGTGCAAAGGTTAGGGAGATGGAACCACACACTTGGAAGAGAAAGGTCCTGGAGGACATTCACATCCAAACTGAAGAGAAGAACAGCATTCTAGACATGGGACTACAACTAAGCCACGTCTGGCACCCTTTCATGATTGAAGAACAATAATCATTTCCTGTTACATCACTTCCTGTTACATCATCTCTCACATTGTGTCATGCAGCTATAAGTGTGTGTTTTTGTGAAATTTGTGCATACAGCTGATGAAGGTCTATAGACTGAAACGTCCTGAATAATTATTGAATAATCAAGTTTTTCACCTGCTACAACAAGCTCACTAACTAAATACCATTGCTCTCATGTAGCAATGAGCATAATATACAGTATCACCGTAGACACTTGAGCTGGAAATTAAAGAGACACTCGACTAGAAACCTAGTATGGGTATCACAAATGAAGGAGTTTGAATGGAGAAATATGACATGTCGTTTAATTTGTGCTGTTCTACGCTTGATGTGAAGAATTCCCTATATACTATGCCAAAGGTTTCAATTCAATTCAATTATATATATTATAGTTAATATAGTATCATATTATATGGTAGTATATATTATAGTATTATAGTTAGTATAATAGTAGTAGTATAATATGGTATAGATTGGATAATTGTGTAATCTTACACTAACACCGTACCTATATGGTGGCCAAGAAGGGTCTGCTTGTGTAAGGTCAGCCGCCCTTGTGACAATACCTTGTACTATGATGCATCAGCATTTCCTTTGATGTACACGTGGTCAGGTGTTTCTATGTCCCAACTATCTCATTATTAATTATGTATTCATGGGGTGTATAACTTCTTTCTCAAGGTGTATAACTGACTCCGTTATACACCGCGTAATATTATTTTATCACTTATGAAAGAAATATTCAGCACAAGAATGATGAAAATTTTATTGTAATTTCAGTAATAAAGCAACAAACAGCACGATTACATTTATAGTAAATTATATATAAGAAAACATCTTACGCCTGACTTCTAAAATAAAATATGACAACCAGTAATTCAGTTCTATAGTCAGTTGATTGATGAGAGTAGATGGAACGTGATCTGAGTCTTCGGTGGAGAGACTTTGTCGATACTCAGCCCATTTGATCCATGCTACATTTGCCAAACCATTAGAATTAATTAGGTGTGTTTTTAGGGACTGTTTGCTTCCTCATAGCTGCAACTTATAATATTGAGAGACATCATTATCATCACTGGCAATATGTGACTATTATGGAGTTGTGAGGTGACAATAAAATTACATTATTTTTGTTGGTCTCCATGATCCAGGGACATAATAATATTATTTATTATTTGCACAGATCTTGTCCACATGCAGGATCACCTACATGCTTTCCTATGGACGGTCACATACTGTATTATATAAAATTTTTGTATTATTACAATCATAGTACTATATATGCCATGTTTTTAATGTAGAAATTAAGTATAATAACATTGTGCAACTCACTTGTTTGTGTGTGTTCCTAAGTGTGTATATAAATGTGTGTGTGTGTGTGGTGGACCTTTTAAGTTATATATAATATAGTATTATACCAAATGCTATAATATAATTCATAAGTAGTTAGCATTTCTGTACACTTGTGTTGGTGGAAGAGTTTGCATATGAGGAAATGTGCCAGACTGTGCTGGTCAGGTCTTGTATAATTTCAGAATTCAATAATAATTGGTCTAGGCTATGCATATATACTGTTACCAGAATGTTTTGTGAACACATACATAATTTGAACCAAATAAATTATTTCAAAACTTGAATGGAATCAATAGCTATTGTTGTGGTTATTACCGATTCAGACAAATTAATATATATCTTGTGATCATATAATAAAAAACTATAAAAATAGTTCTAAATCATTACTATTTGAAATTCCTATCATCTCATTATATGTCAAATATTATGGACCTCACAGTTTTATTCGTGAACTGTACATGGCCTCATAAAATGGTAGAGAATAGGAAATAATGTCCTGGACCTCTTTGGGATACTCCGATAGAGACACTGGTGAGGAGGATTTTGCTTTCTGCTTGAATCCAGAGGAGCCCATCACTGCACCATGCCATACATGATAATCAGTACATGTAGTCCAATCGGGAACAGGTCCTGGACTCCAGTTAACCATGTCTTCTTTAAAGGGAAGACCAGTAGCAGTGCAGTAGTACTTCATCATTTCCTTGGGGTTCTCCAGGAGATTATCTGCGTCAATAACTACAGGATTTGGGTCCACCTTCTGTACTTTCTGGTACAAGTCATACAACGGACGGAATCCAGCTACCGACGTTGTTAAACTAGTAAGTAACCCATGGCTAGTATTTTTGAAAGCTTTGTACAATGAAACTACTGTCTTCTTTGGATCACGAATCAAAAAGGTGTGTTTGAAGGTCCGTTCTTTTATTACTTCGTCGCTATAATCTCCTTCTATGAAGAAAGCCATGTTCTTCGCAAACACCGCATCGTATTCATCATACTGAGTAGTTATTCTTTTTCCAATATTCTCATAAGTAGCCTCCGGGTCAATCCTGTCCGGATAGGTATTCAAAAGAAAATCACCTTTTCTTTGTGGACCAAAATAGTAAGGGTCTTGATAGGGCTCGTGCAAGACTTTAACATTCTCCAATTCTCTAACGGATCGCTCAAAAGCTGTAGATAAGCCTCGAGGTACCGACCATAGGAAGATTTGCTTCTTCATAGCTTCGAATTTTGTAATACGAGAGGAATCAACAATCCGAACGCAGGCCGTGCCAAGAACACGCACGTACACGGTAAACGTGAACATAGTTTACGTACACACGTGCGTTAGAAACGCACACGCGTGCAATTAACGATAATACATCAGTCAAACTAGTTTGCGAAACTGGAGGTAAATTTTGTCAAGATGCAAAACATAAACTAGTTCTAAAAAGTACAAAGTAGTGTTGTATGTAATTCAAAATATCTGCACACACAAGTAAACACCACATATTACAGATAGTTTTACGTTAGGGCATTAAAATATTGTAAGCTTTATTAGCTAGCTACATAGCTGGTTCCTAGAGCTGTACCAGTGGAGAACAAAAGACATGCCATGTAATGGTTACATGTTAAAAGTGCTGTGGTACATAATAATAGACATTTGTATGCTTCAACACATGCAAAACGCACAAAATTCGTCAACCTCAAACACCCACACACATGCAAATGCATACACCTCCCCACACACACACATACATACACACACAGACACACATGCATACACACACACACACACACACACACACACACACACACACACACACACACACACACAAACACACACACACACACACGTACACACACGTACACGCACGTACACACACGTATACACACACCCACGCACACACAGACACACACACACACACACACACACACACACACACACACACACACACACGTACACGCACGTACACACACGTATACACACACCCACGCACACACAGACACACACACACACACACACACACACACACACACATACACACACACACACACACACACACACACACACACACACACACACACACACACACACACACACACACACATACACACACACATAAACGCACTCGCGTGCACACATACACACACACACACACACACACACACACACACACACACACATACACACACACCATTATCTCCTGTTCCTTCAGACGCACAAACAGTGGACACTTTTCCACATCTCCAGAATACTCCCTCTCAGTCAACCTGTACATCCTCTCAAAGAGAGACACGTTCATGCCGTTCTGTAGGGATACATCACTGCTGAGTAGAGGACGATGCTGTTGATGGTCTCCAACCAGGACAACATGGAGAGCTTTGTGGATGGCAGAGAAGGTCTCCGGTTCTGTGATCATCGAAGCATTGTAGACAACAACCTGCACATGGTGAAAGTATCGACGTATCCTCTCACTTGAGGCCTCACTACCAGTGCAGATGATGACGTCAAAGCTTTTTGACAGTATTTCTTCTTCCGCCTTTGATGTGAGCTGATCATACTTCGCAATGTCTGATAACTGAGGAAGATTCTTACCACGACAGCATTGGTTAAAATTTTCTTCCCATCGTTTCAGCTGATCAGAATACGATGATGTGGCATGGGTGTGATGATGGAGACTAAACTCGCTACAATCATCACTTTGTACAGGCTTCTTAGGGACTTCTCCATCAAAGATCCCGCAGTCATCATAATATGGGACACAGTAGTGCCGACTTTCCAGCTTTCTGTTACTGATTCGTAGCATCCTGACGCCATAGTCACCAGAGCTACACACTCCAGGAAGTTTGCAGAACAATGCTACATACGACAACATAGACAATGTACACAACAATAGGAGAATATATGAACACAAATACATATTTCATGCATAACTCACACTCCAACACACTGAGTATCAGTGTCAGTGAAGTATTGTAATAATTATGCATATTCTTGGGAGTGTTTTTGCATTTTAAGTGGCAATTTCCATCATTATCATCATTTGGAATGTCCTCCTCAGAGTATGTTACCAAAATACCCGAGGAGGTAGTTCCTGAACAACATGTCCTTAATCCCAATAATTGTGCCCCCCCGAATGGTACAGTATATGGCCAAGTGTGCAGTCACACTTACCAGCAGCTTTACTGGCCATTTCCTCATTGGGAAAACAGTACAGAACACACTTCTGTGGTCCTCCAGAATGTCCTTTCTTCCCTTCCTCTTTGTTCCTCAGAGCAAGACCAAATACCAAAGTGTTTGCAAACCCCTCTCCTCCCGTACCTGGAGTATGTACAGTCATGTACAATTATTACCGTTGAAGCATTATATGTAGTTGTGTGAATGTCACAAGGAAGTAAGCACCTTATCAACATAAAATCTGATGTACTTAAGTATAATGTAGTAAATAGTTACTGTGTGTATTAATGATTATCATCAATCGCACCTAACCTATCTACATCTGATTAACCGCATGTGAAAATGTAGGAATAGGCCAACACAAACTCACCAGGACATGTTTGAATCAACTGAAATCCATTGTTCATTGCTGCATTTATGGCTGTCTGGTGTGCTGGTGACAAACCTCTCACCATGGTCCCATAACTGCCATAGTTTTGAGCCAAATTTTCAGTGTACGGCAAATACTTTGCTGCATTGGGACAAGCATGTGATATTGTACAATAAACCTTTCAATTTAAAAATGGGATGGTAACCAACTGCTTGATGTGTGGCAATCAATATCCATCTCGTGAGGTGTAGTTGCGGCCAATATGCGTGAAAGTGCAGTAGGAAGCCATTTAAAGTAAAAGTTGCACAATATCATACACGCGTACATGGATGTGTGAGATGGCTTCCAACAACCTCAGTATAGCACACAGTGTAAGTAGGACTCCAGCTTACATTTGTTTGTAGAAAGGTACTGTAGTTGTTTCAGGTTTCCAGTAGCAATTGCCATCGGCACAACATACATACTTCCCTTAGTAGTGATCTCATTCAAGGTTGATAAGAGCTGGTAAGAATTCCTGTATTGACGGAACTAACGTATAACACCCTAATATGTCCATATCGTTCAGCAAGTACGTAACTTCATTCAACATCAACCACTAACGTAGTACAGCACACACCTTAGTGAGTCAGGCATAGCTACCACCTCCAGCTCACAGGTGAACTTGTTCTTCTCAAGAATCTCCTTCATCAGCGGAGACACTGAGGGGTGTGAACCAGTCATTTTAAAGCTCACCTGAAGGGAGTAATAGCACGGGATCAACACATTAAAACTAACAGAATGTGTCTCCATACACTACCATAGTATTGGGTGTCTACCTGTGTATGGCTTCATCGATTGGTGAGACATACAGCAATGTGAGTCTTATACTACACATATATCTATGTAATGTAGACAATTGTATGGTACTTTATGTACATGCTGGTGCATGTACAGTGTCTGATGCTTTACGCACCTCGTTAAATTTATTACGATGGACCACATTCTTGACAAGCATGTGGAAAACCGCTCTTGCGACAGTGCCACTGGTGGGGTAAATGTAATCCTGGTACTTCTTCAGAATGTGACTCAGTTGTGATGCATGTAAGTCCACCTCGTATCGAGCACACACCAGGTCACCTTCTCCGATGGTGAAGAGATCTGAAGTGGATGTCATATTCTCAACATCAAAAGATGCTGTAATCTCGCCAACAGGTGTGTACATCTCTTGGGTCAGGATATGTGGAGGGATGACGAACTTGGGGAACTTCAGCAGAACATCCTTGTACACCAGGGAGCTGGTGGTACTGCTCACACCCAGTTGAGCTGATACAGCTAGAACTGCTTTCTGCCATAATTCTTTGTATTCCGTCAAAGAATTGTATGCTAGCTTGGATGCCACTTCAGTGGGACACTGGGTGAAGCAGGTTAGAGGGTGCTGCATGTGTTGAAGGCACACTCTAACGTCCGGAGCCAGCTCTATACACTGGGGCTGCACTGACAGGACATAGGAGGTGGGGTCACATCCAAGCCACAGTCTGGACACCTGGTAGGGCTGAACTGGGAATGGGACTTGGAAGGCTGCAAATGCAAAACGGTGTGGTGCCTTATATTCACGAGATTCAACTTGCTCATGATCATAAGATAATAATTTGTTGAGCTTTGCAAGCAGAGCAGGACCATTTGCCATATCTCCTAGACAATCAAAAACGCTTTTCAGCAAATTCTGCGACAGCCGTACAAATTGTGGGGCCTTTACATCAAGGGAAGTACGAGCCAAAGAGCTAGATTCTTCACGAGGAGCAAAACCAAATGAAGATGTATTCCAGGAGTCCTTGTGGACAGCTGTATCCCAGGACGTCAGGCTGATCGAGCTATCAGCGGACTTGATTTTAATCTTATAACCACTCTCTTTCACATGGCACAAATTCACCTCAGCCACACGAGTAGTGCCGCTATTGGGCAGGTTAGGTGGCAGGTAGCAGAGCTTCAGGGCATTGTCTGTAGCTTGTTGAACATAAGCTTCAATGCTGACAGACGACTGTTGACAAGAAATGGCTAATTCAAGATTGCCCATAGCATTCTTGTACTCCAAAACCTTTGATGCTGCTCTGTTGCACTGATTGGCTATGTACTTGAGCTCTTCTGTTGTTCTCTTCCACTCCGTACCTCTGATTGCTGCCAGTAGACCTTCCTGTACAAGTAGGTCCCCAATACACTGGAAGGGGGATGTGAAGCTGGTGTAGAGAGGTAAGCGGTGGATATCATGTTGAAGAAATTTCTTGGATTGATCATCAAATTCGCGCATGTTGGCAACACAGAATCCTTCTGGAGATAGGTATTCCCTGGACATGGACTGCAGAACATAATACTGCAGCTTGTATAGGGACTGCTTTAGGCTTACTACATGCAAGTCTGTAAGAGCTGCTATGATATCGTGCAGAGTGGATTTCTTCATTAGTAAATCATCAGGGAGTGCTTCTTTACAGTCAAAGTCCAGGCTGGAGAATATCAAGGGATAAGAAGGGGCCACTATCGAATTTTGAGTAACTACCTCCAGCTGCTGCGTGTTCATTGTACATAGAGACTGTCTTTTCAATAGCACCATATCGGGGAATGTCCCCTCCAACTTCAAAGCAGCCTGATAATTGGTCTGAATTATGAACTCGTTCAAGACTTTCTGTGCTTCGGGATATTCTGCTGAATCCATTTCAGGGAGATTGTAACCCTCGTGGCCTAGCCTCTCTCGGTGTAGGTGATTAGCCGCAATGTACAGAATAGTGAGTTTATCAAAGATATCTGGATCCTTGGATACGTTCTTTCTTGAGGCAGGGCCTATTGTAAGAGAGGTGAGATAATCATCCAGGGCTGGCATTTTGAGGACTTCTTCACAGCGAACAGTGGAAGTGGTAAATCCTCTCACTTCCACTATTATACCAGACTGCTGCTGAAGAAGATTCCTTCGACTCAATTTACTGAAGTCTCCAGAGATTTTGTATTCCAGTGTAATTGCCCTTTGAGCCTTCCCTCTAAAGAAGCTCAAAGAACTGGCAACTTCATCCGGAATTACAGGATAACATTTGCTGGCATGGTGACCTTTTTCTGTGATACTATGCCAAATAGTAATGTTATCGGGGGAGAGAGGGGTAGGAAGAGAGTCTGCAACATTTACAAAATGTATCTTCAGATTGTAGGAATCATGACGTGCTTCTACTGAAAAAGCACAGGTTGTAGGGACGTCTTTCCTTTCGATAGCTATTGCTTTTGTGTGTTCAACTTTTTCATGCTCCGGTGACACAATGCCATCAATTGAAAGGGGAGCCATTTTGTCACTGATACCATGGCAATCTTGTAGCAGGTCGGTAGCCATTTGTAACGAACTAGCCTTTGGAAAAACAGCCACTGCTGCCCCACATGGATAGCGGTCCTGCACGTGCCAGGACAGAGGTTGAACTACGAATAGAAGATCATTGGCCACATCAAATGGGACGGAATGGGTAATTCTTGGGCTACACTTCAAAGAAGTAGCACTGTAGCACAATACGGATTGCATGGAGGAAGAATCTCCTGCAAAGGATCCTTTGACCGGATCAGAAACACTACCTTTAGGCACATCTCTTGAAATGGCAAGACTAGTAATCTTAGGTCGACTTTGTTTCACTGGAATGAAGATGGTAGGATCAACAGGGTCTACTGTACAGATTGCAGGGGTCGCATCTCCTTGTTTCACTATAGCAACAACCCTCGGCAAGCAATCATCGTCATTGGTTACATGCACAGTTGCACCATCTAAAGCGACCCTTCGATTGTCGAGACCAGAAATAAATATCACAGGTTTGGAGATATCGATTGGCGTAGCTTGGCAGTACTCTGCTGAAATCTCTTTGAGACGATAGCCCTCACCCGAAAGATGTTTGGATACATCTTCAGATGGCCTACAAGGTATGACTTCTGCCTCATCTGGGCAGTAATACTTCCACCCTTGAAAGGGACGCACATCTTCAATTTTGTGCCCGGGAAGAGTTGTTTCGTAAGAGTGCCCGTACCTGTGTAAAACACTATCTTCACGGCTAGCTCTACTCTGAAGTAGGTCAGGTATCATCTTCAAAGTGGATAGCTTTTTGCAGTACATGATGTCTGTAATAGCAATGAGAGCATCAGAAATATCATTGTGTCCGTTTTGATTCAGCTCATTGGAAATAACAAGTGTATCACTCTCCCAACAGCGCTGGAAGTAGGACAGCCAACACTGCTCATCTGCATTATGCATCTTTTCCTCAATCTTCATCAGACGAAAAGGATTACCGACAGCGATCACAAGAGACTGCGAGCGAGTGATGATGGTGTTGAAGACACGAGGATCACAGAGGCTCTTGACTGGGTCAAAGGGAGTGCAATCCTTGTTCACTGGCTCACTGGTACAGAGGAATACAGCTCTGTACTCGAGACCTATATGCACAAAATTGAGACAATGATACCTAATGATACAATGATACCTCAATGTATCCACATACAGTATGAAAGCAAACTAAATTGCAAGGTACCAGCACTAACAAAAGGTCCCTAAAACATGGATGGATCGTTTATATGAAACTTGGTGGTTTAAGATGGCAACTATCATTTCATCTCATCCGCAATCCAAAACTGATCACATTACCAGACTACGTAAGTAGGTCTAAATGTGCTCACCTTGAATATCATATGTGACAGCCACAGTGACATCCGAAAGCTTAGTCTTGTTGACTTCTCTCTTCCACAGACGTTCCTGCAATTACCAAGACTGCAAATATGAACAGGTAGTCTTCAAACTGGCGACCTCACAGATCGACTCACTGCAAATCGTGTTGGTACCATCACACAGAGTGAGCTAAGGTCCTTCTCTCCCCAACTTCTTGGCCAGTTATCAACACACCTTTGTACCAGAGATTTAACAGTCTCAATCTCCATTGTTGCAGCCTCTCGTAACTCCTTATCAGTTCCCCAGTCAGTCTGTCTCTTGAGCGAAGTGAATACAAACTGCAAAGGGTACTTCCAAAGTGGATGGGGCAGATCGTCAGCTTTGGACTGTTGAGCAAAAGAAGGGAGGAATGAAACAAAACACAAAGGACATACAATAAAATAACAATTGTCTACTAGTCTTTGACGATAAATGCTGCAAACTAACTTTCACATGACAGTTGTAAAATAAGGTACTTGGTAGACGCAGTATGGCAGAATGACATCGATAATTTGTCAGTAGCTCTGCTTGATAAGTTTCTTCACAGTTTCTTTGATACAAATCATGGAGTCGTTCCAATAGAGACACTGCTAGCCCACCCTCCCGAACCTTGTCACCCAAGACACTAGTCTTAGGACCAACCTTGAAAACGAAATACATTATGCAAATTTAATCATGTTAAATATATACCTCATCTGATGAAGTGCACAATATGTGTAGGTGTCAATGTACACCATTGGATTACTTATTGTAGTAAAGGTTATTATAGCCATGTAATAAATGTTTCGTATTATTGTTATGTAAACAATAACAGTAAGGTTTCACCTAGTTTACACAAGGGGTAAAGGTCATCTACAACACATGCAGGAAGCCTGTATGTGTGGTTGAAACAGTAGGGCTTCTGCCAGTACAATCTGAGACTGACACCTTGTAGCAAGTGAAGAATAACAATGAATAAAAAATGAGGCACTGTCATGCCAGTGAACACACCTAGTACATGTATTTGTATGAACAGCCACTTGATAGGACACTTTTGAATTGATATTGAATAGATATTGAACGTTGAGTTGTACACAATTCATTACACGATACAATGTGACATACATACGTATGTAATTTCTATCCTACCACACATCCTTTGAAGTTATGCAATTTACCTGTTGGTGGTCTCCAGCAATGACAACCTTTGTCTGAGGCGAAACATTGTGGAAGGTAGCAACACACTCTGGTTCACGGGTTTGTGCTCCTTCGTCTATGAAGATGTGGGTGAACTGGCCAGCATCTTTCATAAACATAGATGTGATGAAGGTCGTTATGATCAGTCGACATTGCTGCAGTTCTCCAGGCTTAAGCATCCAGAACTTCTTGGCATACACTCCAAGCTTCCTTCCTGCTGATGCACTGTTACTAAGCACTCGCATGGCCCGAACACCTCTCAGGTCACTGTTCAGAATTCCCTCGGAGAAGTACTTGTCAATGTATTCGTCTGCTGTTCTTCTCTGATAGGTAGCAATCAAAATACGGCTTGTCTTTTCTCTCTTCAGTAAATACAGTGCCGATGCAGCAATGACTCGCGTCTTCCCCGTGCCAAATGGACCGGTTATTATAAAAGGTCGTGTTGAAGGACAGCTCAACAGCTTCTTACAGGCAGGTAACTGATATTCATAATCTAAAGCAAATTGCTCAGGAAAATCAAAGGCGTCAACATCCAACTTCTTTGTTGATGAAGCAGACTTCTTCTTCTGGGAGTGTTGGATAACGAGCTTTTCTACTACACAGTCAGGTAGCTTGGCAACGGCATGATGCAGATTATTGAAGTAGCTGTGCTTGAGTTCAAACTCTGCAGTCACCTGTAATCTGCCCTTATTCCTTGCAAGCTCTTTGGAGAGCAAATAAGTGAACGAAAAACGTGGAGGGATATTCTCAAGACTTTTGAACCCAATTATTAGGCATGGTTCCCTCTTGTGAGTGAAGCGCTGAGGTGGAAGGATCCCGGCTTTAAAGGTCAAATCCCCATACTTGAGAATGACGTGGGTGGCAGCCTGGCAGACATTATCAGCAATGTACTGCTCCATTATCAGAGCCAGGTACCACTGGTGGTCCGAGCGTATGTCCTTCCATTTGTACCACGTAAGTGGATACTGGTTGTTACACCTGAAATTGGATGTAAATAGTAACTTAAAGGTAAGTGCATGTATTACAATAGGGTATGTATGGACATCTCAGCAAGATAAACAACTATGGAATCTGAGTTAAAAACTCATGAGGATGCCACCCCCACACTCAAATTATTTTGATATCTCTTTCAGGCTTAAAAGAACCTATACTGATGATAGTATGGCAATATTGCACTTGATTTTAAACCCAATTTTCAAATCGGCCATCTTTTTCGCATATTACAAATTGTAGTATAAATTCACTGTTGTACACATATACGTACATACGTACACATTTATGCATAACTAGCCCGCTAGTTGCTATAACGATGGTAAGTTTAAAATTTGATCGTTAGACAACAGCCAATTGAATCACCCGATAACCGGAAGTTACTGGGATGATAATTAAAAATGGCCATCAGCTGCGAAGGAAAAACCAAAAATTGAAGGTTCTCTCCACATGGACAGTTAGACTGTCAATTTTAACCCGTGGAGGACACTTCCCGAACTGTACTTCGTAATCCCTGAGAGTTTGGTGGCGCACTGTGCAGTAATTTTTGCCCCAATCACAAAGAAACAAAAAACAAACTGAATTATATATATAGATGATTATATTGAACAAGCATAGCCTACCGCAAATAGAAATGCAAAACACAGTAATATAGGGGCTGCCACAGACAGCCCGTAAAAATGGAAGTACTGTATATGTATTTATCGCCCGATGACGTCATACATCAAAGGAGCCGACTGGGGAGTATTTGCAATACTACCCAAAATTTTGGGGAGTATTGCATAAGCGCCCCATGCAATTGCCTTTTATGGAGGCTGTTTTGTCTCCTGTCACTTGTGAATATCATTAGTGTCACCAGGGAAGCCTATCAAATTACACCTCAATAGTCTTAACACTCCTAATATGGTAAGTGTAAAAGTACACAATTACAATTTATCAATAACACTTGCCGATTTTGAGCCTGGAATGACCCGCGCTTTTCGATAGGCGTCTATAATAGCCGCGCATTTTGCGATAAGCTAGTTACCGTATAGAATTATTAGGGCGCATTGCTTTTACTAACCAAGACCCGAGGGCGAGGTTAGTAAAAGCAATACGCCCTAAATTCTATACGGTAACTATTACGTACATAGGTATGTAGAGATATATTATACATACGTACCTTTTAAGCAGGTCTGCATGTACACTCCTTTCGCCTTGAATGAGAGCTATAAACTTCTTTTTGTAATTATTTGTAGACAAATCACGAGTGTCATGGTTCATGTCGGGGTCATTTTGGACCTCCTGCATGTATGGAAATATTGTGGTTTTATATACGTACATCCAACCAAATTTAGTCATTTCAAGTGACAATGTAGCTATAGCATTCAACTTGTGGTAACAGCAATGGAAATTTAACAGTGAACAGTTTGGATGGGTACATTGTGTATGAGGTCTACCAACAACATATTTCATAAGAAACACTAAAACATTATACGAATTTCATGGGTTCACTCCCACTGTTCTGCTCCCAAAGAGAAATGGGGAAGTATAGAGTCAAAGAATTGGTCAGTTACAGCTGAGAAGACCTTGCATTGATCGAAAGAAGAATTTGAAAGTCAGTTTTCCCAAAGGTACGTAGCTTATGGACTACAGTGGAACCTGCCTAATCCGGCACCTCTATAAACCTGCCATTCCCTTAATCGGCCAAAATTTTCAGGCACAGACTCCTTTGCCATAGAAAAGTACCTGACAGTGCTTAATCTGCAATCCGGCATGGGTTTTTCTGTCCCAATAGGCCAGAAAACCTCTATAAACCGGCAATCCACTTGAAACGCTCTTGTACCTTAGTTACAACATCCTCTTCTAAAACACTAATGACACAGGAAGTGACAACAGTGGAAGTACGAAGTTCAATTCCCGGGAAGGCAGTGTATCTCACCTATCATTTATTCTACTGAATGAAATTGACAGTAAAGGTTGCATATTCAGGCAAATTGAGCAAAACACATTGCAAAACCCTGATCTGTTAACAAGTATATACATTTTACAGAATTGCAAGTAATTGCATGTGTTCAGAAACATGAAACTGCCTTCTCCAAACACACCTTCAGGCCGGAGTCCATTTTGATCTCTGCCTCCACCGAAACTTGTGTACAGCATGACTTCAATTCTTCCAGATATTGGGACAATTCCTTCTACAAAATCAAATGCAAAAATATCATGAACCTGATTGCATATAATAATAGGCCTAATAAAGAACCTGGGAAAACCATATCATTACATATTATATGTCCACTTCACCAATGGTACATAATTTAATACAGTATACGTGTATATACATTATCTATACCACTAGTACATACGTACATACAATCCATATCACCCGTACATAATGGCAATGTACATACAGTCTACCACTAGTATGTATAGATAGCAGATTCTAAAATCAAGACTTACTGGAGATATAAGTACTATACTAACATAATATGCAGTCAATAATTGTGTGTGTGTGTCCGTGTGTGCATGTGCATGCGTGTGCACATGTGTGTGTGTGTGTGTGTGTGTGTGTGTGTGTGTGTGTGTTTGTGTGTGCATGTGTGTGTGTGTGTGTGTGTGTTTGTGTGTGCTTGTGTGTGGGGGGGGGCATGTGTGGTAGGAAGGGGTTAGTCCTTTATGTAGAATGTCCATTCTACAGGTTACATTACATTAGCATTACTGTACCTCGCTATTATACAACACATTAGTGGGGTCTGCATAGCTATTGACATCCATTAAATTACAACATACCCCGTCCAAACTTCCCTTTGAAATTACTATATTTTACTCACATTGACAAGGACACACAATTTGCACAAATAAAATTCGCTAAGTTTATACTACCGTATCAGCTCTTCCACATCCAATTATGCACAATTTTGAGTATTTAAATCAACCTGAAGTAACCACAACGAATCTTTACTTTGATATACATATAACCCCAACCACAAAGAATTACTTATGTAAACAAAAATACAAACTGCTTTAAAGACAAACAGAGACATAGCAGCTATAAAACTACATTTATTATGCTGCACACATAAATCAAATCAGAATTTTAGCGGTGTTTACTAAATAATGGACATCTTCTCAATGCAATTAGACTAAAGAGTTAAACGCAATTTAAGTTTAAGATGATCCTATAAGCATTACTTACATGAAGTTTCTCTATACTTGCAGTGGGCACTTTAGTCCTGGGTGGGTTAAAGCACTTTTGTTTCCATGTATTCCACAGTTGTTCCTCAACTTTGTTGTGGGGGAAATAACAGGCATCTCGGTCAGGAGCGGTACATTGTTCATAGGTGTGTTTACATTTATACACCTTGCCTTCCATGGAATATACATTGTAGGGAAAATGAATTCTTAAAAGAGCCAATTTCTTGTTGTCCTTGTATACAATAACTTGGTAGGCATCTTTGTGCTCCTTCTCTTTAAAACAGCGTCTATCCATCAGTTCTATATTACGATTCCAAATGCAGTCCAAGCACTTTTCAAATTCTGGCGTCAACTTTCCTGCAAAGAAGATTTAGCAGTATAGTTGTATATTTACCCAATGAAATATTAAAGTATTGATTCACAAAAATGGAAATCACAATTATAATTATCCGGACACATAAAAGAGAGGATAAGAAGAATACACCCTGTCTTCCTCACCATTCCAATAAGCGAGTTCTAATTTTCCATGTGCTTGAGGGCAGTTGGGCCCATTACGGCATTTGGGATAGTACTTGCAGAGGGCTGCCCCGGCTTGCGGATAAGAAGAATTTGATACAGGTCTTGAACGTAATTCGATCTTCCTGTTGTGAGCACCCCGTGTCATCATGACCTTGAAGTAAATACCAATACAAATAATCATATCAATACACTAGTCATATTCAAGCCAGAACTACAATACACTATGTATTATATACAATCACAGTTTAGCAGATTTCCTTAGACTTCAAAAACTATAACATACCAGGAGTCGAAATAAAATTATAACTATTTTTTATTGCAACAAAGTCCAATAACATCCCTGAATGTTCGCGAGTAGCACCTCAATAAAAACCCACATGCCTAATAGTGAAAGCAGGCAGCAGCCATTTTGCACACACATGCACACACACACACACGCAAGTATGCACGCACACACAAACACAGGCACACACACACACAGACACACACACACACACACACAGACACACACACACACACACCTACACACAGACACACACCGACACCCACCCACCCACCCACACACACACACACACACACACACACACACACACACACACACTGTTGTTCATATTGAATTCACACACTGATACTGTAACATACAGTAATAACCTGTCTGTGTTGTTTATTCTTGCATGTTCCTTGCTGGGCAACTAGCTGCGGATTTGACTTTAGGCTGACCCAACAAGGACAGCAAACAATTCCTAGTTGAGATGCATCTAATCCTGCTCCAACATTTCGTGTGGTGACACTAGGGCTGCCTGTTAGGTATAGCAAATTAAAGAATAATGTAAAGTAGCCACTCTGACTGTGATACTGCAAGCATACGTTTCCGTGTATGCATAACATGTCAGAACAGTCAACTGCACAGGCCTGCAGGAAGATTCAGAAAAAAGGTCCAATTTGAAAATAAAAATGATGGTATGGTGAAGTATAGTGAAATACAGGGATCCTCCAGAACTGAATTTTCAGTTAACTAGTAGTCTGGAAGTCTTTCATTTCAGACCTACTGTACCATGTGAAATTACACGTAATATTAAGTACTGTACCTTTGTATTGTCTATGTTCTGTCGAAGGTGTTCCTTCATGACTATACTCAACAGTAGGAGTGTCATCTGAGTCAGATTCATCACCCTCCTCAATATTGGCAGGATACGTGTATTGAGCTACACCACCTAAACGTTCTACATCTACGTCTGGTACAGACTGGTTGGGCAGTTCTGAGTCAGCAGTCTGTTCTTCTTCATTGAAGAATTGGTCGTCCTCGGACAAAGGTGGTGGATGAAATTGACTAGTTGTTTGCTCCGTCTGAGCTGCATTATTGCCGAATGTGCCTTGCACGTTGCCTTCTTTATTATCAACTGACATGGGTTGACTTAGCTGTGTCTGGAATAGACGTAGGTAATAGTACTTGTAGGACACAAAGAGGAATTTGTGCAACAACATGAAAACATTATAGTCCACACATATTATAACATGAAACAAAGCATAAGGCACCAGAGAACAATGTCATTTAAAAGTGAAAGCATTGAATGTTAATATTAACAAGGCTGTAGTTATCACATCAGACTGAGGTCAATTTCCGGATCAAACTCACTGATATAAGGACAAATGACTGAGTGACTATCTTGAACGATTAATGCAGCCAAAAACACAGCATGCAAAGGCACAACTTACATTAGTCTCTGTCTCTTCCTCAGTTACCAAAAGGCTTGCTAAGACCTTGTGCTTGCGAAATGCTACTGAGTCATCGTTCTTCAGAACCTCAACAAACCCATCAAACCTTTCCGAGTCGAAATGTCCATACAAATCATCCAAAAGCATCACAGAAGCATCGTAACTGGTGGACTCCTTTCTGATACTCTGTTTAAGTTTGAAATCAATGATGTTCTTCAAAAATAGTTTGTCTAAAATGTCATGGACATTTAATTCTCTTGTTAGCGTTTCATAGTGTTCTTGCAGCAGACCTGTACACTTTTCTTTTTGAGCTCGCAGCTGTAACACCTGCTGATAAGCCATACTCCCTGTGGAAAAGTATATAGGAAATGGAAATATATTATACAAGACCATAATTGTAATCATTAAAATGTTGATTATTTGTTGAGCGTTTCAGTGTTATTTCTGGACAGCATGTTAAATCCTGTATATCATATTTTGGGTTGGACTTCTGTAGTTATTTGGTTTTGATGAAATTGATACACCAATTTGTCTGCATTTTGTCTGAAGAATTTAAAAACACCATTTGACTTTTATTAATAATTTTTGTGCTAATTATCTTCATTTTCACATCTAGTCTAATTCTCCCCGAGCAGGTTGAATTCCAATGAAACTTCTATAACCATTTTGACCATAATATTTGGCTTTCCTGTCTTTCACTAGATCTTATAATCCCTTTTGGTTGCTATGACGTTGTGCATGTGGAAGGTGGAAATGGGTTGTTAAACTCAATACATTTACCTAATTGGCAATAGCACACCTAATGCTTGATCCAAGTATAGTGCCTGATAACTACTTCACATGCTGTCCAGAAACTGCCTCCTCATATAGTACATTGGAAACATGCCATGTTTTGTCATGCACGTGAGAACATTGGTGGTCAAGTATGGTGAAATTCAGGGAGTCTCCGGACTGAATTTTCAGTTACCTAATAGTCTGGAAGTCTTCCATTTCAGACCTACTGTACCATGTGCAATTACACGTTATATTAAGTACTGTACCTCTGTATTGTGTATGTTCTGTCGAAGGTGTTCCTTCATGACTATACTCAACAGTAGGAGTGTCATCTGAGTCAGATTCATCACCCTCCTCAATATTGGCAGGATACGTGTATTGACCTGCACCATCTAAACGTTCTACATCTACGTCTGGTACAGACTGGTTGGGCAGTTCTGAGTCAGCAGTCTGTTCTTCTTCATTGAAGAATTGGTCGTCCTCGGACAAAGATGGTGGCTGAAATTGACTAGTCATTTGCTCTGTCTGAGCTGCATTATTGCTGAGTGTGCCTTGCACATTGCCTTCTTTATTATCAACTGACATGGGTTGACTTAGCTGTGTCTGGAAAGGACGTAGGTAATAGTACTTGTAGGACACAAAGAGGAATTTGTGCAACAACATGAAAACATTATAGTCCACACATATTATAACATGAAACAAAGCATAAGGCACCAGAGAACAATGTCATTTAAAAGTGAAAGCATTGAATGTTAATATTAACAAGGCTGTAATTATCACATCAGACTGAGGTCAATTTCCGGATCAAACTTACTGATATAAGGACCGAATGACTGAGTAAACGATTAATATGGCCAAAAACATAGCATGCAAAGGCACAACTTACATTAGTCTCGTGTGTGTGTGTACATGTGTGTACTTGTGTGTGTGTGCGTGTGTTGTGTGTGTGTGTGTATGTGTGTGTGTGTACATGTGTGTGTGCATGTGTGTGCATGTGTGTGTATGTATAGCTGGTGTGTGTGTGCGTGCGTGTGTGTGTGTGTGTGCATGCATGCATGCGTGTAAGTGTGTGGATACACGTGTGGTGTGTGGTGTGTGTGATTTCAGAAAGAAACAGTATGAAAAACATAATTCCAGACACAGTGTTACACACATACACACACACACACACGTGCGCACGCACACACACACACAAACACACACACACACACAAACACACACACACACACAAACACACACACACTTACAGGTAACTCAAATGTACCCCTCTCTAGATCACAGGCAAAGTAGTCAAACACAACAAGGTGTGTTATGTTGAACATCCTCTTCAATTCTGCTGAATGAGAAAGGATCATCGGAGCCAAGAGAACAGCATCTATTCTGAGGATGGAGAAGAACAAGACAGTACAACCCTCCCCAAAGCCTTCGAACACGGCCTCCTCCAGTTGCAAGTAAGTCATCAAGTATTCCTTGATGTGGAGAACGAGAGAGAGGAGTATTTGTTCCTTAGATATGGTGACAGCCAGGTGGGTGTGGTCCTTACGCAGTGGGAGGGTCACCTTCCTCTTCTTATAGGATCCTAGTGTTAATCTCAGGTGATCTGCCAGTTTGGATTCGTAGCTCTGTAAGATCTTCTTCAAGTCCTCACAGTTAAACGCCTCAACTGTGTGATGTACTAGTAGTATCTCGTAGGGAGTTGACTTCTCTGTGATGAACTCACACAGACCACTCACTGTGTTGGGAATAGACGGCAGTTCTACCGGTTTCACACCATGGATGTATCTTCCATACTTCGTACGCATCATTCCGTGAAGTTTGCAAATCACTTGAGAGTCTACTGATGACAGCTGTGAACGCACGGCTTCTATAATACGGTCAAACTCATCTTCTAAATCAGGGATTCTCGGAAGGGAGACCTTATTTCCTCCACGCCTGTACAAGTCCACAATTTCTTCTATCTTCTGTGATCTCTTGTCAATTGTGAACACAGATTTCCCTCCTGAGGGGGGTGGTGAGAAAGATACCAAAAGCATAATATTATGACACCTATGGGCTACACTACACATCAAACGTGCACACAATGAACAGTGCATGTAATCTACTATGCATGTCATGCAGCAATAGACCTCTAGTTCAATGGTTATTCATTTAGAATGTACACACAAATGTCCCCTGGGTCCTCATGGGCCATGTTTCTGTCCCCCAGGGTCCGCATACACTATATTTGTGTCCTTATGGTCCTCATGGACAACATTTGTGTCTCCCGGGGTCCTCATAGACAACGTTTGTGTTGCCTGGGGTCCTCATAGACAATATTTGTGTCCACAGAGTCCTCATATAACATACACGGTATATGTTCTCACACTTCGCAAACTGCACACACATTTTACTGGGCATTAACTCACCATGAACAGTAGGTACAAAGTCACCATCTTGTTGTTGAGTGTCTGCTTGCTCCATTGCACCTGGTCGATGTCTGCAATGTTACAAGATCAATGTATTGAAGAAAACAGTCAGTTAATGGTATGTATAGCCAACCTCACATACAATGTAGCTGATACTTCAGGGACTATGGGATTCACTGTACTATTGCAGAATACTCTAACATCTTGAGAATGAATGTCTTCAATGTCAAAAGCTTCAAAAATTTAATATTTCAAAAATTATGTCCATATAGGGTAGCGGAGCCATATCCCCGACACCTAATGGTTCAAAGTAAATAGCCTCGGATACAGAGCATATTGAAATTGAATGAAGGTGCGTTTGGATTGATCTTTTATTCCTTCATTCCAACATATTCTGTACTTCGCAGAAATATCCTCTCTTTTTCTGCCGCCGAGTCATTCTATAGGACAGCGCTCTCGAAAGTATTTTAGAAGCTGCAAATCACAACTTAAAGGGGGGGGGGGGGGGGGAATGTGCCAAATAAAAAAAATTATACAGTCTTGGCATACCCAGACAACGCCTTGAAGACCCTCTTGATCAGCATTACGAAGGTCAACATACGGAAGATGGTACTGACACGTTGAATGATTCCAAAGGCTGCTGCTACCTGCCCAAGGAACATTTTCCATCTACCACCATCATTAGGGCCTTATTTGGATAGATCTTTCGTGTTAGCAGGTGCCATAATTTGCACATTCAACAAAGCTGCACCATTCGTTATTACTGTCCGACAATTGGTATGAAAAAGTAGTTTGGGTATTCCCCTGTAGCTAGCCTCCTTTTGCTGGTGTAGGTTTTTAAGTACTTAAAAACTGATGCTGGTGATTTGATGTTAAAAATAGCATTTACCGCAAATTAATTGGTCACTCTACGCCTATTTGGCAGGTCAAAGAAATAATTATTATGCATATTTCTTAGCTTCGCCTCTTCGCCTCGCTCCAATTCGTATTGCGCAATAAAATATGACCATTGCGTCATCTCCTCGATTGGTGTACAGAATACCAGCGCTCTTCGCAGGACGACTGTATTCATTTGAATTAAGATAGTTCAAGTTTCCACCAAGTATGTTATAACTTTGAAAACTTGGACTGTTCGTTTTTTTTACCGAACATATTCTAGAAAGTGTCCGACTAATGGCATTGTCCAGGATATGGCATACCTACCCTACGTAGGTATAGGCTACGGGTCACGAAGTTAATATCAAGAGTTGGGTATGCATATGGCCTGGTACATACCATACAATTGCAGTACGCATGTTATGAACCTTAATGAAGTCGTTCTCAGCTTCTTCTCGAGATCATTGGCACAGGACGACAAATTTGCCTCCCTTAGTGCCTCAAATAACGTCTCGTAAGAAACGGGTTCTTCCGACCCGGTATTTCCTTTGAACCAGAAGACCAATCCTTCAAAACAGGCGTTGACGGTATTACCATTATACTTGCTATAATACCCCAAGATAACGTCCAGGTCAACGCCAAGATTTGTCAACAAGCTTCTCCAATTCTCGCCAGCTCTCTTCGATATCCAGTCTAGCTCCTTCTGTGTTGGTTTACTAGTACTGGAGGTATTATCTAAATTCAATAAGTAAATAAAGCGAAAGCAATAAAATCACTACGCATATACATGCAATGATCGATTTTAATATAACCGACCTGTTGATATTTTGGAAGCCATTTATATTTTCAAATATTGGATGTCCTCGTTTCAAATTCAACCATAGATACAATTTGATTCGGAATGAGAGTAACTATATATACACAAAGCTTTTAAGATGTGTATTTAATTTTGTGCTTACAATTTTTGTGATGACATTGTGTGTTTACATTTTTTTCCGCACCGATCATTATTCAAATCAAGGAACAATGATGTACAAAATAAACCAAAACCAAAGCCTAGGACACAGGGTTGAAAGCAACTGACAAATAATGTCATTCATGCCGTCCCTGGCAAGGCGGGGGCGAAAAATATCCCCATTGGCGAACTTGTTCTTAAAGACTAGTTAACATGCTATTCATTAACATTCTATACACATGATATGCAGGGATACAATTATTACAAAAGTATGTACTAGCTAGCATTGTAAATTCAAACACTTGCAATTGCATTCAGTACCTACAGAGTGAGACAGAACTTTGCTTTACAAACATCTGCAACAAAATAAACAAACCTGTCAGTATACAAAAGAATCTTTTGCATATTAATAATTTAGTTGCTTCCCAGACCCTACTAAACATGTATTAAACACAAACACATCAAACACACACACAAAGACACGTGTGCACACACGTACACATTAACCTAGTATTCACACACAAACAAACACACATGTTCGTACACTTGTACTATGAAGAACTCGAAACGAATATTCACTGCTAACCTTCATCATCCAAAAATGCTGTTACAGATGAATTGAAATGATGAATGACAGAAGACTCTGCCTGTGTAATAACATGGAAATATTTTAGTCCACACATATTATAACATGAAACAAAGCAAAAGACAACAGAGAAAAATGCCATTTAAAAGTGAAAGCATTGAATGTTAATATTAACAAGGCTGTAGTTATCACATCAGACTGAGGTCAATTTCCGGATCAAACTCACTGATATAAGGACAAAATGACTGAGTGACTATCTTGAACGATTAATACGGCCAAAAACACAGCATGCAAAGGCACAACTTACATTAGTCTCTGTCTCTTCCTCAGTTTCCAAAAGGCTAGCTAAGACCTTGTGCTTGCGAAATGCTACTGAGTCATCGTTCTTCAGAACCTCAACAAACCTATCAAACCTTTCCGAGTCAAAATGTCCATACAAATCGTCCAAAAGAATCACAGAAGCATCGTGACTATTGGACAGCTTTCTGATCCTTTGTTTAAGTTCAAAATCAATGATTTTCTTTGAAAATAGTTCGTTTAAAATGTCACGGATGCTTAAGTCTATTGCAAGCGTGTCATAATGTTCTTGCAGCAGATCAGTACACTTCTCTTCTCGAGCTCGCAGTTGTAACACCTGCTGATAAGCCATGCTCCCTGTGAACAAGTATAAAAGAAATGGAAATATATTATGCAAGACCGTAATTATAATCATTCAAATTTTAATTATTTGTTGAGTGTTTCAGTGCTACTTCTGGACAGAATGTTAAACCCTATAATTTGGGTTGAACTTTTGTAGCTATTTGCCTTTGATGAAATTAATACACCAATTTGTCTGCTTTTTGTCTGAAGAATGTAAAAACACCATTTGATTTTTACTAATAATTATTGTGTAAATTATCTTCATTTTCATATCTAGTCTAATTCTCCCCGAGCAGGTTGAGTTCCAATGGAAGTTCTATAACCATTATGACCATAATATTTCCTGTCTTTTACTATCTATAATCCTGTTTGGCTGCTATGAAGTTGTGGGTGAGGTGGAAATGGGTTGTTAAACTCAGTTCTTTCACCTAATTGGCAACAGAACACCTAATGTTTGATGTAAGTATATTGCCTGATAACTACCTAACATGCTGTCCAGAAACTGCCTCCTCATATAGTACATTGGAAACATGCCATGTTTTGTCATGCACGTGAGAACATTGGTGGACCGTTACATGTCAACCATATTGCTTACATATATGCTAAGCTTCGAAATGATATGCATTTGATTTTATTATGATACTATTTTTAAAGGAATTATGATTACCATGAGTGGATCATGCGGCAGGGCGGGTATTCCTGATACCCAGCACTGATACCATAAAAATGGCGGCAAATCGTCAGCCGTTGAAAAAGAACCCCAGGAGAGCTGTTACTTCTAGCTGGAACCCACACATTTGTAGACAATATCCACATCAGTTTATGATGGAAATTTCAAAGATCATACTCCATAACTGTGCTAGCCCTAGAAATTTTCGTTCTCCACATGTCACCTCGAGCTCCGTCCCGAAATACCCGCCAGACACCAGCAGGCAGCCGATATGTTTGAGGCATTGATCAACATTTAATAACCTTCTAAGTATCATAATGTAATATAGCTCACCTAATAAATAATGATTAGCATCAAATATAGCTTGAAAAATACATTAGAATGGCTATAAGAAATTGACCGCCACACCCAAGCAGAACTGAAACGCACGCAAATTAAACGTTAACATAGTAAACGTGTGCGCGTATGTTTAGTCTAGCTAGCTAGACTAGCGTATGTTAGGCACGCGCACGCGTGTAGTAACAATAGTTCATAGCTATAATATGATATTATTACTACTCAAATATTACATATAAAAACTTACTACTGTAATATATACCACCAGTCATAGCAGCCTAGCCTAACTGAAGGTTAATTTTGTCAATATTAAGACACGACGTCGTACAAAACCCCAAAAAATTGAGAACATACAAAACAGTGTTGCCATATATAACATACACTACACACTACAAATAGTTTTTCATTAGAGCACTAGCTAGCCACATAGCTGGTTCCTAGAGCTGTACAAGTGGAGAAACAAAGGACATGTTACATGATATAAGTATTGTCACAGTGGTAGATTACAAATATTTCAATTTTGTACACTTCAACATACGTCTAATGCACAAACTCAACCCCATCACATGCAAATCGTGCTAGTACACACAACTCGCCCACCCACCCACATACTAGCACACTAATACGCACAACACACACACACACACACACCATAATCTCCTGTTCCGTCAGACGCACAAACAGTGGACACTTTTCCACATCTCCAGAATACTCCCTCTCAATCAACCTGTACATCCTCTCAAAGAGAGATACATCCATGCCATTCTGTAGGGATACATCACTGCTGAGTAGAGGATGATGCTGTTGATGGTCTCCAACCAGAACAACATGGAGAGCTTGGTGGATGGCAGAGAAGGTCTCCAGTTCTGTGATCATTGAAGCATTGTAGACAACAACCTGCACAGGTTGGAAGTATCGACGTATCCTCTCACTGGAGGCCTCGCTACAGGTGCAAATGATGACATCAAAGCTTTTTGACAGTATTTCTTCTTCTGCCTTTGATGTGAGCTGATCATATTTCGCAATGTCTGATAACTGAGGAAGATTCTTACCACGACAGCATTTGTTGAAATTATCTTCCCATCTTTTCAGCTGATCAGAATACAATGATGTGGCATGGGTGTGGTGATGGAGACTAAACTCGCTACAATCATCACTTTGTACAGGCCTCTCAGGGACTTCTCCATCAAAGATCCCGCAGTCATCATAATATGGGACACTGTAGTGCTGACGTTCCAGCTTTCTGTCACTGATTCGTAGTACCCTGACACCATAGTCACCAGAACTACACACTCCAGGAAGGTTGCAGAACAATGCTACATACGACAACATAGACAATGTACACAACAGTAGGAGAATGTATGAACACAAATACGTATTTCATGCATAGCTCACACTCCAACACACTGAGTATCAGTGTCAGTGGAACAATGTAATAATTATATTCTAGGGAGTGATTTTGTATATTAAGTGGCTATTTCCATCATTATCATCATTTGTAATGTCCTCCACAGAGTATGTTACCAAAATACCCAAGGAGGTAGTTCCCAGACAACATGTCCTTAATCCCAATAATTGTACACCCCCCACCCTGAGTGGTACAGTATATAGCCAAGTGTGCAGTCACACTTACCAGCAGCTTCACTGGCCATTTCCTCATTGGGAAAACAGTACAGAACACACTTCTGTGGTCCTCCAGAATGTCCTTTCTTCCATTCCTCTTTGTTCCTCAGAGCAAAACCAAATACCAAAGTGTTTGCAAACCTCACTCCTCCTGTACCTGGAGTATGTACAGTCGTGTACAATTATTGCCATCTAAGCATTATAGTTGTGTGAATGTCACAAGGATGCAAGCACCTTATCGGCATAAAATCAAATGTTTTTAAGTATAATGTAGTAAATAATTACTGTGTGTATTAATGATTATCATCAATCGCACCTAACCTATCTACATCTGATTAACCGCATGTGAGAATGTAGGAATATGCCAACACAAACTCACCAGGACATGTTTGAATCAACTGAAATCCATTGTTCATTGCTGCATTTATGGCTCTCTGGTTTGCTGGTGACAAACCTCTCACCATGGTCCCATAACTGCCATATTTTTGAGCCAAATTTTCAGTGTACAGCAAATGCATTGCTGCATTGGGACAAGTATGTGGTGGCTAAGTGACAAATTGTACATTGAACCTTCCAATGTAAAATGGGATGGCAACCAACTGTTTGACGTGTGGCAATCAATATCCATCTCATGTGAGGTGAAGTAGTGGTCATTATGTGTAAAAGTGCAGTAGGAAGCCATTTAAAGTAGAAATTGTGTATATACATAATTGATATCATACACGCGTACATGGATGTGTGAGATGGCTTCCAACAACCTCAGTATAGCACACAGTGTTCGTAGGACTCCAGCTTACATTTGTTTGTAGAAAGGTACTGTAGCTGTTTCAGGTTTCCAGTAGCAATCGGCACAGCATACATACTTCCCTTAGTAGTGATCTCATTCAAGGTTAATAAGAGCTGGTAAGAATTCCTGTATTGATGGAAATAATGTATAACACCCTAATATGTCCATATCGTTCAGCAAGTACGTAACTTTATTCAACATCAACCACTAACGTAGTACAGCACACACCTCAGTGAGTCAGGCATAGCTACCACCTCCAGCTCACAGGTGAACTTGTTCTTCTCAAGAACCTCCTTCATCAGCGGGGACACTGAAGGGTGTGAACCAGTTACTTCAAAGCTCACCTGAAGGGAATAATAGCACGAGCAACACATTAAAAACTAACTAAATGCGTATCCATACACTAACATAGTATTGGGGGTCATACAGACAATAATATGGGACTTTATGTACATGCTGGTGCATGTACAGTGTCTGATGCTTTACGCACCTCGTTGAATTTATTATGATGGACCACATTCTTGACAGCCATGTGGAGAACAGCTCTTGCGGCAGTGCCATTGGTGGGGTAAATGTAATCCTGGTACTTCTTCAGAATGTGACTCAGTTGTGATGCATGTAAGTCCACCTCGTATCGAGCACACACCAGGTCACCTTCTCCGATGGTGAAGGGATCTGAAATGGACGTCATACTCTCAACCTCAAAAGATGCTGTAATTTCGCCAACAGGTGTGTACATCTCTTGGGTCAAGATATGTGAAGGGATGATGAACTTGGGGAACTTCAGCAGAACATCCTTGTACACCAGGGAGCTGGTGGTACTGCTCACACCTAACATGGTGGATGCACCCAACATAGCATCCTTCCACAGCTTGACATACTGAGATACTGAGCTGTAAGTCAGCTTGGATGCCACTTCAGTGGGACACTGTGTGAAGCAGGTTAGAGGGTGCTGCATGTGCTGAAGGCACACTCTAACGTCTGGAGCCAGCTCTATACACTGGGGCTGCACTGACAGGACATAGGAGGTGGGGTCACATCCAAGCCACAGTCTGGACACCTGGTAGGGCTGAACTGGGAATGGGACTTGAATGGCGGCAAATGCAAAACGATGTGGTGCCTTATCTTTACGAGATTCCTCTTGCTCATGATCATAAGATAATTTGTTGAGCTTTGCAAGCAGAACAGGACTATTTGCCATATCTCCTAGACAATCAAAAACGCTTTTCAGCAAATTCTGCGACAGCCGTACAAATTGTGGGGCCTTTACATCAAGGGAAGTACGAGCCAAAGAGCTAGATTCTTCACGAGGAGCAAAACCAAATGAAGATGCATTTGATGAGTCCTTGTGGACAGCTGTATCCCAGGACTTCAGGCTGATCAAGCTGTCAGCAGACTTGATCTTAATCTTATACCCACTCTCTTTCACATGGCGCAAATTCACCTCAGCCACACGAGTAGTGCTGCTATTGGGCAGGTTAGGTGGCAGGTAGCAGAGCTTCAGGGCATTGTCTGTAGCTTGTTGAACGTAAGCTTCAACGCACACAGATGACTGTTGACAAGAAATGGCTAATTCAAGATTGCCCATAGCATTTTTGTACTCCAAAGCCTTTGATGCTGCTCTGTTGCACTGATTGGCTATGTACTTGAGCTCTTCTGTTGTTCTCTTCCACTCCGTACCTCTGATTGCTGCCAGTAGACCTTCCTGTATAAATAGATCCCCAATACACTGGAAGGGGGATGTGAAGCTGGTGTAGAGAGGTAAGCGGTGGATATCATGTTGAAGAAATTTCTTGGATTGATCATCAAATTCGCGCATGTTGGCAACACAGAATACTTCTGGAGATAGGTATTCCCTGGAAATGGACTGCAGAACATAATACTGCAGCTTGTATAGGGACTGTTTCAGGCTTACTACATGCAAGTCTGTAAGACCTGCTATGATATCGTGCAGAGTGGATTTCTTCATTAGTAAATCATCAGGGAGTGCTTCTTTACAGTCAAAGTCCCGGCTGGAGAATATCAAGGGATAAGAAGGGGCCACTATCGAATTTTGAGCAACTACCTCCAGCTGCTGCGTGTTCATTGCACATAGAGACTGTCTTTTCAATAGCACCATATCGGGGAATGTCCCCTCCAACTTCAAAGCAGCCTGATAATTGGTCTGAATTACGAACTCGTTCAAGATTTTCTGTGTTTCAGGATATTCTGCTGAATCCATTTCAGGGAGATTGTAACCCTCGTGGCCTAGCCTCTCTCGGTGTAGGTGATTAGCCGCAATGTACAGAATAGTGAGTTTATCGAAGATATCTGGATCCTTGGATACGTGCTTTCTTGAGGCAGGGCCTATGGTGAGAGAGGTGAGAAAATCATCCAGGGCTGGCATTTTGAGGACTTCTTCACAGCGAACAGTGGAAGTGGTAAATCCTCTCGTTTCCACTATTATACCAGACTGCTGCTGAAGAAGATTCCTTCGACTCAATTTACTGAAGTCTCCAGAGATTTTGTATTCCAGTGTAATTGCCCTTTGAGCCTTCCCTCTAGAGAAGCTCAAAGAACTGGCAACTTCATCCGGAATTACAGGATAACATTTGCTGGCATGGTGACCTTTTTCTGTGATACTATGCCAAATAGTAATGTTATCGGGGGAGAGAGGGGCAGGAAGAGAATCTGCAACATTTACAAAATGTATCTTCAGATTGTAGGAATCATGACGTGCTTCTACTGAAAAAGCACAGGTTGTAGGGAGGTCTTTCTTTTCGATAGCTATTGCTTTTGTGTGTTCAACTTTTTCATGCTCCTGTGACATAAAGCCATCAATTGAAAGGGGAACCATTTTGTCACTGATACCATGGCAATCTTGTAGCAGGTCGGTAGCCATTTGTAACGAACTAGCCTTTGGAAAAACAGCCACTGCTGCCCCACATGGATGGCGGTCCTGCACGTGCCAGGACAGAGGTTGAACTACGAATAGAAGATCATTGGCCACATCGAACTGGATGGAATGGGTAATTCTTGGGCTACACTTCAAAGAAGTAGCACTGTAGCACAATACGGATTGCATGGAGGAAGAATCTCCAGCAAAGGATCCTTTGACCGGATCAGAAACACTACCTTTAGGCACATCTCTTGAAATGGCAAGACTAGTAATCTTAGGTCGACTTTGTTCCACTGGAATGAAGATGGTAGGATCAACAGGGTCTACTGTACAGATTGCGGGGGTCACATCTCCTTGTTTCACTATAGCAACAACCCTCGGCAAGCAATCATCGTCATTGGTTACATGCACAGTTGCACCATCTAAAGCGACCCTTCGATTGTCGATACCTGAAATAAATATCACAGGTTTGGAGATATCGATCGGCGTAGCTTGGCAGTACTCTGCTGAAATCTCTTTGAGACAATAGCCCTCACCCGAAAGATGTTTGGATACATCTTCAGATGGCCTACAAGGTATGACTTCTGCCTCATCTGGGCAGTAATACTTCCACCCTTGAAAGGGACGCACATCTTCAATTTTGTGCCCGGGAAGAGTTGTTTCGTAAGAGTGCCCGTACCTGTGTAAAACACTATCTTCACGGCTAGCTCTACTCTGAAGTAGGTCAGGTATCATCTTCAAAGTGGATAGCTTTTTGCAGTACATGATGTCTGTAATAGCAATGAGAGCATCAGAAATATCATTGTGTCCGTTTTGATTCAGCTCATTGGAAATAACAAGTGTATCACTCTCCCAACAGCGCTGGAAGTAGGACAGCCAACACTGCTCATCTGCATTATGCATCTTTTCCTCAATCTTCATCAGACGAAAAGGATTACCGACAGCGATCACAAGAGACTGCGAGCGAGTGATGATGGTGTTGAAGACACGAGGATCACAGAGGCTCTTGACTGGGTCAAAGGGAGTGCAATCCTTGTTCACTGGCTCACTGGTACAGAGGAATACAGCTCTGTACTCGAGACCTATATGCACGAAATTGAGACAATGATACCTAATGATACAATGATACCTCAATGTATCCACATACAGTATGAAAGCAAACTAAATTGCAAGGTACCAGCACTAACAAAAGGTCCCTAAAACATGGATGGATCGTTTATATGAAACTTGGTGGTTTAAGATGGCAACTATCATTTCATCTCATCCGCAATCCAAAACTGATCACATTACCAGACTACGTAAGTAGGTCTAAATGTGCTCACCTTGAATATCATATGTGACAGCCACAGTGACATCAGAAAGCTTAGTCTTGTTGACTTCTCTCTTCCACAGACGTTCCTGCAATTACCAAGACTGCAAATATGAACAGGTAGTCTTCAAACTGGTGACCTCACAGATCGACTCACTGCAAATCGTGTTGGTACCATCACACAGAGTGAGCTAAGGTCCTTCTCTCCCCAACTTCTTGGCCAGTTATCGGCACACCTTTGTACCAGAGATTTAACAGTCTCAATCTCCACTGTTGCAGCATCTCGTAACTCCTTATCAGTTCCCCAGTCAGTCTGTCTCTTTAGCGAAGTGAATACAAACTGCAAAGGACACTTCCAAAGTGGATGGGGCAGATCGTCAGCTTTGGACTGTTGACCAAAAGAAGGGAGGAATGAAACAAAACACAAAGGATATACAATAAAATAATAATTGTCTAGTAGTCTTTGACGATAAATGCTGCAAACTAACTTTCACATGACAGTTGTAAAATAAGGTACTTGGTAGACGCAGTATAACAGAATGACATCGATAATTTGTCAGTAGCTCTGCTTGATAAGCTTCTTGATGGTTTCTTTGATACAAATCATGGAGTCGTTCCAACAGAGACACTGCTAGCCCACCCTCCCGAACCTTTTCACCCAAGACACTAGTCTTAGGACCAACCTTGAAAACGAAATACATTATGCAAATTTAACCATGTTAAATATATAGAGCTTATCTGATGAAGTGCACAATATGTGTAGGTGTCAATGTACACCATTGGATTACTTATTGTAGTAAAGGTTATTATAGCCATGTAATAAATGCTTCGTATTATTGTTATGTAAACAATAACAGTAAGGTTTCACCAAGTTTACACAAGGGGTAAAGGTCATCTACAACACATGCAGGAAGCCTGTATGTGTGGATGAAACAGTAGGGCTTCTCCCAGTACAATCTGAGACTGACACCTTGTAGCAAGTGAAGAATAACAAAAAATAAAAATGAGGCACTGTCATACCAGTGAACACACCTAGTACATGTACTTGTATGAACAAGACACTTGATAGGACACTTTTGAATTGATATTGAATAGATGTTGAATGTTGAGTTGAACACAATTCATTACACGATACAATGTGACATACATACGTACGTATGTAATTCCTATCCTACCACACATCCTTTGAAGTTATACAATTTACCTGTTGGTGGTCTCCAGCAATGACAACCTTTGTCTGAGGGGAAGCATTGTGAAAGGTAGCAACACACTCTGGTTCACGGGTTTGTGCTCCTTCGTCTATGAAGATGTGGGTGAATTGGCCAGCATCTTTCATAAACATAGATGTGATGAAGGTCGTTATGATCAGTCGACATTGCTGCAGTTCTCCAGGCTTAATCATCCAGAACTTCTTGGCATACACTCCAAGCTTCCTTCCTGCCGATGCACTGTTACTAAGAACTCGCATGGCCCGAACACCTCTCAGGTCACTGTTCAGAATTCCCTCGGAGAAGTACTTGTCAATGTATTCGTCTGCTGTTCTTCTCTGATAGGTAGCAATCAAAATACGGCTTGTCTTTTCTCTCTTCAGTAAATACAGCGCTGATGCAGCAATGACTCGCGTCTTCCCTGTGCCAAATGGACCGGTTATTATGAAAGGTCGTGTTGAAGGACAGCTCAACAGCTTCTTACAGGCAGGTAACTGATATTCATAATCTAAAGCAAATTGCTCAGGAAAATCGAACGTGTCAACATCCAACTTCTTTGTTGATGAAGCAGATTTCTTCTGGGAGTGTTGGATAACAAGCTTTTCTACTACACAATCAGGTAGCTTGGCAATGGCAAGATGCAGGTTATTGAAGTAGCTGTTCTTCAGTTCAAACTCTGCAGTCACCTGTAATCTGCCCTCATTCCTTGCAAGCTCTTTGGAGAGCAAATAAGTAGACGAGAAATGTGGAGGGAGATTCTCAAGATTTTTGAACTCAATTATTAGGCATGGTTCCCCGTTGTGAGTGAAGCGCTGAGGTGGAAGGATCCCGGCTTTAAAGGTCAAATCCCCATACTTGAGAATGACGTGGGTGGCAGCCTGTCGGACATTATCAGCAATGTACTGCTCCATTATCAGGGCCAGGTACCACTGGTGGTCCGAGCGGATGTCCTTCCATTTGTACCACGTAAGTGGATACTGGTTGTTACACCTGAAATTAGATGTAAATAGTAACTTAAAGGTAAGTACATGTATTACAATAGGGTATGTATGGGGATCTCAGCAAGATGAACAACTATGGAATTTGAGTTAAAAATCTCATGGGGATGCCACCCCCACACTCAAATTATTTTGACATCACTTTCAGGTTTAAAAGAACCTTTGCTGATGATAGTACTGCAATATTGCACTTGACTTCAAACCCAATTTTCAATTCTTGGCATTTTGAAATTGGCCATCTTTTTCACATATTACAAATGGTAATATAAATTCACTGTTGCGGTTACACATATACATACAAATGTACACATTTATATAGTCAGTGAGCCTGCCTTTGGCAGGCTCACCCGGTACAGCATGCGGTAGTTGCTATAACTACAGGAAGTTTAAAATTTGATCGTTGGACGACAGCTAATCGAATCACCCGATAACTGGAAGTTACTGGGACAATAATTAAAAATGGCTATCAGCCGGAAATGGAAGGTTCTCCACATGGACAGTTAGACGGTCAATTTTAACCTGTGGAGGACACTTCCTGAACTGTACTTCATAATCCCTGAGAGTTTGGTGGCATACTGTGCAGTAGTTTTTGCCGAATTGCGAACAAACAAAAAAAACGAACTGAATTATATAATTATTATATAGATGATTATATTGAACAAGCATAGCCTACCGCAAATAGAAATGCAAAACACAGTAATATAGGGGCTAACAGACAGCTCGTAAAAATGGAAGTACTGTACATGTATGTACATACTAGGTATGTATAGATATATTATACATACGTACCTTTTAAGCAGGTCTGCATGTACACTCCTTTCGCCTTGAATGAGAGCTATAAACTTCTTTTTGTAACTATTTGTAGACAAATCACGAGTATCATGGTTCATGTCGGGGTCATTTTGGACATCCTGCATGTATAGACATATTAAGGTTTCATATATGTACATCCAACCAAATTTAGTCATTACAAGTAACAATGTAGCTATAACATTCAACTTGTGGTAACAGCAATGGAAATTTGACAGTGAACAGTTTGGATGGGTACATTGTGTATGAGGTCTACCAACAACATATTTCATAAGAAACACTAAAACATTATACGAATGAGAGTTACCCATTTCATGGGTTCACTCCCACTGTTCTGCTCCCAAAGAGACATGGGGAAGTATAGAGTCAAAATATTGGTCAGTTACAGCTGAGAAGACCTTGCATTGATTGAAAGAAGAATATGCAAGTCAGTTTTCCCAAAGGTACGTAGCTTATATTACGGACTACAGTGGAACCTGCCTAATCCGGCACCTCTATAAACCCGCCATTCCCTTAAATCCGCCGAGATTTTGAGCAAAACACATTACAAAACCCTGATCTGCTAACAAGTACATATATTTTAAAGAATTGCAAGTGATTATGTGTTCAGAGACATGAAACTGCCTTCTCCAAACACACCTTCACCCCAGAGTCCATTTTAATCTCTGCCTCCACCGAAACTTGTGTACAGCATGACTTCAATTCTTCCAGATATTGGGACAATTCCTTCTACAAAATCAAATGCAAAAATATCATGAACCTGATTGCATATAATAATAGGCCTAATATAGTACCTGGGAAAACCATATCATTACATATTATATGTCCACTTCACCAATGGTACATAAATTAATATAGTATACGTATATGTTCATTATCTATACCACTAGTACATACGTACATACAATCCATATCACCAGTACATACTGGCAATGTACATACAGTCTACCACTAGTATGTATAGATAGCAGATTCTAAAATCAATACTTTCTGGAGATATAAGTACTATACTAACATAATATGCAGTCAATAATTGTGTGTGTGTGTCCGTGTGTGCATGTGCGTGTGTGTGTGTGTGTGTGTGTGTGTGTGTGTGTGTGTGTGTGTGTGCTTGTGTGTGTGTGTGTGCTTGTGTGTGCATGTGTGTGGGGGGGCATGTGTGGTAGGAAGGGGTTAGTCCTTGATCTAGAATGTCTGTTCTACAGGTTACATTACATTAGCATTACTGTACCTCGCTATTATACAACACATTAGTGAGGTCTGCATAGCTCTTGACATCCATAAAACTACAACATACCCCGCCCAAACTTCCCTTTGAAATTACTATAATGACTAATGACAAGGACACACAATTTGCACAAATAGAATTCGCTAAGTTTATATCACCTTATCAGCTCTTCCATATTCAATTATGCACAATTTTGAGTATTTAAATCAGCCTGAAGTAACCACAGCGAATCTTTACTTTGATATACACATAACCCCAACCACAAGGAATTACTTATGTAAACAAAATACAAACTACTTTGAAGACAAACAGAGACATAGCAGCTATAAAACTACATTTATTATGCTGCACACATAAATCAAATCAGAATTTTAGCGGCGTTTACTAAATAATGGCCATCTTCTCAATGCAATTAGACTATAGAGTTAAACGCAATTTAAGTCTAAAATGATCCTATAAGCATTACTTACATGCAGTTTCTCTATACTTGCAGTGGGCACTTTAGTACTGGATGGGTTAAAGCACTTTTTTTTTCCACGCGTTCCACAGTTGTTCCTCAACTTTGTTGTGGGGGAAAAAACAAGCATCCCAGTCGGGAGCGGTACATTGCTCATAGGTGTGTTTACATTTATACATCTTGCCTTCCATGGAATATACATTGTAGGGAAAATGAATTCTTAAAAGAGCCATTTCCTTGTCGTCCTTGTATACAATAACTTTATCTTTGTGCTCCTTCTCTTTAAATCAGCGTTTATCCATCAGTTCTATATTACGAATCCAAATGCAGTCCAAGCACTTTTCAAATTCTGGCGTCAATTTTCCTGCAAGAAGATTTAGTAGTATAGTTGTATATTTACCCAATGAAATATTAAAGTACTGATTCACAAAAAAGGAAACAATCACAATAATTATCCGGACACATAAATAATAGGATAATGAGAATACACCCTGTTTCGATTTCCTCACCATTCCAATAAGCGAGTTCTAATTTTCCATGTGCTCGAGGGCAGTTGGGCCCATTACGGCAATTGGGAGAGTACTTGCAGAGGGCTGCCCCAGTTTGGGAATAAGAATTTGATACAGGTCTTGGACGTAATTCGATCATCCTGTCGCGACCACCCCGCGTCATCATGACCTTAAAGTAAATCCCAGTACAAATAATAACATCAATACACTAGTCATATTCAAGCCAGAACTACACTACACTATGTATTATATACAATCCCAGTTTATCAATGATTTCCTTAGACTTCAAATTATAACATCCCGGTAGTCAAAATAAATATAATAATATTAATTTACCAATGTCCAATAACACCCCTAAATGCTAACGAATGACATCTCAATAAACACACACGCCTAATAGTGAAAGCAGACAGCAGCCATTTTGCATTGATTAGCAGGAATATCACCGGATCATTGAAGTTGACACCAACACATAGACAATTTTTTTCCTTTAAATACATTAGTGTGGGGTTCACTCAGTTTTACCCTAATTAGGCATTGCCACAAGTATATACATAATATTGAATGCAATTCAAAATGCTGTTGCAAACAGTCACACACCCACCCACACCCACCCACACCCACACACACACACAAACACACACACACACACACACACACACACACACACACACACACACACACACACACAATGTTGTTAATATTGAATTTACACACACTGATACTGTAACATACAGTAATAACCTGTCTGTGTTGTTTATTCTTGCATGTTCCTTGCTGGGCAACTAGCTGCCGATTCGACTGTAGGCTGACCCAACAAGGACAGCAAACGATTCCTAATTGAGATGCATCTAAACCTGTTCCAACATTTCGTGTGGTGACACTAGGGCTGCCTGTTAGGTATAGCAAATTAAAGAACAATGTAAGTACCCACTCCGATTGTGATAATGCAAGCTTAAGTTTCCATGTATGCATAACATGTCAGAACAGTCAACTGCACAGGCCTGCAGGAGGATTCAGAAAAGGGGTTCAATTTGAAAATAAAAAATGATGGTACATATGGTTAAATACAAGGAGTCTCCGGACTGAATTTTCAGTTACCTAATATTCTGGAAGTCTTCCATTTCAGACCTACTGTACCATGTGCAATTACACGTAATTAACATTAAGTACTGTACCTTTGTATTGTGTATGTTCTGTTGAAGGTGTTCCTTCATGACTATACTCAACAGTAGGAGTGTCATCTGAGTCAGATTCATCACCCTCCTCAATATTGGCAGGATACGTGTATTGAGCTACACCACCTAAACGTTCTACATCTACGTCTGGTACAGACTGGTTGGGCAGTTCTGAGTCAGCAGTCTGTTCTTCTTCATTGAAGAATTGGTCATCCTCGGACAAAGGTGGTGGCTGAAATTGACTAGTTGTTTGCTCCGTCTGAGCTGCATTATTGCCGAATGTGCCTTGCACGTTGCCTTCTTTATTATCAACTGACATGGGTTGACTTAGCTGTGTCTGGAATAGACGTAGGTAATAGTACTTGTAGGACACAAAGAGGAATTTGTGCAACAACATGAAAACATTATAGTCCACACATATTATAACATGAAACAAAGCATAAGGCACCAGAGAACAATGTCATTTAAAAATGAAAGCATTGAAAGTTAACATTAAAAAGGCTGTAATTATCACATCAGACTGAGGTCAATTTCCGGATCAAACCCACTGATATAGAGACCAAATGACTGAGTGAATGATTAATATGGCCAAAAACACAGCATGCAAAGGCACAACTTACATTAGTCTCTGTCTCTTCCTCAGTTACCAAAAGGCTTGCTAAGACCTTGTGTTTACGACATGCTGCCGAGTCATCATTCTTCAGAACGTCAACAAACCCATCAAACCTTTCCGAGTCAAAATGTCCATACAAATCGTCCAAAAGCATCACAGAAGCATCGTAACTGGTGGACTCCTTTCTGATACTCTGTTTAAGTTTGAAATCAATGATGTTCTTCGAAAATAGTTTGTCTAAAATGCTACGGACGTTTAGTTCTGTTGCTAGCGTATCATAATGTTTTTGCAGCAGACCAGTACACTTTTCTTTTAGAGCTCGCAGTTGTGATACCTGCTGATCAGCCATACTCCCTGTGGAAAAGTATAATATAGGAAATGGAAATATATTATGCAAGACCATAATTGTAATCCTTAAAACTTTGATTATTTGTTGAGCGTTTCAGTGCTATTTTTGGACAGCATGTTAAACCCTGTATATCATATTTTGGGTTGGACTTTTGTAGCTATTTCAAGTGCTTTTGATGAAATCAATACACCAATTTGTCTGCAATTTGTCTGAAGAATTTTAAAACACCTTTTGACTTTTACTAATAATTATTGTGTAAACTATATATCTTCATGTTCACATCTAGTCTAATTCTCCCCGAGCAGGTTGAGTTCCAATGAAACGTCTATAACCATTTTGACCATAATATTTAGCTTTCCTGTCTTTCACTAGATCTTATAATCCCTTTTGGCTGCTATGAAGTTGTGCGTGTGGAAGGTGTGTTGTTAAACTCAATACATTTACCTAATTGGCAACAGCACACCTAATGATTGATGCAAGTAGTGTCTGATAACTACCTCACATGCTGTCCAGAAACTCCCTCCTCATATATTACATCGGAAACATGCCGTGTTTAGTCATGCACACAAGAACATTGGTGGACCGCTACGTGTCCACCATATTGCTTACATATATGCTAAGATTCGAAATGATATACATTTGATGCTATTTTCAAAGAAATTATGATGATTACCATGAGTGGATCATGCAGGCCGGGTATTCCTCAGCACTGATACCATAAAAATGGCGGCAAATCGTCAGCCGTTGAAAGTAGGTCCAGGAGAGCTGTTACTTCTAGTTGAAACCCACACATTGTGTAGACAATATCCACATCAGTTTATGGTAATTCCAAAGATCATACTCCATAATTGTGCTAGCCCTAGAAATTTTCGCTGTCCAAATGTCACCTCCGTCCCGAAAGACCGCCGAACACTACTTTATATAGCAGGCAGCCGATATGTTTGAGAGATAGATCAACATTTAATAACCTTCTAAGTATCACAATGTAATATAGCTCACCTAATAAATAAAGATTAGCATCGAATTTAGCGTGAACAAGTAATTCGAGTTTAAAAACTCGTGGGGCTGCCGCCCCCCGCACTCGAATTACTTGGCGTCTTTGTTAGGTTTAGAAGAACCTTCGCTGAAGTTATTACGTTCGGCGGAGCTTCAGCGCACGAATTCTAGCCCATTTTCAAATTGTCAGCGTTCGAAATCGGCCATCTTTATTTCGCGCAATATAAATTCTAATATAAATTCATTGTTGCGGTTACGCGTACGAACACATATTATATATATATATATATATATATCGGACGAGCGTTACATACCGGAAGTCGAAATGAAAACAATATAGGGGCTGCCTGTGGCAGCCCCTAAAAATACATTAGAATGGCTATAAGAAATTGACCGCCACACCCAAGCAGAACTGAAACGCACGCAAATTAAACGTTAACATAGTAAACGCATGCGCGTATGTTAGGCACGCGCACGCGCATAGTAATAATAATAATAGTTCATAGCTATAATATGATAGTATTACTACTCAAATAAAAACATGTAAAAACTTACTACTGTAATACATACCACGAGTCATAGCAGCCTAGCCTAACTGAAGGTTAATTTTGTCAATGTTAAGACATGTACAAAACCCCCAAAAAATTGAGAACATAGAAAACGGTGTTGCCATTAATAACATACACTACATACTACAGATAGTTTTACATTAGAGCACTCAATACTGCACACTATAGCTAGCCACATAGCTGGTTCCTAGAGCTGTACAAGTGGAGAAACAAAGGACATGTTACATGATATAAGTATTGTGGTAAATAACAAGTATTTCAATTTTGTACACTTCAACTTACGTCAAATGCACAAACTCAACCCCATCACATGCAAATCGATACACCCCCACACACTATCATGCTAGTACACACAACTTGCCCACCCACCCACATACTAGCACAATAATACGCACAACACACACACACACACCATAATCTCCTGTTACTTCAGACGCACAAACAGTGGACACTTTTCCACATCTCCAGAATACTCCCTCTCAATCAACCTGTACATCCTCTCGAAGAGAGACACGTTCATGCCATTCTGTAGGGATACATCACTGCTGAGTAGAGGATGATGCTGTTGATGGTCTCCAACCAGGACAACACGGAGAGCTTGGTGGATGGCAGAGAAGGTCTCCGGTTCTGTGATCATCGAAGCATTGTAGACAACAACCTGCACAGGTTGGAAGTATCGACATATCCTCTCACTGGAGGCCTCACTACAGGTGCAGATGATGACGTCAAAGCTTTTTGACAGTATCTCCTCTTCTGCCTTTGATGTGAGCTGATCATACTTCGCAATGTCTGATAACTGAGGAAGATTCTTACCACGACATTTGTTGAAATCGTCTTCCCATCGTTTCAGCTGATCAGAATACGATGATGTGGCATGGGTGTGATGATGGAGACTAAACTCGCTACAATCATCACTTTGTACAGGATCCTCAGGGACTTCTCCATCAAAGATACCGCAGTCATTATAATATGGGACACAGTAGTGCTGACGTTCCAGCTTTCTGTCACTGATTCGTAGTACCCTGACACCATAGTCACCAGAACTACACACTCCAGGAAGTTTGCAGAACAATGCTACATACGACAACGTAGACAATGTACACAACAGTAGGAGAATGTATGAACACAAATACATATTTCATGCATAACTCACACTCCAGCACACTGAGTATCAGTGTCAGTGGAACATTGTAATAATTATATTCTTGGGAGTGTTTTTGCATATTAAGTGGCTATTTCCATCATTATTATCATTTGGAATGTCCTCCTCAGAGTATGTTACCAAAATACCCGAGGAGGTAGTTCCCCAACAACATGTCCTGAATCCCAATAATTGTGCCCCCCTGAAGTGGTACAGTATATAGCCAAGTGTGCAGTCACACTTACCAGCAGCTTCACTGGCCAATTCCTCATTGGGAAAACAGTACAGAACACATTTCTGTGCTCCTCCAGAATGTCCTTTCTTCCCTTCCTCTTTGTTCCTCAGAGCAAGACCGAATACCAAAGTGTTTGCAAACCTCTCTCCTCCTGTACCTGGAGTATGTACAGTCGTGTACAATTATTACCATCTAAGCATTATAGTTGTGTGAATGTCACAAGGATGCAAGCACCTTATCGGCATAAAATCTGATGTACTTAAGTATAATGTAGTAAATAGTTACTGTGTGTATTAATGATTATCATCAATCGCACCAAACTTATCTACATCTGATTAACCGCATGTGAAAATGTAGGAATAGGACAACACAAACTCACCAGGACATGTTTGAACCAACTGAAATCCATTGTTCATTGCTGCATTTATGGCTCTCTGGTTTGCTGGTGACAAACCTCTCACCATGGTCCCATAACTGCCATATTTTTGAGCCAAATTTTCAGTGTACGGCAAATACTTTGCTGCATTGGGACAAGTACGTGATGGCTAAGTGACAAATTGCACATTGAACCTTCCAATTTAAAAATGGGATGGTAACCAACTGTTTGACGTGGTTGTCAATATCCATCTCATGTGAGGTGTAGTAGTGGCCACTATGCATGAAGGTGCGGTAGGAAGCCATTTAATGTAAAAGTTGCGCAATATCATACACACGTACATGGATGTGTGAGATGGCTTCCAACAACCTCAGTATATTATACAGTGTTAGTAGGACTCCATGCAGTTTACATTTGTTTGTAGAAAGGTACTGTAGCTGATTCAGGTTTCCAGTAGCAATCAGCACAGCATACACTCTTCCTTTAGTAGTGTTCTCATTCAAGGTTGATAAGAGCTGGTAAGAATTCCTGTATTGATGGAAATAACGTATAACACCCTAATATGTCCATATCGTTCAGCAAGTACGTAAATTCATTCAACACCAACCACTAACGTAGTACAGCACACACCTTAGTGAGTCAGGCATAGCTACCACCTCCAGCTCACAGGTGAACTTGTTCTTCTCAAGAATCTCCTTCATCAGCTGAGACACTGAGGGGTGTGAACCAGTCACTTCAAAGCTCACCTGAAGGGAGTAGTAATAGCACGAGATCAACACATTAAAACTAACAGAATGTGTCTCCATACACTACCATTGGGTGTCTACCTGTGTATGGCTTCATCGATAGGTGAGACATACAGCAATGTGAGTCTTATACTACACATATATCTATGTAATGCAGACAATTGTATGGGACTTTATGTACATGCTGGTGCATGTACAGTGTCTGATGCTTTACTCACCTCGTTAAATTTATTACGATGGACCACATTCTTGACAGCCATGTGGAGAACAGCTCTTGCGACAGTGCCACTGGTGGGGTAAATGTAATCCTGGTACTTCTTCAGAATGTGACTCATTTGTGATGCATGTAAGTCCACCTCGTATCGAGCACACACCAGGTCACCTTCTCCAATGGTGAAGAGATCTGAAGTGGACGTCATACTCTCAACCTCAAAAGATGCTGTAATATCACCAACAGGTGTGTACATCTCTTGGGTCAGGATATGTGGAGGGATGATGAACTTGGGGAACTTCAGCAGAACATCCTTGTACACCAGGGAACTGGTGGTATTGCTCACACCCAGTTGAGCTGATACAGCTAGAACTGCTTTCTGCCATAATTCTTTGTATTCCGTCAAAGAATTGTATGCTAGCTTGGATGCCACTTCAGTGGGGCACTGTGTGAAGCAGGTTAGAGGGTGCTGCATGTGCTGAAGGCACACTCTAACGTCCGGGGCCAGCTCCATACACTGGGGCTGCACTGACAGGACATAGGAGGTGGGGTCACATCCAAGCCACAGTCTGGACACCTGGTAGGGCTGAACTGGGAATGGGACTTGGAAGGCTGCAAATGCAAAACGGTGTGGTGCCTTATCTTCACGAGATTCAACTTGCTCATGATCATAAGATAATAATTTGTTGAGCTTTGCAAGCAGAGCAGGACCATTTGCCATATCTCCTAGACAATCAAAAACGCTTTTCAGCAAATTCTGCGACAGCCGTACAAATTGTGGGGCCTTTACATCAAGGGAAGTACGAGCCAAAGAGCTAGATTCTTCACGAGGAGCAAAACCAAATGAAGATGTATTCCAGGAGTCCTTGTGGACAGCTGTATCCCAGGACTTCAGGCTGATCGAGCTATCAGCGGACTTGATTTTAATCTTATAACCACTCTCTTTCACATGGCACAAATTCACCTCAGCCACACGAGTAGTGCCGCTATTGGGCAGGTTAGGTGGCAGGTAGCAGAGCTTCAGGGCATTGTCTGTAGCTTGTTGAACGTAAGCTTCAACGCACACAGATGACTGTTGACAAGAAATGGCTAATTCAAGATTGCCCATAGCATTCTTGTACTCCGAAGCCTTTGATGCTGCTCTGTTGCACTGATTGGCTATGTACTTGAGCTCTTCTGGAGTCCTCTTCCACTCTGTACCTCTGATTGCTGCCAGTAGACCTTCCTGTACAAATAGATCCCCAATACACTGGAAGGGGGACGTGAAGCTGGTGTAGAGAGGTAAGCGGTGGATATCATGTTGAAGAAATTTCTTGGATTGATCATCAAATTCGCGCATGTTGGCAACACAGAATACTTCTGGAGATAGGTATTCCCTGGAAATGGACTGCAGAACATAATACTGCAGCTTGTATAGGGACTGCTTTAGGCTTACTACATGCAAGTCTGTAAGACCTGCTATGATATCGTGCAGAGTGGATTTCTTCATTAATAAAATTAAATCTTCAGGGAGTGCTTCTTTACAGTCAAAGTCCCGGCTGGAGAATATCAAGGGATAAGAAGGGGCCACTATTGAATTTTGAGCAACTACCTCCAGCTGCTGCGTGTTCATTGCACATAGAGACTGTCTTTTCAATAGCACCATATCGGGGAATGTCCCCTCCAACTTCAAAGCAGCCTGATAATTGGTCTGAATTACGAACTCGTTCAAGATTTTCTGTGCTTCGGGATATTCTGCTGAATCCATTTCAGGGAGATTGTAACCCTCGTGGCCTAGCCTCTCTCGGTGTAGGTGATTAGCCGCAATGTAAAGAATAGTGAGTTCATCAAAGATATCTGGATCCTTGGATACGTGCTTTCTTGAGGCAGGGCCTATGGTAAGAGAGGTGAGATAATCATCCAGGGCTGGCATTTTGAGGACTTCTTCACAGCGAACAGTGGAAGTGGTAAATCCTCTCACTTCCGCTATTATACCAGACTGCTGCTGAAGAAGATTCCTTCGACTCAATTTACTGAAGTCTCCAGAGATTTTGTATTCCAGTGTAATTGCCCTTTGAGCCTTCCCTCTAGAGAAGCTCAAAGAACTGGCAACTTCATCCGGAATTACAGGATAACATTTGCTGGCATAGTGACCTTTTTCTGTGATACTATGCCAAATAGTAATGTTATCGGGGGAGATAGGGGCAGGAAGAGAATCTGCAACATTTACAAAATGTATCTTCAGATTGTAGGAATCATGACCTGCTTCTACTGAAAAAGCACAGGTTGTAGGGACGTCTTTCTTTTCGATAGCTATTGCTTTTGTGTGTTCAACTTTTTCATGCTCCTGTGACATAACGCCATCAATTGAAAGGGGAACCATTTTGTCACTGATGCCATGGCAATCTTGTAGCAGTTCGGTAGCCATTTGTAACGAACTAGCCTTTGGAAAAACAGCCACTGCTGCCCCACATGGATAGCGGTCCTGCACGTGCCAGGACAGAGGTTGAACTACAAATAGAAGATCATTGGCCACATCGAATGGGACGGAATGGGTAATTCTCGGGCTACACTTCAAAGAAGTAGCACTGTAACACAATACGGATTGCATAGGGGAAGAATCTCCAGCAAAGGATCCTTTGACCGGATCAGAAACACCACCTTTATGCACATCTCTTGAAATGGCAAGACTAGTACTCTTAGGTCGACTTTGTTCCACTGGAATGAAGATGGTAGGATCAACAGGGTCTACTGTACAGATTGCAGGGGTCGCATCTCCTTGTTTCACTATAGCAACAACCCTCGGCAAGCCATCACCGTCATTGGCTACATGCACAGTTGCACCATCTAAAGCGACCCTTCGATTGTCGATACCTGAAATAAATATCACAGGTTTGGAGATATCGATTGGTGTAGCTTGGCAGTACTCTGCTGAAATCTCTTTGAGACGATAGCCCTCACCCGAAAGATGTTTGGATACATCTTCAGATGGCCTACAAGGTATGACTTCTGCTTCGTCTGGGCAGTAATACTTCCACCCTTGAAAGAAACGCACATCTTCAATTTTGTGCCCGGGAAGAGTTGTTTCGTAAGAGTGCTCATACCTGTGTAAAATACTATCTTCACGGCTAGCTCTACTCTGAAGTAGGTCAGGTATCATCTTCAAAGTGGATAGCTTTTTGCAGTACATGATGTCTGTAATAGCAATGAGAGCATCAGAAATATCATTGTGTCGGTTTTGATTCAGCTCATTGGAAATAACAAGTGTATCACTCTCCCAACAGCGCTGGAAGTAGGACAGCCAGCAGTGCTTATCTCCCTCTGGCATCTTTTCCTCAATCTTCATCAGACGAAAAGGATTACCGACAGCGATCACCAGAGACTGCGAGCGAGTGATGATGGTGTTGAAGACACGAGGATCACAGAGGCTCTTGACTGGGTCAAAGGGAGTGCAATCCTTGTTCACTGGCTCACTGGTACAGAGGAATACAGCTGTGTACTCGAGACCTATATGCACAAATTGAGACAATAATACTAAAATCAATGTATCCACATAAAATATGAAAGCAAACTTAATTGCAAGGTACCGGCACTAACAAAAGGTCCCTAAAACATGGATGGATCATTTATATAAAACTTAGTGGTTTAAGATGGCAACTATCATTTCATCTCATCCACAATCCAAAATTGATCAAATTACCAGACTACGTAAGTAGGTCTGAATGTGCTCACCTTGAATATCATATGTGACAGCCACAGTGACATCAGAAAGCTTAGTCTTGTTGACTTCTCTCTTCCACAGACGTTCCTGCAATTACCAAGACTGTAAATATTAACAGGTAGTCTTCAAACTGTAAACCTCACAGATCGACTCACTGCAAATCGTGTTGGTACCATCACACAAAGTGAGCTGAGGTCCTTCTCTCCCCAACATTCAGGCCAGTTATCAACACACCTTTGTACCAGAGATTTAACAGTCTTAATCTCCATTGTTGCAGCCTCTCGTAACTCCTTATCAGTTCCCCATTCAGTCTGTCTCTTTAGCGAAGTGAATACAAACTGCAAAGGACACTTCCAAAGTGGATGGGGCAGATCGTCAGCTTTGGACTGTTGACCAAAAGAAGGGAGAAATGAAACAGAACACAAAGGATATACAATAAAATAACAATTGTCTAGTAGTCTTTGATGATAAATGCTGCAAACTAACTTTCACATGACAGTTGTAAAATAAGGTACTTGGTAGACGCAGTATGGCAGAGTGACATCGATAATTCGTCAGTAGCTCTGCTTGAAAAGCTTCTTCACAGTTTCTTTGATACAAATCATGGAGTCGTTCCAACAGAGATACTGCTAGCCCACCCTCCCGAACCTTTTCACCCAAGACACTAGTCTTAGGGCCAACCTTGAAAACGAAATACATTATGCAAATTTAACCAGGTAAGAAGTATAGCTCATCTGATGAAGTGCACAATATATGTAGATGTCAATGTACACCATTGGTTTACTTATTGTAGTAAAGGTTATTATAGCCATGTAATAAATGCTTCCTTATTATTGTTATGTAAACAATAACAGTAAGGTTTCCCCAAGTTTACACAAGGGGTAAAGGTCATCTACAACACATGCAGGAAGCCTGTATGTGTGGATGAAACAGTAGGGCTTCTCCCAGTACAATCTGAGATTGATACCTTGTAGCAAGTGAAGAATAACAATAAATAAAAAATAAGGCACTGTCATGCCAGTGAACACACCTACGTACGTAGTACATGTATGTGTATGAACAAGACACTTGATAAGACACCTTTAAATTGATATTTAATAGATGTTGAACTTTGAGTTGTACACAATTCATTACACGATACAATGTGACATACACACGTATGTAATTTCTATCCTACTCCATCCTTTGAAGTTATGCAATTTACCTGTTGGTGGTCTCCAGCAATGACAACCTTTGTCTGAGGCGAAACATTGTGGAAGGTAGCAACGCACTCTGGTTCACGGGTTTGTGCTCCTTCGTCTATGAAGATGTGGGTGAACTGGCCAGCATCTTTCATTAACATAGATGTGATGAAGGTTGTTATGATCAGTCGACATTGCTGCAGTTCTCCAGGCTTAATCATCCAGAACTTCTTGGCATACACCCCAAGCTTCCTTCCTGCCGATGCACTGTTACTAAGAACTCGCATGGCCCAAACACCTCTCAGGTCACTGTTCAGAATTCCCTCGGAGAAGTACTTGTCAATGTATTCGTCTGCTGTTCTTCTCTGATAGGTAGCAATCAAAATACGGCTTGTCTTTTCTCTCTGCAGTAAATACAGCGCTGATGCAGCAATGACTCGCGTCTTCCCCGTGCCAAATGGACCGGTTAATATAAAAGGTCGTGTTGAAGGACAGCTCAACAGCTTCTTACAGGCAGGTAACTGATATTCATCATCTAAAGCAAATTGCTCAGGAAAATTGAAGGCGTCGACATCCAACTTCTTTGCTGATGAAGCAGATTTCTTCTTCTGGGAGTGTTGGATAACAAGCTTTTCTACTACACAATCAGGTAGCTTGGCAACGGCATTATGCAGATTATTGAAGTAGCTGTGCTTGAGTTCAAACTCTGCAGTCACCTGTAATCTGCCCTTATTCCTTGCAAGCTCTTTGGAGAGCAAATAAGTGAACGAAAAACGTGGAGGGATATTCTCAAGACTTTTGAACCCAATTATTAGGCATGGTTCCCTCTTGTGAGTGAAGCGCTGAGGTGGAAGGATCCCGGCTTTAAAGGTCAAATCCCCATACTTGAGAATGACGTGGGTGGCAGCCTGTCGGACATTATCAGCAATGTACTGCTCCATTATCAGGGCCAGGTACCACTGGTGGTCCGAGCGGATGTCCTTCCATTTGTACCATGTAAGTGGGTACTGATTGTTACACCTGAAATTGCACGTAAATAGTAACTTAAAGGTAAGTGCATGTATTAATTACAATAGGGTATGTATGGACATCTCAGCAAGATGAACAACAATGTAATTTAAGTTTAAAACCTATTGGGATGCCACCCCCACACTCAAATTATTTTGGTATCTCTTTCAGAACTGGTTTAAAAAAAACCTTGTTGAATATAGTACAGCATTATTGCACTTGATTTTAAACCCAATTTTCAATTCTTGTCATTTTGAAATTGGCCATCTTTTTCACGTACTACAAACTGTAACATAAATTCACTGTTGCGGTTACACATATTATACGTACATACGTACACATTTATGCATAACTAGCCAGTTAGCCCACCAAAGGCGCACAGTAGTTGCTATAACAACGGTAAGTTCAAAATATGATCGTTGGACGACAGCCAATCAAATCGCCCGATAACCGGAAGTCACTAGGACGATAATTAAAAATGGCCATCAGCTGCGAAGGAAAAACCGGAAATCAAAGGTTCTCTCCACATGGACAGTTAGACAGTCGATTTTAACCCGTGGAGGACATTTCCCGAACCGTACTTCATAATCCCTTGGAGTTTAGTGGCGCCCTGTGCAGTAGTTTTTGCCCCAATCATGAACAAACAAACAAATGAACTGAATTATATATATAGATAATTATATTGAACAAGCATAGCCTACCGCAAATAGAAATGCAAAACACAGTAATATAGGGGCTGCCACAGACAGCACGTAAAAATGGAAGTACTGTACACGTATGTACATAGGTATGTACAGATATATTATACATACGTACCTTTTAAGCAAGTCTGCATGTACACTCCTTTCGCCTTGAATGAGAGCTATAAACTTCTTTTTGTAATTATTTGTAGACAAATCACGAGTATCATGACTCATGTCGGGGTCATTTTGGACATCCTGCATATATAGACATATTGTGGTTTTATATACGTACATCCAACCAAATTTAGTCATTACAAGTAACAATGTAGCTATAACATTTAACTTGTGGTAACAGCAATGGAAATTTGACAGTGAACAGTTTGGATGGGTACATTGTGTATGAGGTCTACCAACAACATATTTCATAAGAAACACTAAAACATTATACGAATGAGAGTTACCCATTTCATGGGTTCATTCCCACTGTTCTGCTCCCAAAGAGAAATGGGGAAGTATAGAGTCAAAGAATTAATAGGTCAGTTACAGCTGAGAAGACCTTGCATTGATTGAAAGAAGAATTTGGAAGTCCGTTTTCCCAAAGGTACATAGCTTATGGACTACAGTGGAACCTGCCTAATCCGGCACCTCTATAAACCCGCCATTCCCTTAAATTGGCCAAGATTTTGAGCAAAACACATTGCAAAACCCTGGTCTGTTAACAAGTACAAGTTTTAAACAATTGCAAGTGATTATGTGTTCAGAGACATGAAACTGCCTTCTCCAAACACACCTTCACCCCAGAGTCCATTTCAATCTCTGCCTCCACCGAAACTTGTGTACAGCATGACTTCAATTCTTCCAGATATTGGGACAATTCCTTCTACAAAATCAAATGCAAAAATATCATGAACCTGATTGCATATAATAATAGGCCTAATATAGTACCTGGGAAAACCATATCATTACATATTATATGTCCACTTCACCAATGGTACATAATTTAATATAGTATGTACCCCGATGCGTGGGCGTTTTCAATCAACTACAAAAGCGCCGACAGGAGTACATTCGCGATGTACTGGGGTACATTTGTGATGTACCCCGGTTTTTGTAAGTGGCATTATTTAATCTAACAAGCTTCGGTAGTTACTGAACGAACGACGAAACTCGCCGAATCCACGAGCCTCGGAATATTTACCGAGCGAACGAGGAAGCTTGCCGAACCCAAAAGTCTCAGAATATTTTCCGAACGAACCAGGGGAATTTGCCAAACACACGAACCTTAAAATATTTACCGAACGAATGACGAAACTTGCCGGAACCAAGAGCCTTAGAATATCTACAGAACGAACGAACGAACGAAATAGGAAACTTGCCAAAACAACGAGCCTTGGAATATGTACAGAACGAACGAACGAACGAAATAGGAAACTTGCCAAAACAACGAGCCTTGGAATATCTACAGAACGAACGAACGAACGAAGTAGGAAACTTGCCAAAACAACGAGCCTTGGAGTATTAACTTTACAGAACGAAAGAGGAAACTTGCTGAAACGAGTCTGAGGATAAAATTCACCGAACGTATGACGATTGCTGCAGTGTTATTAGGCCTTCTTGCTGCTCTTTGTTGAAAACCTCAATCGATAGGTCTACCATCCCTCGTAAATGAATGTGCCTACGGGGTACATACTAGTTGTACCCCGCTTTCGGTGTGTACTGTGCGGATGCACTAAGTGTTAGGAATAGATTAGCCTCGGGCTGCGCCCTCGGCCAATCTATTCCTAACACTTAGTACATCCGCACAGTACACACCGAAAGCGGGGTATAACTACTACATACGTATAATACATTATCTATACCACTAGTACATACGTACATACAATCCATATCACCAGTACATACTGGCAATGTACACACAGTCTACCACTAGTATGTATAGATAGCAGATTCTAAAATCAAGACTTACTGGAGATATAAGTACTATACTAACATTATATCCAGTCAATAATTGTGTGTGTGTGTCCGTGTGTGCATGTGCATGCGTGTGCACGTGTGTGTGTGTGTGTGTGTGTGTGTGTGTGTGTGTGTGTGTGTGTGTGTGTCCCGAATAAAGACCAACCCCTCCTCAACGTGGCATTCGGGTGAACAGCAGAACTTTGCTGGCTAACGGGGCTATGGCTTCACGCTCACGCTCAAGAAATGTGATGAACTCAGGCACTGGACGTCGACTGATGGCGTCACCTGGATCTTCCCTTGAGCGTCAATCCGCGGAGAACTTGCAGCACTCCCGGAGAAACACGAAGACTGCACAAAGAGCAAGGCGTAAGAGTCGAACATGGTTTTTGGGCTCGTGGAACGTAAGGTCTTTACTGGACTATAAGGGTCCAGTGGAGACAGCACGACAACATCCCAGGACAGGACATTTTGATGACCGCAGGATAGATCAAGTGGTAAGAGAACTGGAGAGGTACAAGATATCTGTGGCTGCTCTGCAAGAAACTAAGTGGTTTAATGATGCAGTGTATAGAGTTGGAGAGAGCATTGTAATAGCAGCAGGTCGACCAATACCACCTGATGGAGAGATTAGACAGAGGGGAGAGGGAGTGGCAATTGTGCTTAGCGGTCCAGCAGTGCAGGCATGGGAAGCAGGTGGAAAGCAATGGAAGGCTTAGAGCTCACGAGTTGTAACAGCTACCCTGCTTACAGGAAAGCGTTCAGCAGACCGCATTCACATTTTATCTTGTTATGCACCAACATTTGCAGCAAATAGAACAGACAAGGAGAAATTCAAGGATGAAGTGCAACAGGCTATGAATGCAATACCACCAATTGAATGCTACGTCATCATGGGAGACTTCAATGCCCGTGTAGGCTCCAGACTCAATGACGATGACCCGTGGACTAGTGTTCGTGGTCCACTCGGTTTTGGGGACATCAATGATTCTGGACGAGAGCTCCTGACTTTCTTAGCCATCAACGAGGCAACCCTGTGTAACACTTGGTTCTGCAAGAAAGACATCTACAAACAGACCTGGAAACACCCCAAGACCAAGAAATGGCACTGTATTGATTTTGCCATCATGCGACAAAGAGATAGAAAGAGGTGCCTGGATGCTTGTGTGAAACGAGGTGCGGAGTGCAATTCCGACCACCAACTCCTTCGGATCAAGATGAAAATGACAGGGAAGAGGAGATACCAGCAACCCAGGAATAAGAAACACAAAAGGTTTAACGTTTCACACCTTACAAGCAGAGCTGAAGCTGATAGGCAACCTTACAGAGAGCTTGTCTGTAGAAAGGTTACAGATGCATGGGTCAAAGAGGGCAATGTGGAAGAAAAATGGTCGGCTATAAAAACAGGTTTAGTGAGGGTGGCAGAAGAGGTTCTAGGCCATGAAGAACGTCGACAACCAGACTGGTTTAGAGACAATGCGGATGTTCTGGAACCACTCTTCCAACAGAGGAACCAACTTTATACCAAATGGCTTGGCAGTGGAAACACAATCGATCGTCAAAAGTTTGTGAAGGCTCGACTGGATGCACGCAAGGCACTGAGAAATACAAAGGATACTTGGTTTCGCAGTAAGGCAGACGCAGCACAACAACGAAGGTTTGGAGGGAAAGAAGCATGGCAATCAATCCGTGACATGCAGCGCGCCTGTAGGGGGCTGATATCTCAGAGAACTGGTACAATTAAAGACGAAGAAGGACATCCTTGCACCTCAGTGGATGCTAATCAACAGCGTTGGAGACGTCATTTCACAAGCATCCTAAATGTCGAGAGTCAATACAATCATGCGGAACTGGACAGGATCAGGCAGCGACCTATGAGACCAAAGTTAACTGAGCTACCATCAATGGAGGAACTAGTGGGGGCTATTGGCAAGCTCAAGAATGGAAAGGCCGGGGGAAGCTCAAAAATCCGGCCTGAAATGGTGAAAGTGGCCTGCCAGGACCCAGGGTTCGCGGATCAACTGCTTGATCTCGTCCACACAGCCTGGAAAGACCAGTCAGTTCCCAAGGACTGGACAGATGCAGTGCTGATTCCTATCCTTAAGAAGGGTGACCTGTCAAAATGTGACAACTGGAGGGGTATCTCCCTGCTTGATGTTGTTGGTAAAGTGATTGCCAGAATCCTACAGGACCGTTTACAGAAACTTGCAGAGGATGAACTGCCTGAGTCCCAGTGTGGTTTCCGCAAAGGCAGAGGGTGCTCAGACATGATATTTGCCATCCGCCAGCTAGTAGAGAAATCATGGGAGCATCGGTCAAAGGCTTTCTTCCTTTTCATCGATCTCAAAAAGGCTTATGACTCAGTTCCATGCGAGGCATTATGGCAGGTTCTCCACAAGCTAGGAATACCTGACCCAACCATCCAGCTGATTAAAGCATTCCATCAAGACATACAAGCTACTATACAATTGGATGGAAAGACCTTAGAACCAATTGATGTTGACAATGGGCTGCAACAGGGGTGTTGCATGGCACCAGTACTTTTCAATCTTTATGCGTGTGTCTTTGTGGAGCACTGGCTAGCAAGAATTGAAAATTTAGATGGAGTGGGTCTGACTCTGAAATACAAACATGACCAGAAGCTGTTTAGAAGGTATACCCGCAATACAGAAGAAACCAGACTCACTGAGCTCCAATTCGCAGATGATGCAGCCCTACTTGCCAAAACCAGAGAAGGTGCTGAGAATGCTATTCGTATGTACATGGAAGTAGCCAATGACTTTGGCTTGTCAGTTAGTATACCAAAGACGAAGCTAATGGTGAGTGGTAGAGAGGCTAGAGCTGAAGACAGCGCTCCCATCCCAACAGGAGACGAACAGGTTGAGAGTGTGACAGAGTTCACATACTTGGGATCAGTGATTTCATCAACGGGAAGAATGCAACCAGACATTGACAAGAGAATAGCTCAAGCCTCAAGAGCCTTTGGAGCACTCCGTCAACCAGTGTTCAACAACAGGGATCTGCGAGTGGAGACCAAACGCGAAGTATACCAAGCCTGTGTCCTGTCCATCCTACTCTATGGGGCTGAATGCTGGACGCCACTTAAAAAGGACCTAAAGAGACTAGACTCCTTCCATCATAGATGCATTCGCAAAACCTTAGGCATCACAAACCAACAACAGTGGGACAAACACATTACATCCCAGAGCATCAGGCGACAATGGGGAGACATGGAAACAATGTCAGAAAAAGTCACTAAACGACATCTAGAATGGCTTGGACACCTTGCTCGGATGCCTGACAATCGTACACCCAAAGTCAGCCTGTTCAGCTGGCTGCCAGAATATCGCCCGCAAGGTGGCCCACCAAAACGCTGGAGAGATGTGATACGATCTGATCTGAAAGACATGCAAATCCCAGAAGATACATGGTATGCAAAGGCAACTACATCAAGGGAAGAGTGGCGGAATACCTACAGAGAGGCTCGCACAGACATCACCCATAGAGAACAACACAGAAGACAAGCTGATAATTGGGTACAATGCCCGGAATGCTCCCGGACCTTTCGCAGAGAAAGTGACATGAAGAGACATAAGTGTTTGGTTGAAAGACACAAACCAGTTCATGAACAACGTGGAGCTGTACAATGCTCAACCTGCAAGAAGTGGTTCAAAAGTCGTGGCGGTTTCACAGTCCATTCTTGCAACCCAGACCAATAGAAGATGTCAACTCTAGCTTTGCTCCCCCATTTTGGGGGTCACGTGACCGAATCGGCAGTGAAATAGAAGAAGAAAGAAGAAGTGTGTGTGTGTGTGTGTGTTTGTATGTGTGGTAGGAAGGGGTTAGTCCTTGATCTAGAATGGCCGTTCTACAGGTCACATGACATTACCAATACTGTACCTCGCTATTATACAACACATTAGTGGGGTCTGCATAGCTATTGACATGCATACAACTACTACATCCCCCATCCAAACTTCCCTTTGAAATTACTATATTTCACTCACATTGACAAGGACACACAATTTGCACAAATAAAATTCGCCAAGTTTATACCACCTTATCAGCTCTTCCACATTCAATTATGCACAATTTTGAGTATTTAAATCAGCCTGAAGTAACCACAACGAATCTTTACTTTGATATACACATAACCCCAACCACAAGGAATTACTTATGTAAACAAAATACAAACTACTTTGAAGACAAACAGAGACATAGCAGCTATAAAAGTACATTTATTATGCTGCACACATAAATAAAATCAGAATTTTAGAGGTGTTTACTAAATAATGGCCATTTTCTCAATGCAATTAGACTATAGAGTTAAACGCAATTCAAGTCTAAAATGATCCTATAAGCATCACTTACATGCCATTTCTCTATACTTGCAGTAGGCACTTTGGTCCTGAGTGGGTTAAAGCACTTTTGTTTCCACGCGTTCCACAGTTGTTCCTCAACTTTGTGGTGGGGGAAATAACAGGCATCTCGGTCGGGAGCGGTACATTGCTCATAGGTGTGTTTGCATTTATACACCTTGCCTTCCATGGAATATACATTGTAGGGAAAATGAATTCTTAAAAGAGCCATTTTCTTGTCATCCTTGTATACAATAACTTGGTAGGCATCTTTGTGCTCCTTCTCTTTAAAACAGCATCTATCCATCAGTTCTGTATTACGAATCCAAATGCAGTCCAAGCACTTTTCAAATTCCGGCGTCAACTTTCCTGCAAAGAAGATTTAGCATTATAGTTGTATATTTACCCAATGAAATATTAAAGTATTGATTCACAAAAATGGAAATCACAATTATAATTATCCAGACACATAAAAGAGAGGATAATGAGAATACACCCTGTCCTCCTCACCATTCCAATAAGTGAGTTCTAATTTTCCATGTGCTTGAGGGCAGTTGGGCCCATTACGGCAATTGGGATAGTACTTACAGAGGGCTGCCCCCGCTTGCGAATAAGAAGAATTTGATACAGGTCTTGAACGTAATTCGATCTTCCTGTCGTGACCACCCCATGTCATCATGACCTTGAAGTAAATACCAATACAAATAATGATATCAATACACTAGTCATATTCAAGCCAGAACTACAATACACTATGTATTATATACAATCACAGTTTAGCAGATTTCCTTAGACTTCAAAAACTATAACATACCAGGAGTCGAAATAAAATTATAATTATATTATTGCAACAATGTCCAATAACACCCCTGAATGTTCGCGAGTAGCACCTCAATAAAAACCCACATGCCTAATAGTGAAAGCAGGCAGCAGCCATTTTGCACACACATGCACACACACACGCAAGCATGCACGCACACACAAACACAGGCACACACACACACACACACACACACACACACACACAGACACACACAGACACACACAGACACACACACACACACACACACACACACACACACACACACACAGACACACACACACACACACACACACACACACAGACACACACACACACACACACACACACACACACACACACACACACACACACACACACACACACACTGTCGTTCATATTGAATTCACACACTGATACTGTAACATACAGTAATAACCTGTCTGTGTTGTTTATTCTTGCATGTTCCTTGCTGGGCAACTAGCTGCGGATTTGACTTTAGGCTGACCCAACAAGGACAGCAAACAATTCCTAGTTGAGATGCATCTAATCCTGCTCCAACATTTCGTGTGGTGACACTAGGGCTGCCTGTTAGGTATAGCAAATTAAAGAACGATGTAAAATACCCCACTCTGACTGTGATACTGCAAGCATACGTTTCCGTGTATGCATAACATGTCAGAACAGTCAACTGTACAAGCCTGCAGGAGGATTCAGAAAAGGGGTCCAATTTGAAAATAAAAATGATGGTATGGTGAAGTATAGTGAAATACAGGGAACCTCCAGGACTGTATTTTCAGTTAACTAGTAGCCTGGAAGTCTTCCATTTCAGACCTACTGTACCATGTGCAATTACACGTAATATTAAGTACTGTACCTTTGTATTGTCTATGTTCTGTCGAAGGTGTTCCTTCATGACTATACTCAACAGTAGGAGTGTCATCTGAGTCAGGTTCATCACCCTCCTCAATATTGGCAGGATACGTGTATTGAGCTACACCACCTAAACGTTCTACATCTACGTCTGGTACAGACTGGTTGGGCAGTTCTGAGTCAGCAGTCTGTTCTTCTTCATTGAAGAATTGGTCATCCTCGGACAAAGGTGGTGGATGAAATTGACTAGTTGTTTGCTCCGTCTGAGCTGCATTATTGCCGAATGTGCCTTGCACGTTGCCTTCTTTATTATCAACTGACATGGGTTGACTTAGCTGTGTCTGGAATAGACGTAGGTAATAGTACTTGTAGGACACAAAGAGGAATTTGTGCAACAACATGAAAATGTTTTAGTCCACACATATTATAACATGAAACAAAGCAAAAGACACCAGAGAACAATGTCATTTAAAAGTGAAAGCATTGAAGGTTAATACTAACAAGGCTGTAATTATCACATCAGACTGAGGTCAATTTCCGGATCAAACCCACTGATATAAGGACCAAATGACTGAGTGAACAATTAATATGGCCAAAAACACAGCATGCAAAAAGACACAACTTACATTAGTCTCTGTCTCTTCCTCAGTTACCAAAAGGCTTGCTAAGACCTTGTGCTTGCAACATGCTACTGAGTCATCATTCTTCAGAACCTCAACAAACCCATCAAACCTTTCCGAGTCGAAATGTCCATACAAATCATCCAAAAGCATCACAGAAGCATTGTAACTGGTGGACAACTTTCCGATACTTTGTTTAAGCTTGAAATCAATAATGTTCTTCGAAAATAGTTTGTCTAAAATGTCACAGACATTTAATTCTCTTGCTAGTGTTTCATAGTGTTCTTGCAGCAGACCTGTACACTTCTCTTTTCGAGCTCGCAGTTGTAACACCTGCTGATCAGCCATACTCCCTGTGGAAAAGTTTATAGGAAATGGAAATATATTATGCAAGACCATAATTATTGTAATCATTAAAACTTTGATTATTTGTTGAGCGTTTCAGTGTTATTTCTGGACAGCATGTTAAACCCTGTATATCATATTTTGGGTTGGACTTCTGTAGCTATTTGCTTTTGATGAAATTAATACACCAATTTGTCTGCATTTTGTCTGAAGAATGTAAAAACACCATTTGATTTTTACTAATAATTATTGACAATGTGTAAATTATTTTCATTTTCACATCTAGTCTAATTCTCCCCGAGCAGGTTGAGTTTCAATGAAATGTCTATAACCATTTTGACCAGAATATTTGGCTTTCCTGTCTTTTACTCGATCTTATAATCCCCTTTGGCTGCTATGAAGTTGTGCATGTGGAAGGTGGAAATGGGTTGTTAAACTCAATACATTTACCTAATTGGCAACAGCACACCTAATGCTTGATCCAAGTGGTGTCTGCATGATAACTACTTCACATGCTGTCCAGAAACTGCCTCCTCATATAGTACACTGGACACATGCCATGATTTGTCATGCAGTGAGAACATTGGTGGTCAAGTATAGTGAAATTCAGGGAGCCTCCGGACTGAATTTTCAGTTAACTAGTAGTCTGGAAGTCTTCCATTTCAGACCTACTGTACCATGTGCAATTACACGTAATATTAAGTACTGTACCTTTGTATTGTCTATGTTCTGTCGAAGGTGTTCCTTCATGACTATACTCAACTGTAGGAGTGTCATCTGAGTCAGGTTCATCACCCTCCTCAATATTGGCAGGATACGAGTATTGAGCTACACCACCTAAACGTTCTACATCTACGTCTGGTACAGACTGGTTGGGCAGTTCTGAGTCAGCAGTCTGTTCTTCTTCATTGAAGAATTGGTCATCCTCGGACAAAGGTGGTGGATGAAATTGACTAGTTGTTTGCTCCGTCTGAGCTGCATTATTGCCGAATGTGCCTTGCACGTTGCCTTCTTTATTATCAACTGACATGGGCTGACTTAGCTGTGTCTAGAATGGACGTAGGTAATAGTACTTGTAGCACACTAAGAGGACTCTGTGTAATAACATGAAAATGTTTTAGTCCACACGTACTATATATAACACGAAACAAAGCAAAAGACACCAGAGAACAATGTCATTTAAAAATGAAAGTATTGAATGTTATCATTAACAAGGCTGTAATTATCACATCAGACTGAGGTCAATTTCCGGATCAAACCCACTGATATAAGGACCAAATGACTGAGTGAACAATTAATACGGCCAAAAACACAGCATGCAAAAAGACACAACTTACATTAGTCTCTGTCTCTTCCTCAGTTACCAAAAGGCTTGCTAAGACCTTGTGTTTGCGACATGCTACTGAGTCATCGTTCTTCAGAACCTCAACAAACCCATCAAACCTTTCCGAGTCGAAACGTCCATACAAATCGTCCAAAAGCATCACAGAAGCATCGTGACTATTGGACAGCTTTCCAATACTTTGTTTAAGTTTGAAATCAATGATCTTCTTTGAAAACAGTTTGTCTAAAATGTCACGGACATTTAATTCTCTTGCTAGCGTTTCATAGTGTTCTTGCAGCAGACCAGTACACTTCTCTTCTTGAGCTCGCAGTCGTAACATCTGCTGATAAGCCATACTCCCTGTGAATAAGTATATAAGGAATGGAAATAATATTATATTATGCAAGACCATAATTAGAATAAGCATTAAAACTTTGATTACTTGTTAAGCATTTTAGTGTTATTTCTGGACAGCATGTTACACTGTGTATATTATTATAGCATGTGTTGAACTTTTGTAGCTATTTGCTTTTGATGAAGTACATACACCAATTTGTCTGCATTTTGTCTGAAGAATTTAAAAACACCATTTTGATTATAATATTGGCTTTCCTGTCTTTTACTAGATCTTATAATCCCCTTTGGCTGCTATGAAGTTGTGCATGTGGAAGGTGGAAATGGGTTGTTAAACTCAATACATTCACCTGATTGGTAACAGCACACCTAATGCTTGATCCAAGTAGTAGCTGATAACTATATCACACCCTGTCCAGAGACCTCCTCATATCATAGTACATTGGAAACATGCCATGATTTGTCATGCACGTAAGAACATTGGTGGACAGTTACGTGTCCACCATATAGCTTACATATATGCTAAGCTTCGAAATGATATGCATTTAATGCTTGTTTCAAAGGAATTACACCATGAGTGGATCATGCAGGCCGGGTATTCCTCAGCACTGATACCATAAAAATGGCGGCAAATCGTCAGCCGTTGAAAGTAGGTCCAGGAGAGCTGTTACTTCTAGCTGGAACCCACACATTTTGTAGACAATATCCACATCAGTTTATGATGGAAATTACAAAGATCATACTCCATAACTGTGCTAGCCCTAGAAATTTTCGTTCTCCACATGTCACCTCGAGCTCCGTCCAGAAATACCCGCCGGACACTACTCCAGGAGGCAGCCGATATGTTTGAGACATTGATCAACATTTAATAACCTTTTAAGTATCATAATGTAATATAGCTCACCTAATAAATAATGATTAGCATCAAATATAGCTTGAAAAATACATTAGAATGGCTATAAGAAATTGACCGCCACACCCAAGCAGAACTGAAACGCACGCAAATTTAGTCTAGCTAGCTAGCCCGTCTCCGCACACGCCCCATGGGCGGAAAGTGCGGAAGACTCCCGCTCTTAGCGCCCGTGGGGCGCGTGTGCGGGGACGGGCTAGCTAGCTAGACTAACGCAAATTAAACGTTAACATAGTAAACGTGTGCGCCTACGCGCACGCGTGTAGTAATAATAATAGTTCATAGCTATAATAATATATAATACTACACAATAAAACATGTAAAAACTTACTACTGTAATACATACCACCAGTAATAGCAGCCTAGCCTAACTGAAGGTTAATTTTGTCAATATTAAGACATGTACAAAACCTCAATATTGAGAACATACAAACAGACAGTGTTGCCATTAATAACATACACTACATACTACAAATAGTTTTTCATTAGAGCACTTGATACAGCACACTATAGCTAGCCACATAGCTGGTTTCTAGAGCTGTACAAGTGGAGAAACAAAGGACATGTTACATGATATAAGTGTTGTGGTAGATAACAAAGAGAGACACACATGCACGCACACACGCACACATGCACGCAAACTTACACACACACACACACACACACACACACACCCACACACACACACACACACACACACACACACACACCATAATCTCCTGTTCCTTCAGACGTACAAACAGTGGACACTTTTCCACATCTCCAGAATACTCCCTCTCAATCAACCTGTACATCCTCTCGAAGAGAGACACGTTCATGCCATTCTGTAGGGATACATCACTGCTGAGTAGAGGACGATGCTGTTGATGGTCTCCAACCAGAACAACATGGAGAGCTTGGTGGATGGCAGAGAAGGTCTCCGGTTCTGTGATCATCGAAGCATTGTAGACAACAACCTGCACAGGTTGGAAGTATCGACGTATCCTCTCACTTGAGGCCTCACTACAGGTGCAAATGATGACATCAAAGCTTTTTGACAGTATTTCTTCTTCTGCCTTTGATGTGAGCTGATCATATTTCGCAATGTCTGATAACTGAGGAAGATTCTTACCACGACAGCATTTGTTGAAATTGTCTTCCCATCTTTTCAGCTGATCAGAATACGATGATGTAGCATGGATGTGATGATGGAGACTAAACTCGCTACAATCATCACTTTGTACAGGTCTCACAGGTACTTCTCCATCAAAGATCCCGCAGTCATCGTAATAAGGGACACTGTAGTGCTGACGTTCCAGCTTTCTGTCACTGATTCGTAGTACCCTGACACCATAGTCACCAGAGTTACACACTCCACGAAGTTTGCAGAACAATGCTACATACGACAACGTAGACAATGTACACAACAATAGGAGAGTGTATGAACACAAATATTTCATGCAAAACTCACACTCCAACACACTAAGTATCAGTGTCAGTGGAACATCGTAATAATTATATTCTAGGGAGTGTTTTTGCATATTAAGTGGCTATTTCCATCATTATCATCATTTGGAATGTCCTCCACAGAATATGCCACCAACATACTGAGGGGGTAGTTCCCAAACATGTCCTTAATAATTCCCCAATAATTGTGCCCCACCCCCACCCCCACCCTGCATGAGTGGTACAGTATATAGCCAAGTGTGCAGTCACACTTACCAGCAGCTTCACTGGCCATTTCCTCATTGGGAAAACAGTACAGAACACATTTCTGTGGTCCTCCAGAACGTCCTTTCTTCCATTCCTCTTTGTTCCTCAGAGCAAAACCAAATACCAAAGTGTTTGCAAACCTCACTCCTCCCGTACCTGAAGTATGTACAGTAGTGTACAATTATTGCCATCTAAGCATTATATGTAGTTGTGTGAATGTCACAAGGATGCAAACATTATATCAGCATAAAATCTGATGTTCTTAAGTATAATGTAGTAAATAAAATTAACGATAGTTACTGTGTGATTTTCATCAATTGCACCTAACTTATCTACATCTATGCAATCGCGTGTGAAAATGTAGGAATAGGCCAACACAAACTCACCAGGACATGTTTGAATCAACTGAAATCCATTGTTCATTGCTGCATTTATGGCTCTCTGGTTTGCTGGTGACAAACCTCTCAGCATAGTCCCATAACTGCCATATTTTTTAGCCAAATTTTCACTGTACGGCAAATACATTGCTGCATTGGGACAAGTACGTGATACTGTACAATATAAACCTTCCAATGTAAAATGGGACGGCAACCAACTGTTTGACATGTGGCAATCAATATCCATCTCATGTTAGGTGAAGTAGTGGTCATTATGTGTAAAGGTGCAGTAGGAAGCCATTTAAAGTAGAAATTGTGTATATACATAATTGATATCATACACACGTACATGGATGTGTGAGATGGCTTCCAACAACCTCAGTATAGCACACAGTGTAAGTAGGACTCCAGCTTACATTTCTTTGTAGAAAGGTACTGTAGCTGATTCAGGTTTCCAGTAGCAATCGGCACAGCATACATACTTCCCTTAGTAGTGATCTCATTCAAGGTTGATAAGAGCTGGTAAGAATTCCTGTATTGATGGAAATAATGTATAAAACCCTAATATGTCCATATCATTCAGCAAGTGCGTAACTTTATCCAATATCAATCGCTAAAGTAGTACAGCACACACCTTAGTGAGTCAGGCATAGCTACCACCTCCAGCTCACAGGTGAACTTGTTTTTCTCAAAAATCTCCTTCATCAGTGGAGACACTGAGGGGTGTGAACCAGTCACTTCAAAGCTCACCTGAAGGGAGAAATAGCACGAGATCAACACATTAAAAACTAACAGAATGTGTATCCATACACTAACATAGTATTGGGTGTCTACCTGTGTATGGCTTCATTGGTAGGTGAGAGGGGAATCCCCTCTTGATACCATTTTAGTCAACATCTATTTGAAATCATACTGCTGCAATACACCCCTCATTTTGAATCCCCATGGGACTATTTCTCGAACTGAAGCACCCCGTACACACATAATGCTATATATGTACTTATGTACATTGTGTTAGTAACATAAAATGTGTATATATATGCATGCACACACTACAAACAGAATAAGAATTGCATTATCCTCAAATTGGAAATTACAATGCGTGTAATAGTAGGTCCAAATTGCTTCCCCTAAACCTCAATACGTCAATGAATATCATTACTGAGGATGACGCAATGCATCACCAGCATACACAACATACTAATACACACACATGGATATCCATGTATATATGTTAACACATACAGTACTGTGAGTCTTGTACTACATATATACATGTAAAACAATGTAATTATATAATGCAGATGTAATTGTATAGGACTCAATGTACATGGTGGACCATGTATATACAGTGTCTGATGCTTTACGCACCTCATTAACTTTATTACGATGGACCACATTCTTGACAAGCATGTGGAGAACAGCTCTTGCGACAGTGCCATTGGTGGGGCAAATGTAATCCTGGTACTTCTTCAGAGTGTGACTCAGTTGTGATGCATGTAAGTCCACCTCGTATCGAGCACACACCAGGTCACCTTCTCCAATGGTGAAGAGATCTGAAGTGGACGTCATACTCTCAACCTCAAAAGATGCTGTAATTTCGCCAACAGGTGTGTACATCTCTTGGGTCAGGATATGTGGAGGGATGACGAACTTGGGGAACTTCAGCAGAACATTCTTGTACACCAGAGAGCTGGTGGTACTGCTCACACCTAACATGGCGGATGCACCCAACATAGCATCCTTCCACAGCTTGACATACTGAGATACTGAGCTGTAAGTCAGCTTGGATGCCACTTCAGTGGGGCACTGTGTGAAGCAGGTTAGAGGGTGCTGCATGTGCTGAAGGCACACTCTAACGTCCGGAGCCAGCTCCATACACTGGGGCTGCACTGACAGGACATAGGAGGTGGGGTCACATCCAAGCCACAGTCTGGAAACCTGGTAGGGCTGAACTGGGAATGGGACCCGAAAGGAAGCAAATCTATGGTCCAGCTCATCTATATGGGAGTTGTTTTTCTTGGCTGGGATCAATTTTTCCAACTCTTTTGCCAGGTCTGGTCCTTGTACGATGTTGTCCAGACACTGTTTGATGTCTGCTAGTATCTTCTGCGACAACCTAACAACAAGTGGTGTGGCATTTTCCTGTAACCCTACCCGTAGCAACATGCCACCTTTTGAAATGAATCCATACATGGATCCTCTAGCTTCAGATTTGGTCCAGGAATGCAGACGAAGCAATCCATCAGCAGCTACAATTTTCACCATATACGCTTTACCCATTGATTTGGACAGACTCACTTCAGCCACACGAGTAGTGCCGCTATTGGGCAGGTTAGGTGGCAGGTAGCAGAGCTTCAGGGCATTGTGTGTAGCTTGTTGAACATAAGCTTCAACGCACACAGACGACTGTTGACAAGAAATGGCTAATTCAAGATTCCCCATAGCATTCTTGTACTCCAAAACCTTTGATGCTGCTCTGTTGCACTGATTGGCTATGTACTTGAGTTCTTCTGGAGTCCTCTTCCACTCTGTACCTCTGATTGCTGCCAGTAGGCCTTCCTGGACAAATAGATCCCCAATACAATGGAAGGGGGACGTGAAGCTGGTGTAGAGAGGAGAGTGGTGGATGAAATGGGACTGCAAATCAGCATTGCTCTTGTCAAAAACATAAAATTCTTCTTCTGATAATAGCTCCATTGCAGCAGACAACTTAACAGCAAATTGAGGATGATGATGCAACTGCCATAGACACTGCTTTAATTCCATTGGTTGACACTCCCTGAGAGCTATTATCACATCTTTGAGAACAGAAGCGAGAAGGCCCCATGACTGACCTGGTGGGTCTGGCTTCTGGGTGGGGCCGGCAGTAAGCCTATGGAAGGGCATGCTGCTCATGTGGTCCAGTAGGGCTAACTCCTCCTTTTTGCCCCCTGGATGAGGGTATTGTCTCTTTAGCAGCGCATTCTTAGATAACTTCCAAGCAGCACTTAAATTGGCAAGAATGAGAAACTCATTCACAAGCTTCTCTGCTTCAGGATACCCAGATGGTCCAATTTCAAAAGGACTGTACCCATCATGGCCCAGTCTCATTCGATGGAGCTTTTTGGCTGTGATGTGGAGAAGTGTGACTTTATCAAAAAGACTCAGATTCCTTGAAATGTCTCTCCTTGGAACTGGACCACAACTAAGGGATGTAATTATATCCTGAAGATCTGCTAGTGGAAGCAATTCACAGGTTATAGCAGAAGTAGTGAGGTTTCCCGTGTCAATGTTCAACTCTGTGTTCTTCAGGATTCTTTCTCGGCTGTGATCAAGGAGGACATCTCCAGAAACCTTCATTTTCAGAGTGATCGCATTGTGAGCCTTTTTCTCAGTGAAGCTCAACGATCTGACCACTTCATCTGGGATGATACTGCTTTGCACTGTGGTCTTGTGGCACTGTCCACTGACCGAGTGCCAAGCTGTAATGCTACTAGGAGTGGGGAGAGAGAGGGAATCCACCGTATTGACCACATGAACTCTGACATAAAAGTAACCATCCCCGACATCTACCGAGAATGCACAGGATGAGATACCATCAGGCTGCACAAGTGCCAGAGCATTGTGCCAGTTTACTTCATTTGGCTGTGTGGGCGTATCCTTCATTGAAAGAGGATGAGCTTTAAGGTTTATGCCGTGAGAGCTTTGTAGAAGATACTCGGCCAGGGGAAGTGTAGTGCCTCTCGGAATCACTGCAATGGCAGCACCACGAGGATACCGTTCTCTTGCGCTCCAGGAGAGTGGTTGGACAACAAACAGTACTTTCCCTACAACAGCCAAGGGAATCGAGTCAGTCACTTTGAAAGTACGTGCACCCTTGAGAGATTGAGAATCAAAACAGGTTATCGATCCTGCAGTTGTCGAAGTGTTCACTATCTTTGGACTACTCCGTTTGACAGGAATGAAATAGCATGGAACCTTTGGATCTACTGCGCAGACAACGGGCCTGGTATCACCTTGTTTTACCACTGCAAACACAACACCATGTGTGTGCTGCTCATCCCTAATAGCTACCTGTATTGTAGCCTTATCGAATGCACATCTTCTATCGTCCACACCAGAAATCACAAGTGTGGGTTTAGAACTCCCTAGTGAAGTTGCTAAGCAACAGTCAGGTGATATTTCCTTCAGACGGAAAACCCCTCCCCCCCACTGTTTTGGAATGGCTTTAGGGGCCTTACAAAAGAACCGTTTGTTATCTGGGGAGCTGTTGTCCCAACCACTGTTATCAGATAGGTCATCGTCGGTATGCCCGGCCATCATAGTCTCAAAGGAATCTTCGTACGAGCTCAAAATGGTACTTTCATTATCAGGATTCTGTAGAAAAGTAGATGATTTTTGCAAAGATGACACCTTTTTGTCGAAAATCAATTTTTCAAATTTCACAATGGCATTAGAATGGACTGCGCGATCCTGATTCATTTGATTGGAGAGAACAAGTGTGCCACTCTCCCAACAGCGTTGGAAGTAGGACAGCCAGCAGTGCTTATCTCCCTCTGGCATCTGTTGCTCGATCTTCATCAGACGAAAAGGATTGCCTACAGCGATTACCAGAGACTGCGAGCGAGTGACGATGGTGTTGAAGACACGAGGATCACAGAGGCTCTTGACTGGGTCAAAGGGAGTGCAATCCTTGTTCACTGGCTCACTGGTGCATAGAAATACAGCTCTGTACTCGAGACCTAGGTATGGAAGAACATAAAGTTAATGCAACAATACCTACTCCCAAGCAAAGACAGAATCAGTTCACATGGAATTCCTTGCTACACATCTACTATATAGTGCAATAGTGGACTTGGAATTAACAGCAATACAATACTAGTTCATACATTACCTTTACATTTATTTTACATTAGTACTAGTTCAGTCATACCACTGATGAAGGTAGCAGCCAGCTGCCAAAATGTTTGGTGAAATAAATTTTCTATGGCTAGTGAATTTCGATATCCCAACGAACTTATCCATACAATGTCGTGTGCATTTGATTTGTTTATGGCACACATGTTAGCTGCTATACAACACGTATGGCTCATTATTACTGGTAAGGCCATACCATTGGTCCATTTATAGGGGAATATTGTTGGTACCCAAACACATTATGTATTCAATCATTACATACATGCATACATGTTACAACTTGCACCACTACAATAATGGATATATGTACCTTGAATGTCAAATGTAACAGCTATTGTCACATTTTGTAGATTTGTACGAGTAACCTCCCTCTTCCACAAATGCTCCTAGTGTTATGAAAAAAAAACAATTTTTTTCTCAATAATAATATAATATAATAATAATATCATCATTGCAATAGAATAATAATTCAGCTAACTATATTAATGTAACATATACATCAAAGTAAATATAAGGTTATGAATGTAATAATCTGATTCCAATCGTTTCAAGAAATCTACATTTACATTTATACCATCTAGAATAAACATTACAAATATGATTTGAGAGTCTTGGGTGTTTTAAATGTTTCTAGCGTACAAATTCACACCTCCTAACATGAAAGCACATGTTTACCAATTGAAAACAACTACAAATGTGTCAAAGTTTGTCATTATTAACAGCTAAAATCATATATTATCTAAGAGTTACGGTATATCTTGTTGAATACACTGTTCTTAAAAGCTACAAAACCAGTTAAAAGCAAACAAAATCGCATTCACGCAACAGCAACCATCAAGCCTAAACATGGGATGGTGACCTAACTTTCCAAGGAGAACACTGAATGTATTTGTACAATGATTAATGCATGCTCTGTAGCTGACTCACTGCAAATCGTGTCGGTACCATCACACAGAGTGAGCTGAGTTTCTTTTCACCCCAACATTCAGGCCAGTTATCGGCACACTTTTGTACCAGAGATTTGACAGCCCTAATCTCGTTGGTAGCAGCTGCTTGAAGCTCCTTATCAGACGCCCATGTACACTGTGGAAACTCTTGCAGAGAAGTACACACAAACTGCAGTGGAAACTCCCAGTCAGGATGAGGGTGGTCCTGAGCATTGGCCTGTAGGCGAAACACACAAAAAGCCGCTGAATTGGTACATTTCATACAAAAAAGTTTGTACACTTTTACACATCAGCTTTGAGAATGGAAACAGAGGTTAGCATTCATACTCAGACAGCATGCAACATGTGACATCTAATATCATCCGTGTGTCAATTGTTCTTTCCCAGTTTGTTGGGAAGAGAAATTGCATTCAATATACCAAGTGAGGTAATACAGTGGTAATACATTGGTGTCAATTTCCAAGATTATTTACAGATGTTCAATGCAACAAATGTAACGTATTTTTGTACAATACACGGCTGACATTCAATTCCATTCTCAAAAACTGTCAAAGAATCAAGAAAAACTACACCCCATGTACAAATATGGATGGTACGTATCAAGCAGGAACATTATGATGACAGTAATTATGTAAAAATGTAATAACTAATCATGGGATTCAGTCGGCTGCATGGTATTGCCTCTTCGTGGTGTCTGATCATGCAAATTTGCACTACTGAGAACAACTCAGGCGTAATGTGCCTACATCAAAACATCTGTCACAATACGTACACGAGTACAAATTGTGTCTCTATTGCTATAATAACAACCTACAGGCAGCCAGGTACACTAAAATATAGGAATAGAAGAAAATATTCTACAGCACCTCTTCCTCCAATATCACTTGGTTGCTACAACTAAGTATCCATAAAAACTATGATTACACACAGCATAAATTACGTGAATGTCCACAAAGGTTAACCAAAAGTCAACCTAACCTTTATGCTTGACAGGTAAAACAATGTGCTCGGGAAGGACAAGATAGCAGAGTGGCACCGGTAGTTGGTCAGCAACACAGCCTGAAAGGATTTTGACATCTCCTTCATATCTCCCCGGTTGTAGAGAGCATGCAGTCGTTCCAGTAGAGATACCGAGAGACCGTACTCACGAGCCATTTTGCCAAGTACACTTGTCCGAGGACCAACCTTTAGAAAGTAAAAACAGTCTGATGAATATCACAAAAAAGTGAAACTTATAAGGAATAGACAAAACAACAGACGCATTTCACTATATTATGCTACAGATGGTTTAGAGGATATATACATACTTCATACACTGGGTATAAAGTGTGAGCTGTATGTATATATATATGGCAGTATAACAATACAAAAGCTTTTTTTCTGTACCCAGATCAACCAATTGGACCAAAGAGAAACGTCCGCATACTAATAATGGGGAACTATCTAAACTGTGTGTGATTGTTAGGTGTAGTAGTTTAATTTCTTGTGATATGTGAAGTGGGATTGGGAGAAGTATACAGGAATGCTATCCAGTGACTGGCATGTACCTGCTGATGGTCCCCAGCAATGATGATCTTTGTCCGAGGTGTAGCAAAGCGGAAGGCGGCCACACACTCTGGTTCACGGGCTTGTGCTCCTTCGTCTATGAAGATGTGAGTGAACTGGCCAGGGTTGTTCATGTGCATGGATGTGATGAAGGTGGTTATGATCAAACGGTAGGTATCAAGTCCACTTTGAGCTGTCCACGTCTTCTTCACCAGATTTGAACGGATATCCTTCACTGGTGCCTTACTACCTAACAGACGAATAGCACGAACTCTGCCCAAAGTGTTGTTCAGGAGATCTTCAGTAAAGTACTTTTCAATGTATTCATCTGCCGTTCGTCTGTGATGCGCTGCAATGAGGATTCGGCTCTTTCTATCTCTTAGTAGCAGCCAAAATGCTGATGCAGCAATCACTCTTGTTTTCCCAGTGCCAAAGGGTCCTACAATGATGAAGGGCAGAGCTGGAGAGCATTTTAGTAGCTTTTGGCAACTAGACAACTGGCCATCATCCAATTGGAATTGCTGTGGAAAGCAAAAATCTTTGGAAGGCACCTCCACAGTCATGTGAATGTCGCTGCCAGTTTCTTCAGCTGTTAGCTTCCTTGCTATTTCATTGGGAAGATTATCAGTCGCCTTGTGCAGATTATTGAAGTAGCTGTACTTGAGCTGAAACTCTGCAACTATCGACAATCTCTCCTTGCATTTCAGTTCTGCATTGAGCAGACGAAGCGATGAAAATGGTGGCACATTCTCATAATTATAGAATCCGATCATGAGGCATGGTTCCCCCTTCTTGGTGAAGCGCTGAGGTGGAAGGATCCCGGCTTTGAAGGACAGTTTCCCATACTTGAGAATGACGTGGGTGGCAGCCTGTCGGACATTATCAGCAATGTACTGCTCCATTATCAGGGCCAGGTGCCACTGGTGGTCTGAGCGAATATCATCCTTTCCATACCAGGTGAGGATGTATTTACCATCACACCTACAGTAAATTAAAATTATGAAAATAACAATAATTTATATCCAGTTACATATGAATGTGCAATGGTTTAACATGAACCTGACAATGTGTTCCCATTTATTTTTGAATTTGAAAAATTTCATAAGCAATGTCACATAGGTATAAAATGATATGGCCCTTCTACACTGCATTGTACGTGCATATATGCTAAGTGTCAAATGTATAACATATACCTAAGCCATGGTGAAGTTTAGCTGCACATGCAAGTACATCACTTAGCCAACTTTGCAATATTCAATTAATGTGCACCTTTTCAAAAATTCCTCGTGTGTAGCCATTTCACACTGGATGAGAGTGTGGAACCTCTGCTTATAATTGGAAGTTGACAAAGTACACTCAAGAACACCACCGGCATTCTCACTGGCCACTGTTGGCAAAGTCTTTTTCTCATCCTGAACATCCTTAACAGTACTCTGTGGTGGTTGGAGGTGAGAATCCATAATAACAAAGTGACACACACACATATACAAACACACAAACATACACACACACATCTTTAAACACACACACACACACACACACACACACACACACACACACACACACACACACACACACACACATACACACACACACACACACACACACACACACACACACACACACACACACACACACACACACGCATGCATGCACACACACATACATATATATACCCACACCCTCATCCACACACACACGCACACACACACACACACACACACACACACACACATACATGAACACACACACACACACACACACACATACACACACACACACACACACACACACACACACACACACACACACACACACACACACACACAAACACACGCAAATAGAGACAAAGCCACCCCCTCTACTGAAAGGTTGAGGTGAAGCAAAACAAACATCTTACAATCAAATAGTACATGCTATCAGAAACTGATATCTCATATAAAAACAATAATATCTTATCCACTGTATGTACAACAACACAGCACGTACTGTATGTGCCTGATTTTCCGCTGGAACAGGTGTTTCCTCGGACAAGTGAGCTGTACAGCAATCTTTCAGTTCATTGAGGAATTGCTTCAGGAGTTTCTGTGTATAAGTTCATGTATTATTATAATACATTATGCACTGTATGTAGTCAGCACGTGAGTGGGACTCGCACTTACGTACATATAAATATGTATGTACTACTACTACTGATAATAATATTATAATATTATAGTTGTAAAATCTAGAGCCTTAGCCAAATAAAGGTGATGACATTCAAATTATCAAACTATTTTGAGTTACAATCTTGTAAACTATAGCTTAAAGATAATGTAAGCTTACTGGAGATCTCTCAATGGCGTTAGGATCCAACAAAGAACCATGAGCCTTTGCATAATACTTGTCCTTCCACCTATTCCACAGTATCTCTTCAAACTGACTGTGTGGAAACTGACAGCTGCGAGGGTCGGAAAATCCACAGTTTTCCAGACTGTGGTTGGACTTTCTCCCCTTAGTGACTTGTGCCTGGTCGGGATATCTTATATGGTGTAAATGTTTTCTCTGTTCATCTTTGTATACAATAATCGTCAAAGTGGCAGCGTGCTTTGGACTCAGGCAAGTTTTGTGTACAAGGTCTACACATGTGGTCCAAGCGTCACTGAGGCACACTTGGCATCCCATGGCCAGCTTAGAGGCTACAGGGAAAATGCAGAAGTTCAGACGTGCAGTTAAACATATTAATAAGGGACATAAGAAAATCATTTAATCCTATATTTTTCATTTTTACTTCCAGTATGTTGAAGCAGTGAACATAAGACATAATCTATATTGCAATTGCATAAAAAATGGCCAATTTCGAAGTACCGAGAATCAGAAATTTGGCTAGTAGTCTATCACAAAGGCTATGCTGAAAGTATTATCTTCAGGGAAGGGTCTTTAATCCGGAAAGAGATGCTCTAGTAATTCGAGTGTGGGGCCAGAAGCCCACAGATTTTTAAATCATATTAGTTAATAATATAAGTATAATATAATATAATATAAGTTTTCTTATAATATAATATAATATAAGTTTTCTATTCAATTCAACAGTATTATACTACATGAGATTTTTACTGTTATAGATGCTGTGAAGAACTTAAACGTACATAATGCCAAGAATTGATGCACACTACATTCTTTGGACCATACTTGAATCACACACCAAAGTATTCATCTCACTATTAATAACTGTTATGTTATCAATCATTACAAAACATAATACTGTAATAATATTATGAAGTTCAGTGTACATAGGCATACATGCCACACAAATTTACAATGTGCTGGTTTACATAACAATGACAACACTGGGCATATCAACATACCACACTGCTAAAGGTTTTACCAATACACACCTTTCCAATGATCCAACTCCTTTTTTCCATGAGCAAAATGGCATTTTTGTCCCCTAAAACAAGGGACGGGGTTCTTACAGAATTCCAGTTTACTGGCTGCTGTTCTCGGACGGCAACCCTCCTTTTTCTCAGGGCTTGAACTCACACTGACAGGCCTACCCTACATTTATATTGTCAAATGAACAGTTTGAAACAAGTCACACGAGTATCACAACCGCCAAATCACATGCTACCTATCTGTGTGTATAGATCTGAGCGTACAGCATAGATAAACCAAATAGCATTTGTGGTCAAAAGAGTAAACGCCAATTTTAAATAACTTGAAAGGTCGTCAGATATAATATGTAACATTGTAACAGTTGCTTGATATATATACTTAGTTGTGTATTCTGCATTAATTATACACTCCGGCCACTGACAACACAGTAAGTATATTATTGATGATCATCTCTCCAAGCCTGTATGTGTATTGTTATGCAATTACTGTGTAAAATTTGCTTTACTTGTACATGCATACCTTTAGATGCTTGCAACGTCCTCGCCGTGCATCAGAAAGACGGACTGCCACATCATCCCAACAGTCACAGCAAACAGTGGCTAGTTGGGATGGATCTGGGAGGTTGCCATCCTTACAAGCTGGCTTGGTTGCATCTACGAAATGAATACACACTCCAGTGTTGGCAATGCACCATTCAGTCTAATGCACCCACCAGTGCATGTATAAGACATGTATAATATTATTTTGGATAGATGCAGGGAAGGGTACACTTGAATTGACCGTGGCCAGGTACTGAATCGAATCCAAATATCAGCAAAAAGTACCTTCCACTACTGCGCACGTGTATACTGTATTTTATCGTTACAGTGCAACTTGCTTAGTAAGTACAGTATAACAATTATACAAACAAAAATGATTAGTACATATTATATAGTAACTGTATTATTACAGTGTACTGTATTATTACAATTATAACGATTTCTTACTACTGATCTTCCGTTGTGGTTGTTCCTGCCCAGCAGTGAGGGTATCCTGTCCATCCCTTGGTTTGATGGATGGTCTGTGATGAATATACCTTGCAGCATTCCTAGACTGTGGAGACCGAGATCCTTGTGCTGCTTCCGTTTCAGACTCATCACTTGTATCCGAGTTCTCCTCCTCTCCTATGTTAGCGGGATGCTTGTACGTGGCCATTTCAAATGTTGTAACGGAATCAGGCATGACAGTGGAAGGGTTGGGTTTTTCCCTGGTACTTTCCGGAACATTTTCAAAAGCATCGTAGTATTCTTGTGCAGCATCGGCTTGTGGAATTTCAAAATCCGGTACTTGCAGACTATAATCTTCAGAGCAAGACAGAGTAGACCCAGGTTCCTGACACACGTCCAGGTCCTTCCTAGTCACTTCAGTGATCCCTCCTTCAGTTGGAACCTGACTTACTTGGCTGGGAAGCACATTTGACTCTAAAGCAGAGATTTGACCTGTCGCTATTGTTTGAGGAACCTGTGTACGTATACCGCATACAAACGTGATTATTGACAGTCAATAACTACAATTGTATGTAATAATAATGTATATGCATAACAGAAGATTCCACAAAATTGTACACACAGTACTATAATAAGCTGGATGTTGATGACATATTACATAAACATCGAACCAATTGAATGTAATTCGCTAGCAATATAATTATTTTCGTTGTCAGTGGTAATACGTGTGGAGATAAATTACCTGGCTAGTGAGTTACATTCAATTTTTCGTATGATGATATCTAGCTGGTCAACCATTTTTGCATACGCGAATATTGTCAACAATATAGAATAGACAGGTAATTTAAAGAATAAAATTGAAACAAATAAAACTCACTCTTTCAAAAGTTTCCAATTGTGTCACAAGTTGATTCTCGGTCACTTGGCTCTCGCGGGGAGGTAGTCTAGCTCGAGGGTCCAAGAGATCGGCAAGATCAACGTGGTCCGGACACTCGGACTTACTCTCTCTCAAAACCTGGGCCAACAGGTACAGTTTACGATCATCACAGTGGTCGAAGAAGTAATTGAGGAACAGTCGAGCTGCAACAACGCCAGTCTTCTCTTGTAACTCGACCACGAGCGAGTGGTCATCAATCACGCCCTTGCTGAACAATTTGCTAACAATGATGGAGACATTTAGCTTCTCTTCGAGGGCTGAATAGTGCTCTTGTAACAACTTCTTCGGCTTTTTCCTAGACATATCGGATTACCTACGGGACCAGAGTGGCGTGTAGGTCAGAATTAATACAGAAAAAAACCACCCCTGCAGCCTTAGTGGGACCATAGACCCTAAATACAAACAAAATAATATGTATTTAGGGTCTATGATGGGCCCGTACCGTAGTGTGTATATGGTAGTACGTACATGTGAATAAATCGACAAAATGCGAGATAAGCACGCCCGATTGCAAACAGTTGGTCTCTTACTGTATTATTTTCAAGAATATAAAACTCATAATGCGTATTCTCAATCCCTACACACCAGGTGAGAAACAGCATTCTTTGGTTCACTCATTATCGGCCGGGTTGGGCGGAAAATCGACATGTTCGGAATTACGGACTGTTCGAGAATACCCCCCGTCTATCTTATCTATTATATGGCAACTGATCCATACCATATATCCCCTATATAATAGTCTACAGCTGTTGAGCTCGAGTTTGATCTACGTATACGTACCTAAGTATACGTATCTATTCTCTCTTGACTATATATCTACACTACATTTTTGGTGACAGAATACTATTAGTCAGAAATCAAGCTAAATAGAAATAGTGCCATACCTGTTCAATTTGGTACAAAAATTCAACTGTTTGTCCACGATTTACAGCTCATAAAACGTACAAGTTCCCTGTACAACATACACACGTACTAGTCCATTTTATACTGTTTCTACTTGAGACAAGTCGATCGAAACAAAATGAATAGTTAGACTCGCGAGCAGGGGACCCCGCCCACTCAGTCACTCCACAAAATGGCTTCCATTATGCAATAATTGCTAATAGTACACTATGACAATAATACTGTACGTATAAATGCATATTCTATCATATTGAGTAAAATAATTACAAAATTGTAAAGGTTGATGATGATAATCAATCCTCATTAAACAGATCACTGCATTTTCTCAGGATTATTACTGACACAGTACTGGTCCTCAGGGTAGGCAGCTTTCAGGACATCGTTCGGTTCGTAGTGGTCACCTTTGAAGGACACAAAGTATTTCCCCACACTGAAGTGGAGGATGGGACGACAGTTCTCTGATTTGGGCATAGTGACATTTTCTATGCAAATTGACAATAAATGACCAGAAAAAATAGAAGTGTATTTGTAGTTCCATGTAAAAATACATACACACATATTATAATATGCACACATGTACACACGTACACACGTACACACGCACGTACACACACACACACACACACACACACACACACACACACACACACACACACACACACACACACACACACCTTGTGCTACATATCTCGTGGTGCGGTCCTCCACAAGTACATTATAGAACGGCTGCCTTGGTCCTCCTCTGAGATGGTTGACCCCCATCTGTATCACCCAGTCCATGGGCATCTCACACTGCTGGTCCCACCCACTGATGACACCATAGTAGTTGAACCTGGGAAGAGGAGTATAGCATGCAGGATGGTCAGTACACACTAGTGGTAGGATGGTCAGTACACACTAGTGGTAGGATGGTCAGTACACACTAGTGGTAGGATGGTCAGTACACACTAGTGGTAGGATGGTCAGTACACATCAGTGGCAGGATGGTCAGTACACATTAGTGGCAGGATGGTCAGTACACACTAGTGGCAGGATGGTCAGTACACACTAGTGGTAGGATGGTCAGTACACATCAGTGGCAGGATGGTCAGTACACATTAGTGGCAGGATGGTCAGTACACATTAGTGGCAGGATGGTCAGTACACACTAGTGGCAGGATGGTCAGTACACACTAGTGGCAGGATGGTCAGTACACACTAGTGGCAGGATGGTCAGTACACATTAGTGGCAGGATGGTCAGTACACATTACTGGCAGGATGGTCAGTACACATTACTGGCAGGATGGTCAGTACACACTAGTGGCAGGATGGTCAGTACACATTAGTGGCAGGATGGTCAGTACACACTAGTGGCAGGATGGTCAGTACACATTACTGGCAGGATGGTCAGTACACATTACTGGCAGGATGGTTAGTACACACTAGTGGTAGGATGGTCAGTACACACTAGTGGTAGGATGGTCAGTACACACTAGTGGTAGGATGGTCAGTACACACTAGTGGTAGGATGGTCAGTACACATCAGTGGCAGGATGGTCAGTACACATTAGTGGCAGGATGGTCAGTACACATTAGTGGCAGGATGGTCAGTACACATTAGTGGCAGGATGGTCAGTACACACTAGTGGTAGGATGGTCAGTACACACTAGTGGCAGGATGGTCAGTACACACTAGTGGTAGGATGGTCAGTACACACTAGTGGCAGGATGGTCAGTACACATTACTGGCAGGATGGTCAGTACACATTAGTGGCAGGATGGTCAGTACACATTACTGGCAGGATGGTTAGTACACACTAGTGGTAGGATGGTCAGTACACACTAGTGGCAGGATGGTCAGTACACATTACTGGCAGGATGGTCAGTACACATTACTGGCAGGATGGTTAGTACACACTAGTAGCAGGATGGTCAGTACACACTAGTGGCAGGATGGTCAGTACACACTAGTGGCAGGATGGTCAGTACACACTAGTGGTAGGATGGTCAGTACACACTAGTGGTAGGATGGTCAGTACACATTAGTGGCAGGATGGTCAGTACACACTAGTGGCAGGATGGTCAGTACACATCAGTGGCAGGATGGTCAGTACACACTAGTGGCAGGATGGTCAGTACACACTAGTAGCAGGATGGTCAGTACACACTAGTGGTAGGATGGTCAGTACACACTAGTGGTAGGATGGTCAGTACACATCAGTGGCAGGATGGTCAGTACACACTAGTGGCAGGATGGTCAGTACACACTAGTAGCAGGATGGTCAGTACACACTAGTGGCAGGATGGTCAGTACACACTAGTGGGAGGATGGTCAGTACACACTAGTGGTAGGATGGTCAGTACACACTAGTGGCAGGATGGTCAGTACACACTAGTGGCAGGATGGTCAGTACACACTAGTGGTAGGATGGTCAGTACACACTAGTGGCAGAATGGTCAGTACACATCAGTGGCAGGATGGTCAGTACACACTAGTGGCAGGATGGTCAGTACACACTAGTGGCAGAATGGTCAGTACATATTAGTGGCAGGATGGTCAGTACATATTAGTGGCAGGATGGTCAGTACACACTAGTGGTAGGATGGTCAGTACACATCAGTGGCAGGATGGTCAGTACACACTAGTGGCAGGATGGTCAGTACACACTAGTGGCAGAATGGTCAGTACATATTAGTGGCAGGATGGTCAGTACACACTAGTGGTAGGATGGTCAGTACACACTAGTGGCAGGATGGTCAGTACACACTAGTGGCAGGATGGTCAGTACACACTAGTGGCAGGATGGTCAGTACACACTAGTGGCAAGATGGTCAGTACACACTAGTGGCAGGATGTCAGCACTGGTACAAATGTGAACTGTATTTACAGTAAATACGTATGATAGTTTTATTGTATATGTGTAGACAATATTAAAGAAACACATGTAGTCTCTGTGTCTCTATGTATGCATACACAAGCTAACACACACGAATAAATAAATGGACAAATGCACATAAACAAACAACAGTATATAAGTGAATAAACAAATACAATTAGACAAATAACCAAACACACATTTGTGCATGGTTGCCTACCTCTTGTGGTACATGATGGTGCCAACATGATACTGGATGACTGGTTCCCTCTTCTTGACTGCCAACTAGATAAGAATCAACTGTAACACTCACCACACATCCACACAATGTAGAACACACACCACACACGCACGTGCAACACACACAAATGTACATGTGCGCACACACACACTTACACAGACACACACCACACACACACACACACACACACACACACACACACACACACACACACACATACACACACACACAGACATACACACACACACACACATGCACATGCATACACACACACACACACACACACACACACACACACACACACACACACACACACACACACACACATACACACACACACAGACATACACACACACACACACACATGCACATGCATACACACACACACACACACACACACACACACACACACACACACACACACACACAACTCACAGGACCAGATTCTTCCTCAAGATAGTCAGAATCAATTTCAATGCTAAATCCCTTCCTCCTCAAACCATATATCAGCACCTTAACCTTGTCAATCTCGTATTGCTGGCGAAGGCATGCCTTCACAACAGCGTTTATGTAGTCTTTAGCAACTGTAATGTCTGCATACTGCAAGGAAAGGATGGCCACATCCAATAGGAACTTCAGTGAGGCATGTCCACATGGAACAGTCCTAACCAAAGCAGGAGAAGAGACAGAAAAACAGAACTTCTGACACTACATCTTCTATGTAGTTGTATGAGACAGAATTATGAATAGATCACCCATTTGTGGCGAACATCACCCAGCAGTGGCCAACATCACACAGTAGTGGCCAACATCACACAGTAGTGGCCAACATTACCCACTAGTGGCCAACATCACCCAGTAGTGGCTAACATTACCCAGTAGTGACCAACATCACCCAGTAGTGGCCAACATCACCCAGTAGTGGCTAACATTACCCAGTAGTGACCAACATCACCCAGTAGTGGCCAACATCACCCAGCAGTGACCAACATCACCCAGTAGTGGCTAACATCACCCAGTTGTGACCAACATCACCCAGTAGTGGCCAACATCATCCAGTAGTGGCCAACATCACCCAGTAGTGGCCAACATCACCCAGTAGTGGCTAACATCACCCAGTAGTGGCCAACATCACCCAGTAGTGGCCAACATCACCCAGTAGTGGCTAACATCACCCAGTTGTGACCAACATCACCCAGTAGTGCCCAACATCACCCAGTAGTGCCCAACATTACCCAGTAGTGGCCAACATCACCCAGTAGTGGCTAACTTTACACACACTCCACATATACACACAGCATGTACACAACATGAGGAGATTCACGGAACTCATCCCTACCATCGCTGCTTATCCACATTGAACTGCCTGTGAAAGTATATATCATCCACAGCAAACTGGCTCTGCCCAGAGATCACATTCAAGCCCATCCTACAGAGAACCTATAATTAATAAGACAAGTACGGGTACATACATGATGTCATCTGAACTTACTTTGAACATCTTAATGTGTGTATATGTAAGTGTTGTTGTTGTGTGTGTGTGTATGTGTGTGTGTGTGTGTGTGTGTGTGTGTGTGTGTGTGTGTGTGTGTGTGTGTGTGTGTGTGTGTGTGTGTGTGTGTGTGTGTGTGTGTGTGTGTGTGTGTGTGTGTGTGTGTGTGTGTGTGTGTGTGTGTGTGTGTGTGTGCATGTGTGTGTTTAAATGTAAGCATAAGTACCTCAGTAGGCATATGTTCGTGCATGTGTGTTTATGTGTACAATGTAGCTTAACCGTAGGTTAAGCGTGGTTAATGGACACAATGGCACCAATGGGTGGGCAGTCCATGTTAGTATACGGATACGCTACACGTATACGTATACTGCTCGTATATGCGTTCGGCAAAAGATGTCTCCAAGACATAGTCTGCGAAGTTAGCGCCGTACTAACCATTCGCCGATTGTAATCCCTAAAATATAACTTAGTTACAGCGTCGCTAGCAACCTCTCATTCTCCTAACAACGTCCGTTGCAGAGAACCCCCACCCTCCCACCCCTTATTTAAGTATAGAGTCGGGCTGCTGCAAGCCCAGTCATTTCTGGGATTTATACAGAGCCTAACAGTTTACCATTAGTCACACAAACCTAATGGCAGTCGTCAGCTAATGGGTAAGTTGCTATTCAGTATACACGTACACATTCTGAATCCCATACCTTGTCACTCGAATCTCACGAATGGTACCGTAATTAATGCTTTCTCTCTAGTTTTTCTCTCAAGCTATAGCTCTTCACTGACTATATCTCGCGTTCAGTGTTTGTGGTCTCCCCGGTTCCGCGCCAAGCTTGGGGTGACTCTTCTCTCCATCGGCAGCGTCGATGTGATCAGGCCTCAAGGGTATGCGGTATGTTAACTGGCTTCCCATTTACATCTCCCAAAGCAAGTTAGTCTATGATCTCTCGGAATGATGTTAAGGGGGTTTTCCCTAGCAGTTAGGTATTGCATCATCAAGAAGGTGCAGCTATTCATAACGCTAACCCCCTTATGGGGCAGACACTCAGTAATGATAAAATTGATATCATTTAATATTTGAAGACTGAGCTTCATCTACATAGTAATACGTTAAGATAAATGCCACTGCGGTATCCAGGAAATGACATCATTTGAGGGGTCAGTTTCAATCATATTCTTGCCTCTTTGTCAAGCATGCAAAGAGCTGAAATCCTATATACCGCATACCCTGGCCTTCCGCCAGCTTAATGCATACCTCATGCTCAAGCTGTAAGGAACCAATCACTTCCCAAGCTTGGTTGGCAGAGGAACCGGGTAGGCGGATGTGGCTGGACTGGAACTTACGCACGAGAGTGTTATACAGTCAACTCAAAGGTACCCATTGCACAATGTAGGACATTAATGTGTATATATGATTAATTATATTAGTATGTACATACACATAGCATGGAGGGACATACGTATATAGCATGTACACTTTCTGTTTGACGATTCACACACTCATATGTACCCAGTTACCTCCAGGGGTGTAGCCACTTTGAAGATTTGCGAGAAGTTGGGCATTCTCAAAAACTGGATACCTCCAATCAGATCCATTGCCGTCATGGCCGTCAGTATAGTCCCTGTGTTGAAGGCATCAATGTACCTGTTCTTGTCGTCTATTGGATTGTACCTGTGTAGAAGATCAATGGGTATGTTCGCATTGGTGGCGAGCTGACAACTCCTGAACACAGTGAACTGCTACGTGACATGAATTCTGAATGGCAACAACTTCAAGAACCAACAGGGACACATGTCCTGCGTATCCCTAAGACCCCCAGATGTGACAATTGATTAAATACCGAAAGGTCAGCAAGTGGCTAATCAGGATACATGTTATTTATAAGACTTTTAGGAAGGAAATACTGGAAATGGGTCCTTTTAGGGAAGATTTCAGGCATCACCCTCGGTGTGTCACACTCACTTGTGGTAAGGCACACCTGAACCAAATGTAGAGCACACCCACTGAAGATAGGACACACCCACTGAAGGGTGGACACACCCATGAAGACAGGACACACCCACAGCGGTTGGACACACCCACTGAAGGGAGAACACACTGAAGGGTGGACACACCCATGAAGGTAGGACACACCCACTGAAGGTAGGACACACCCATGAAGATAGGACACACCCATGAAGATAGGACACCTACATATCCATGAAGGTAGTACACACCCATTGAAGGTAGGACACACCTACTGAAGTGAGGACACACCCATGCAGGTTGGACACACCCACTGGAGGTAGGGCATACCCATTCACACACATCAGATGTACACTGGTAACAAGCTCACTTTTCCTTGTCAACTTCTGCTGGATCACAACGCATACGAAGTAGAAAATGTGTAGGGAAAGAGACCTACCATGAAAGATGGAATAAGAGTCTGGTTACATTCAAACAAACACAACATGCACAATGGCACATGTACATAATACTGTATATGCAGTGTTATCATTAGGGAGGATACACAGGGATTGGATGGGATACCGAAGGCATAGCTCCAGATGTTCATACACGAAGGATACATTCCTGTGTTTCCTCCTTGAGGTGATATAAATAACACTCATCCTGATCAGCTGCTTGCTGACCTTTCATTAGCTAATTGATTGCTCATTTGTCACATCTGAGATCTCAGGGATACATATATCCCAGGTGGTGCCCTGCTACTCTCTTTAATGCAGCCAACACTCAGGACACGTGTGCATGTACAGAGCATGCATGTGACCACTCACAGGATCAAGATGGACTCCAAGTCGCCTAGCAACGCCACTGTACACAATACAGAGTGTAATGGGTATCCCACACTTGCTCTGTAGCACCTGGGGACAAAATAACAAGGAACACGCATAACAGGGTGTATTTCAGGATAATGTCGAGGATTCAGGAAGCATTGATAAATACACGGAGAACACTAAGTGTTGAAGTGTGGAACATGTACGTACGTATCCTACACTTGCTCTGTAACACCTGGGGACTAAATAACAAGGGACACACTAGCAGGGTGTATTTCAGGATAATGTCAAGGATTCAGGGTTGTGACACGAGAGGGGAGTATAGTTAAGTATGCGTAGAACATCAAGTGTTGAAGTATGTTGCATGTATCCTACACTTGCTCTGTAACACCTGGGGACATTATCACGAGGACAACACGTAGCAGGGTATATTCCAGGATAATCCTGAGGATTCGGGAAAAGTGGTTACAAAACAAGAGTAGAGCATTGATAAGTATGCATAGAACAATAAGCATGGAAGTGTGATGCATAAGAAAGGGGACAGTGAGGATGAGAGAGGCCCCACCTCAGAGAAACCCCAGGTTAATAGACAAACAGGCCTTAAGTAGAACGTAAGAATATCATCCATGCAATCTGCTAAAATAAACTCGATACAGTACAAATGATAAAATGGATGGAAGATCCAGCTGTTAGGGTTTCAAAAGGCTACAGAGTGGTTTCAAATTGAATTATAGGAGCTGAAAGTCTGAATAAGGGTTTGTGCAAACCCCACACACACACCCTCCTCTTCCACCTAAACACCAATGGAAAAACAACAGTTCCTGCAGACAATAAAATAATTCTGCCATATAACTGTGCCAAAGGCCCTCACAGTCATTCATCATGCTCACTTCATGAATGAGAGAGTTGTTGATGTTATAATAGTCCTCGCTGTTGCCTCTAAATCCGTGTACAGTGTACAACACTTCGTTGATTGCCTCACAGATCTTAATCTGATCATCAACCAACACTTTCACGCGGGGAAGGTATGGGGGATCCCCCAAATCAGCTAATTTATCCACCTCTTTGAGATGCTTCATGAGAGCACACTGAGCCACATCTTCTGCTAATGCATCGAGTGTGCTTGTGACACTCTCCTCGGTATAGCCAGCATATGGGAAGAGGTAGGAAGCGAACAACGAGGCACCTGAGAATGTAGGAATGAGACAGAAGTTGTGAATCGGAATGAGCTGTGAATTACGTATGTAAGTATACATGTACACAGAGATGCACACACTCGATCTCCCATGTATGCATGAATACACACATATATACATGCATCCATGTACCTGTGCATATGTTTGCATGTACATCACACACACAGACACACACACACACACACACACACACACACACACACACACACACACACACACTTATCACATACACTGAAACACACAGATGCACAAACACACACGCACACACACACACACACACACACACACACACACACACACACACACACACACACACACACACACAAGTGTCAAGGCTCCATTGGTCCTTGTGTTCAGATAAGTGTGCCTCAAGAGAAGACAGAGCCTGTTTCCTGAGCAGGTACTCGTACAGGAACACAGCATAGTGTTGACGTGTTAGATCAGTCGACCTAACAAGTGAGGAATTACAGAAAATTTGATGTGAAAGTCATCTACAACCACTTTCACTACAACACAACTATACAATTCACATTTGACATTGCTGTTCTCACTCTCCACACTCACTCAAACCATTCCCATCCTCATTCCTTCCTAACCCTCACTCTATCTCCACACTCACTCCTCCCCACCCGCACTCTCCCCACACTCACTCCACCCCACCTGCACTCTCCCCACACTCACTCCTCCCCAACTCCACTCTTCCCGAACTCACTCCTCCCCAACTGCACTCTTCCCACACTCACTCCTCCCCAACTCCACTCTTCCCACACTCACTCCTCCCCAACTGCACTCTTCCCACACTCACTCCTCCCCAACTGCACTCTTCCCACACTCACTCCTCCCCAACTGGATTCTTGCCACACTCGCTCCTCTCCAACTGCACTCTTCCCACACTCACTCCTCTCCAACTGCACTCTTCCCACACTCACTCCTCCCCAACTGGATTCTTGCCACACTCGCTCCTCTCCAACTGCACTCTTCCCACACCCACTCCTCCCCAACTTGCCACACTCACTCCTCCCCAACTCCACTCTTCCCAAACTCACTCCTCCCCAACTCCACTCTTCCCAAACTCACTCCTCCCCAACTGCACTCTTCCCACACTCACTCCTCCCCAACTGCACTCTTCCCACACTCACTCCTCCCCAACTTGCCACACTCGCTTCTCCCCACCTCCACTCTCCCCACACTCACTCCTCCCCAACTCCACTCTTCCCAAACTCACTCCTCCCCAACTGCACTCTTCCCAAACCCACTCCTCCCCAACTGCACTCTTCCAAAACTCACCCCTCCCCCACCTGCACTCTTGCCACACTTGCTCCTCCCTCACCCACACTCTTGCCACACTTGCTCCTCCCCCACCTCATTCTCCACTCACTCATGATTCTGCTCCACGTCTTGAGACAGTATCAGTCTAGCAAGAGATTCATTCATCTCAGCGGGTAAGACCCTCGCGACACACGAATCACCAACACAGTCCATCTTGACACACTCTTGAGACAACTGGGTGAGGGCCTTTGTCAGCGTGTGTTCGAGACAATATCGCTCTCTACATAGTGTCTTCCAAATCTCTTTATCAGTGCAGACACTGAATTCACCCCAGTAACACCATCTGAAGCAGAATCGAAAGAACACTAACGAGGGTGTGGGTAGGGTAGATTTGGTATAGGCTGAGCTGAGTAAAGGTGGGTGTAGGGAATGGTAGCGGGTAACAGTAGGGTGGAATAGGGATTAAGAAACTCGATGAATGGTACACCAACGATGGTGTCAAGACCACTACTCCATGAAATACCTTGAATTAAAGTCAAACCTAGTTCAGGCTGACCCAAACCATAACGCGCTCTCCAATCACTAAAATTTTAATGATACTCGAGGTTATTAGTATAGGGGACTCAGTTAGAGAAGCATCAACGGCCGATGTTAGCTCACCTTTGTTTAGCTTTGAATGGCCACAAACCACTGACTATAGTCCTGAACCTGTTACAGACTCCTCCTATCCTGTAGAGGTCGGGAATTTTCAAGACTTCTTGTTGAAACACAAGACAAAGCACCTCATCTGGGAGGCTTAGGAAACGATACAAACACCCTTCATCCGCCATTAAGTCCACCAGACGTTCATCGACGTAGTCTAGTTATAAACTCGAGGCAGATTAAAGCACACATACTTGGTTTTT